>VXBX01008469.1:111807-178082 GCA_013400415.1 Scytalopus superciliaris
CCTTCGGTTTATATACACCTGATTACATAAAGAGATGGGATGGAATACTTCCTAGATCTTGACCCTGGTTACCAAGGAAGGTCTACAAAAAACAACCCATCACACACGTCATGCATCACGGACACAGAGGGGTGATTGGTACTGAATTACAATAGGATAAAGGAACATAACTTATTTTATGTTTGAAATACTATGTATCTTTATAAGCTTATAAATGCCAATCTTACAGAGAAAATTAAAATCAAGCTGTCAAGTTTATTAGCAAGTAGAAAAAGATAATTAAAACCCCTACAGCAATGAGAACTTCTTATGCTATTGGTAACAAAAAGATTTCTGTGCATCATTTTCATATTCCACAGGGTGGTCTGACCTAGTAGAATGCTATATTGCAACAAACAAACTCAGACATATGCTAGTAAAACTTAAAAAAACTGTCATGAAATAAAGCATCTCGATTAGAAGAAACATCTTCAATGCTATTTCTTTACCTTATTCCTTGAGAAAAAAAACAATGTTGATTATTCCGCAGTCTTAATTGATTTAAAATCACTATGTTAACCTCTAGAACTCATCCAGGCAACAAGACTATAATGTCCTTATCTGACCATTTGCCAAGAGAAAGAGGACTGTCCTGCATTTGGGTTTTCCTTTATGTTAAGCTCTTATTTGTGTTTAATGTTTCTTTGATAACTAGACTAAAAACATAATAGGCTTATTATCTTTCTCTGCCTTTTGCTTACTCCTATATGCTGTCTCTGAGAAATTATCTTCAATTATTAACATATCTGATATTTTCTACAGGGTCAAGACTACAAAAAAAGTTGCACTTCTCTCCAGAGGCATAATGACCATTTGTTTGCTCTGATGTTTGCTTGTTCTGATGTCTACCCTTGACCACATACAGCAAATATCCCACTGCTCTCCAGCTCCCTTTCCAAACCCCACTGACTCACAATTCCTTCCATTTTTACCATTTAAATATTTGGCTTTGTGTCCAGTGTAGGAAAAGCATAAGAATTTGAGAGGAGAACAGGTGTACTCACACTCATAAGTAACATGAAAACTGAAAGAGACTTGGATTTAACAGTGAATAGCAAATTGAACAGGAATTTTACATTGCCTAGATTAACAAAGAAAAGGCAAATAGCTCTACATTTCCTATTAAATCTTATCTTTTAAAAATGTGAAAAAATAAGAGGACTATGCCTGGAATCTCATGTTCAGCTCTGCTTTCTGAATTACTAGAAGGATAAGGAAATATTAAGGCACATCTAAGAGGTTTGGTTTTGTGTGTTGTTTTTTTTTCAGCAGGAAAGATTAGAACACATAAATATGGTTTGATGAGGAAGTTTACAAGGTGGAAAAAGAGAATAATTTGACTGGACTTATACTAAAAATGCAAGACCATCTTTGAGTAAATTGCTATTCTGAGCTTGATCTTCTAAAGAGTTTCAATTTTCTTTTTGTCATAACATTGCTTTCTTTCCTTTTGAATATGAATTATTCCAAATGAATCATCTACTGGCAGTCATTCATTATTTGCCTTCAGATTTCTGGGGGTGGCTAAAAGCTGAACTTCTAAGTGGCAGAGCTTGGAAGGCATCACTGGGGATCACAAGAACCTTGGGGAGCACTAGTGACTGGTATCCAGCTGGACTTTGTGTTGCTGAGCACAGCACTGATAGCTTCTGCCTTCTCCATGTTTTTTGTCAGCAGGTCATTTCACCATTCAGTGACAGTCACATATCCCCTATTCTTCCTTTTGCTGCTGATATACCAGTAAAAGAACATTTTGTTGCCCTACCACCATCTCCAACAGATTTAAAGGTAAAAGTATTGTCATGGTGATAGAGTAAGTTAGTTACGGTATTGTTCTAAGGGGCATGTGAATCTTTTTATCTCAGTGGAACATAATGAATAATTGAAAAGAAGCTCACAAAGTCCAGAAACAGCAAGCTGAATTCATAGCAACCAAGAGATCTTTTCTCACAGGCAATCTTGCTCTTCCTCTTGTGAGCACTGTTCAGGCAGAAATGGTTTCTACATGTGTTGATGGGTAATGTTTCTCTTTTCTACCTTCATTTCTCCCCTCCCTTGCTTTGTCTTGGCAAAGCACAGCTACCACTCTACCCTATACTCCCTACTGAAGTCTGCTGTGGGAGCTGGGAGCTTGTTGAAGTGTGCTGCAGCTGCGCTGGGCAGGGCACGTCTCCAGGATGGAGGATCACCGCCTCCCTNCTTGTCAGAGTCAGGATGATTAAAGCATAAGAGTTCCTTGACATATGGACTAGTGTCTTTGTCCAGCCTATATAATGAACATCACCCCCTAAACTGGTCATGAAATCAGTCATGTCCAGCAGTCTGGGAGATGAGGGCCGCCACGTCCTTGAGGAGGTAGGACTCTTGATCTAGGGAAAGAAGTAATTAGATGTTGTTCTGAAGGGGGAGCTTCCCCAGAACGCTAGAGAGATTGCTGGAAGACTATAAAGTGATTTGACCTCCCCAGGCATTTCAGTTGCCAAAACCAAATTAGGAACACACGCCTATTTTATAGGCCTTTTCTCCAGATTTTACTCCTTAGCACATTCACTGTTTGCCTAGAGAAAAAAAAGATCAGACTTAAGGTGAGAAGTTTAAAATTGTACCTGAAAAACTCCATGAAAGAGAAGCCATAACCATGCTGTTCAGCAATTCCCGCACAAACGACATTCGCAGATGCTCCAATCAATGTTCCATTACCTGCAGTTCAGAAAACAAATAGCAGTTTATAGTTGTGCTCTATTTCTTACTCTTTCTCTGTTTGTTCTGTGCTAAAGTCCTAAGATGTATTCGCTAGAAAGGAGAAATCAATTTCTGTTGCATAGACTTGGAAAGAAAATTTCAGACAGTATCTCCACATCCCATAAACAGCTTCATACTTTGACATACAAGCCTGCTATTAATCGCTGAGTCTACATAAGCCAGGAAACAAGCTGAGGAACATAACAGCAACAACAGTTACCAAAACAACACCAGAGACTCGTATTCAGATAAATTCGTTGATTTTTAATTTTACATACAAGAATCTGCCATAAGATGAAATGGAAAAGTCAAAATAGCTTGAGGATGCTAAGAAAATGGATGCCTTTTTTTCTTACACAAACTTAACATTGACAGATTACTGTGGGGTTTTTTTATAGAGAAACTAACTAAGACTTATTTGGGTTTGGGGCTTTTTACAGAAATTTAAAACAAAATTAATGAGACAATGGAAGGGAATGGATCTGCTTTACATCTTCATGATTTTTTAATATGTAATGAAATGTAATTTCATTCAGTGAACTTCACCAAATTATACAAGTCCCCATAAGAGAAGAACTGTTACACACCAGGTCAGTTATTATTGGGTCAGAGCCCCCTTGTGGTGGTGTGTGTGTGTGTGTGTGTGTGTGTGTGCGCGCGTGTGTGTGTGTGCATATGTGTGCACATGTGTGTTGTGTGTGCACATGTGTGAGTGTGTGTGCATAAGGGCTGGCCCTGCCTAGAGCCCCTGGGCTGCAGCTGGCATGGCCAGGGGAGCCACCTGGCTGGGCTGGCAGTCCAGGGAGGGCTGCCTGGGAACCATCCACACCACACCCCTGCATCCTCTGATTGTCTGTGGCACCCTCACCTTGGCTGAGGGGACAGGGAGTGGTCAGTGAACCAAGGGACCCTCCTGGGGGAAGTAGCCACAGTGACCAGAGCAGGTGAGGAGGCAGCACGAGCTCTCCATTGTGGGCCCTGTCCTTTTCTCCTGGAAGCCATCAGCATGGGACCTTCTGAGTGGTAACTATGTTCTTTCTCCCCTCTTTTCCTCTCTTTACTCTTTCTTCTCCTAATCTCCATTCCTTTATTTTTGCTTCCTCTTGTGGGTAACCAAAACACTTATTTTTGGTATTTAACTTAAGTTGCAAGTACCTCACTTTAAGTAGCATGGATTTTGTGTTTGCTGAGGGTAACAAAGGTTCTCTATAGAAATGTTTGTTAAATCTTGGTAACTTCTTGTAAATGCTTTGTGAAGTTGCATGCTTAGCTCTGTAAAACCCTTTTTGCCAAAATGCCTATATTCTCACCAAATTAAAAGCAATCTCTTAGAGAAAAATGTGTAGTTATTCTCTGGATGTTAATTCAAGGTGCCAAAGGACCAAGGGGCTTTACAAGGGTCTGTGTAAGCAAAATCTCTTGAAGCCTGAAATTAAGATGTAACACCCAGTAAAGTTGGACCGAGTTGTAACAGGAACATACCAAAGAAAAATAATTTGCCACATTTACAATGTGAAACTGTTCTCTTGGAAGAACTATACATCTCTCTTCTTCTAAGCTTTTCCCAGTAATTAATTTATTTCTGCGTTTTCTCTAAACTTTCAACACTCTGGCAATGTAGAGAAGTCAGGTATTCAGAACTCAGAAAGACCGACCCATTTTCTATATCTTCCCCATGAGTCATACCTCAAACTTAAGACATGCTGTATACTTCCACAAAGCAGATGGCTTTGGCAAATGTTTCTGATCTAAGACACGACTCAGGAAGTGACAATGACTCCTACATTCTGTTCTTCAACTGAAATTTTGAACAAAGGAGGTAACAATCTAGGAGATTTTCTTTTTTACATTGTGCCAAGTAATCTCTTTTGCCACACTTCACTACATTAACAATCCTTTATTCTAAGCAGAAGCCTTTCTTTGCTCCTGCTGACATACAATTACTCTTCTCACCTTGGTTCTGTTAAAAATTTCAGCTCATGGAAACTCTTCTGATCTGACTTTGAGAGAAACAGATCAGAATGCAATTAATGCCACAGTTAATAATTTTGATTTAGTAAATGTTTAGGTCACCCAGAGATCAGTTTACCAAAGAGTACCTCAGAATAAAGACAGAAGTATTATTACCCCAAGTATTCACATTACATGGTATCCATATGCACCTGAAAGTGCACACAAAATAAGCAGATGTTCAAAAAATATTCTTAAAAATAATAGAACACTCAAATTCAAATAAAATGATGGACTAGAGTTCAGATGTTTTTGACTGGTCATTCTAGGGACAGAGAAACAACTCTGAGAATAAAAACTAAACCCCCCAAAATTGCTCAGGACTTTTTTGTTATTATTATTTTTAGTTCATTTCTTGAGAGCCAAAGCTTTCCAATAAAAAAGCCCCAGTATGGCCAAGAATTTTCCAATTGAGTCCAAAGAGAAAGCATGATTCTTATTTACTACAGGATGGTCAATTACTATCAACAGAAAATAGGCAGCAAACAGAGTTTCATTTTGGAATAGGGATCTGAATAAGTGTATCTGTTGTCTCAGGCAAGTGGCCTAAGCAACACCTATTAAGAACAAGAGACTGGTTTTATTTTCTCATCAGCATCTTCAATCAGCTCTTAAGCAGAAACCACTACGGAACAGGAAAAAAGCTGAAAAATTCTTGAGGCGAGAAAAACATGCCACTCCCACTCCCTGCAATCCCAAATAGACATTTTATCTCATATATTTAATTGTTCTTCTATTTTTTAATTATTTTTTTTCTGTTCTCCCAGGACATATGCAAGGTGAGTTGCTTCCTACTTTCTCGGTTTTTAGGCTTCAACATTACAGGGAGCTGGAGCTCTGTGCAAAGGTCTTATTTGTCTATGAGGAGTTCTGCTGATGTTGAAACTGCACGTCTATACAAGGGTGTATCCTTTTTGATTATAAAAGTATTATAATCATTCTTGTGAGACACCAAGGGCTATTTGTGACCTTGGCTTCTCGTCATACACTAAATCACCCCAGACACACACGTACTTCAGGTGTGGGGAAAAAAAGAATGACTAACCTTACTAGAGGAACAGATACCTTCAAAAAACAGTGTATAGCACTGGTCATTAGAAATGGCATGGCTCATTTCCCTTGCCCTCTCTTTGCCTCAAAGTATATCTTTATTACGTCAATGCATGATTAAAAATATTAAATTGAACATGGAACAACAGTGCTCCTGGCAGTTACTGGCATGAGAAAGCCAAGCCACAAAGTGTGTGATTTAATGCAAAAACAGAACAAATGAATACAGCTGATGTTATTAGAGGAGTCAGGCAGGAATACTTCAGGAATTTGGAATTCCAAACTAATCACTAGTCTACAGCCTCCAAACATTTCATAAGCGGTTTCTGCTCTATGTGTAACAAAATCAGTCATCACTCTCACAATAATATTACTGTAGACAAGGAATATAGCTCTGGTTTCAAATTAAAGAAAGGGAACTGAAACTGCACTTGTCCCATGGCTGTGAGTAGATACAGCTGAGATCTTCAAACAGCACAAGCTCTTCTGTACTATATAGGCTATAGCAATGCCTTCACATAATGAAGTATTATGGAAAGTTTCTGCTTCAGCAGTGAATTGATTTCCCCAAGCAGATTTCACTTGAGAAGAAATTGTCACCTCAAATGTTATCTGAGAAGAGCAGCATTTCTGTTTCATTTGTTTGGAGCATGTGTGTAGTTTAATTAGGTACTGGCTCATCAGGCTTCAAAGAACTGCACTGAAATTAACAACAGAGGCAAACTTTTGTTTCACCTCACAGGAGCATCTGTCTCCATGGCACAGGTTTAGCTCAGTAGTTAAACAGCAACACTATGACCTCTGAATCATGGAAAACTCAAGACTAGGTTAATATACAGAAAAACCTACGCATGTCCAATTCATTCCAATTGATGCAAATAACAGTTTTTAGGACTTTACCAAGTCTTGACTTCTTCTTCACAGCATCTGCAATCTTAAGAACAATTCAGCTCAAAAAGACTCCTGCTCCCTTGTTTGCATGATCCAACCAAAATAACACATGGGTGAACTGTATCAAACAATAACATTGCAATAACCAGTCTGTTTTGATGATTCCTATTGTAACTTTTTTTGTTGACTCCAGCTGTAATTCATCCTTTATTGCAAGGCAGGTGGTTAAGAAACTGGACTCACTACAATAAATTATGTTATCTTTTTTAATATCAATAGTATTTGATACATACTAGGTAATCAATATATTTTATCCTGAATATCTATTCTGCCTTTTATTCTGGATAGACTACCTTATCTGTTATCAATACTAACTATGTTTAATAGTTTATAAGCATGAAATCAAGAGAGTCCTTTTTCTTAATGAAAAAAATAATAATTCTTATTTTGAAGTGTCATCATAGAATGTGTCACTTTAACACATGCTGCTCCATAGGCTACAGAGAAGAAAATGACAGAGGAATCCTCACAGATTATATTCATTTTTTCATGGAGCTTCTCTAGCTTTGCACAATCATTAGAAGGTGTTCTACTGCTTCTGTCTAGAAAAAAAATTACATGAAAGTTTCTTTCTGATGTTTCTCAAGGAAAATTACTTTAAATATCTTAAGGGAGTGTCAAATGAACTGCAGGTATAAGGTCGTATTCAAGAGTTTTAGTTAAGAATAAATCTATCAAGAAATATCTGAGCACCACACGTTAAAACATGCTTTTGCATCTCCGGCTAACTTAGAGCTACAAGCAGGAAGATGGTGACAAGGTGTGTGGTAAGCCTGATTTGATACCTGCACTATCCACCCACTCTGCCTCCTCCAGCCTTCTACTTCCATTTGTAGTTACTTCTTCACAACGCAGTGTTCAGCTATTACGCTTTGCTACATCACTCCTTCAGACACTGCCAAATTCAACCCCAAAGCCTGCCTACCACATGGAATGTGCCTTGCTTGGGCCCAGACAGCCTCTCCCTCAGTAACCAGGGTTTGCTCAAGTCACTATAACCTGCAATGCCCTGAAAATCAATGCTAGGACAACCAATGAGGTGTACTGAAGGAAGAGGCTGGGAAAACAGATTAGAATCTGTCCTGGTTATAGTGACCAGAACCAGTTTATCACTGTGTGGGTGTGGCTAAGACTGTGTATTCTACGACCTCTATGTAATTTCTCATGAACTGCTAACAGTGGATCATTTGCAGCAGCTTCCTGGGGCACACCTGCACCCTCAGGCTACAGGGTGGGTGCTTGGGAACTTCTGTGAGATAAGAAAGGTTTCCTGTCTTCACACCAGTGACTCAGGTGTGATAACGCCCCTCTGGAGAGCTGTTAGCACCTCCGAACCCAGCCTGAGGGGTCATGTCTGCTAATGGGCCATCAGGGATTCCAAAAATATGCCATGACTCACCTCACAGAGTAACTCACCCACTGTGAAACTCCCCACCCTGGAGGAGGTACTGGGCACTCCCACCTGAGCCTAAGCATATATATACTGGGGGGTTTGGGACTGGCACCACTCACTCGTTGGATCCAGAGGAGGAGCAGAGTTTCAGCAGGACTGTGACTGACACTCTCAACCAGACCATGACCATCATCCTCACCAAGAGGTTTCCTCTGTCCTTTTACTGTGTACTCGGGGGGGGCAGGTGGTGCTCAGCACAGGGGCTGGTGAGCTCCATTCTGTTTGTGCCCCAGAGTGCTGGGTTACACACCTGTTTCTGTGAGTCAAATGGACTTTTTCCTCTGTATCCTTGTACTTATTGTGATCTTTTTATTAAATTGTAGTTCTGACTTGTAATCTTTTTGTGAGTTGGGTTCATTTCTCCTGCCAGTTTACCTTAAACCAGCAGAGAATCATAAGAAGAAAAGTGAGAGTTTGCAGGAGTAATGTGCTTCCTCTCACTTTAAGCCCCATTCTCAGCTGATGATTTTTACTTCTCAGCAGCACATCTATTATATCTAAATATCATTAGCTCTCAGGAGTCCCTTTGGTAATGCCCCTGTCAAGAGCAAGCCTAACCCTTGTGTTTGCTGCATTAATATGTTTGCCTGGAGAATCACCTCAATGTGCCTGGCAGGATTAGTGTTTATTGCTCAAAGCACTGAGAAATCAAAGGGAAGGGATTATCACTAATAAAGCTGTTTGACCAAGCATGAGCAGCCTTCATAAACAGTAACTTTCTCAAATACAACAAGCTCAAAAGCTTACAGCAAGCTAAAAAGCTTACAGAAACCTTTTGTTTTACTGTGGGAATTACAGACCACTTTTCTTCCACGTGGTGTGATGGTGGAAAACAAGCCATACCTGTGCTTAACTGAGAGACTTTCCACATTTTCTGTTCCTTGTATCTCTGGCCAACCAGTGCAGAAGCAAAAAAGACTACCCTACTATCCATGCCAAAACAAGCCCTGAAAACAGCTTTTCCCTGGCCTTTGGCAAACATGTGTGACAGGCCCAGTTTTACACAGCCCAGCTGTTCCCATTCCTTTGTCTAGACAAGGCTTCCCTTTCTGAAACTAGGAGTTTGCTACAGTCATGAATAATTTTAGGGTGAGGATTCTCAGCACTGCTTTTTGCTGTAATCAAACCATCCCACTATAGCATCAAAGTAAAAATTACTGAAGGAAGCTTGCTCCTTGCTTTCGGTCCAATTTGAAAAGAAAGTTCTCCAATATATATTTTACTTTGTTAAATAAAAGTAGACTGATGTGCCTGGCTTCCTTTCCATAGCATATTCCATTTCACTACTTGCAGCACAGACTGAGCAAATGTAATAAATCTGTCTGCCAAAGTGAACACTGACCAGTTCTGTCCAGTTCTGGTTTTGATTAGCCTTATGGGAGATAGCCTCCATAGCTTTCACAAATTTTCAGTTTCACATAAAAGTAATCCAGATTTGCCTCATTAAAAAAAGAGCCATTTATATTGATCTGTTAAATGTGCACAAGTCTTGAATGTCTTCTAATAATGTGCAAGTGCTTTAATATTTTTTTTATATGTAAAAATTAACAAGCCTTGGATAATCAAGCTTTGCAGTTAGTAAAAAACAGAATCAAGGACAATTAAACTGTCAGCTCCCTAGAAGGAACTTCCAGACATAGGCACGCATGAACTCATCCAATATCATTATTTGTGATAGATTGCAGTCATGATACTGACATTTTTCTCTTTTACTGATTTAGAAACTTTTTGAATGGTAGGCTTCTATACAAATGCATAAATACGTACATTATAGGAAACAAAAGATGAACAAACGTGAATGAAAATGTTGAGCTAAATTATCCAAAAAGTTCATAGAACTGCATTCAATCCAATGCTTTTAATCAGGTGACATTTATCATTTTATATCACCACTACAAGACCACCATCAGGAGTGGTGTTAGTTAGATAGTCATTGTAAGCATTGCACTAGGCAATGCTCACTGCTTCCTTTTTGCTATGAGAGGAAAAGGTGAAATTTAAATTTGTGGGTTTTCTACCAGAAATGTGAAATAAATAAGGTGAGTTGCTGAAGATCCTGCACTTGTTACTTTAATGACATCAGAAATCCATAAGCTTCTAACAAATCCAGACATCTGTAAAGGATACATAAGACCTGAAGTGAACACTAAAGCCTCTTCTCTCCTCAAAGTCCACCTTCCAAGTACAAGTGTAAAACAAACTAGTATAACGATGGTGTCAGCAGCGTACTCTGACATGTCATTCCCCCATGCCCTGAGACTCATATTCCAAGAGGTTCCATTTAAAGCTTTTAATACTGCATAAAATCCCAGTTTGCACATATTTTAGCTCTGACTTTTAGATTCAGAGACTAAAACTATGTCAACTCAATTTCACAGCTTTACCACATGTGGCACTGTTAGGGACCAAATATTGAAAAATTGTTTCATGTGTAAAAAACCCGGCATAAAAGTACATTATTCAACTTTATCATAACGTACTTTGAAGAACCAAGCAGCACAAAAAGTATTCCGTAAATTAGAAAAGGTGTTCCTCCTTTAAGTTATTTTCAAATATCTTCCTGCTTTAAATTCAGATTCTACCTTGAATCACATTGACTTTCAATCAGAGCCTACCTATTAAGTTTTCTATGGTTCCAATTGCCTTGTTTAAAACAGTTTCAAAACTTTTGCTATTGCTCCCCTTTGCTTTAGGTATGCTAACTGCAACTGTGATGGACAGATCTATTTATATATTTATATATAAATATATATATATATCTTTATATATATATTATCTAGAGCATGACTATAACATTCCTTAGTGTCATGCAGAGTATCTGATTCATCAATATAAACCAACATGAATATGGCAAACCAAGATGTTTTCCTCCTCAAGGTGCAGAAGAGGAGTTATTGCCTTGAAATTGTCTGCAGAAGAAGGAAAGTAGATAGTCCAGTATCATCCTCTGCACTTAAGTGTTTTGAAGCTTGCCATAGCTTCCCAACCCTGATCTGTCTGATAGCCCAAGCACTACCTTCTAAATGAATACAATTCTTCTGCTGACAGCTATGCAGAGTCTGTATTCTCATATTGCAGCAACTCATCAATACAATATAATGAGATTATCTGTTCCACATAATTCTGAACACAGAAGTGACCAAGGCTTCTGGAAAGAATCTTCTGTCATTTATGATAACAAAATGTACAAAGCAAGTACCGAAAAATAAACACATCTCCACATATACTTTGTGGGACCCTCCAATTCCATCTCTGTTCGCTGCCCTATCTCTAATTTGCAGAACTTTATAGCTTGCAGTTATTTTACACAGACTGAAAACTGTTAATAGAAACCTTTCAAATTTATCAATAATGCTAGCATTGTAATCAAGTGATTTCAGGTTTTGGTATAATTTTTTTCTAAATCAATAGTGCATATTACATATAGATCTCTTATTTCCTTCTGAAAAATCTAAGATTTATCATCCAAACTATAAATCCTCATCAGTACAGCTGAAACAACATCCTTTATCCCATATACTTAATATTTTGCCCTTACTGACATACATGCATCTATATACACGTCTGCCAAGGTAACTTTCCAAGCTTAGAAAAATCCTCTTGCTGAGAAAAACCTACTAGTTTCAGTATGGGGGTTATTTCCCATATTAACTCAGTGTTTTAAAACCAAACAGGCCTCTGATATTCCCTTCATATAGGCAAATATAAGTCTGTCAAAAAGACACACTCAGTTTTAGCTGGTTTTATGTTTTAGGTTCACAACTTCCTTCTGTATGTCTTCCATGCCACAGAGGATAATCTTTGATAATCTTAAAGATTAGAGAATATCCTTTAGCTGCAGGGATTCTGGTAACAATCCTGGATCTCACATCAAGGACTTTTCAGCACTGCTGGGCTTTAAGAATTTCACACTGAAAAAGCATGAAGATGGCCCAGAGTTTGAATGTCATGAAGGAGCTAAAGAAAATAGCAGCTGAATTTTTAGAGAAGGTTACAGATTCTGACTGTTACATAAAACAGAAGGAGGAGAGTTTGAGCTCTCAAGTACCAATAGAGTGAAAAGATTCCTTGTACTTATATCTGATGATGTTGTTTCTCAGACTACAACAAAACCCAAAAACTTTCAGCTAACATCTGAATGAGTTCTTCATTAAGAATAAACAAGTAGTACTGCCATTTAATGGCCAGCAATCACAGCTGAACTAATTTCATTATCATTGCAAACATCATAGAAATAATGCAAAGTATCCTCAGAAAGTAAATTAGATTTTAGTGGAAGACATTGAAAACACATGCCTCTAGATGTGTACAATTTAGAGGCATAATACTGCTAAAGACTGCACTGAGGTCTTTAAAGAAAAACTGAGACACTTCCTAAATTTCCTTATTTGAACTGCCTGCCTTTCAAAGTCAGGAGCAGCCACATCCCTTTCCTTTTGAAAGATTGCTCTCATTCCTTATAACATCACACTTTGATTTGGAATGAGTTTTATATCCATTAAAAAGTACTTATCTAAATCAGGACAGTCTCACCCATAAGACAGGAAACTGAGCCCTAGGATTTCTTGTCATTAAAAGACTCCTTTAGAAACATTAGGAACTTTCTACATCCGTGTCTCAGTTAAAATTAATCTCAAGTAGGTATTTGGTCTCCACCAAAAATTTTTCCTACAGTTTCAATTACACATTTTATACAACAGTTAACTTCAAAACCAAAGCTGAATGGTGCTCCTCTTAAATAACAGCTACATTTTTACACCATACATTCAATTTTTGATAGACTTCTTTAATCTTCCAAATTGAAAAGTGTCATACAAACTTGATCTATTGTAACTATAAAAGAACTTCAAAGTAACTACATTTTTTCATAATACTAATTATCATATATTTAATACATTTTATATTTTATTAAAGAATGTCACTTTTTCTTCATATGGCAAAGGAGGGTTGGTTTATGAATATAAACAATATTTCTGGCTTTATACCTTTAGTGAGTCTCAATCTTTAAAACCAGTTTAGGATTTTATGGAGCAGAATCAGCAGGGAATAGCAAATCAGTGACACTCCACTGTGCAAGGCCCCATCTGCACCAGGGACCTAAGGAGGGGTGCTGAGAGGCAGAACAGCTCCAGCACTG
Organism: Scytalopus superciliaris; assembly: GCA_013400415.1. Taxonomy (NCBI): domain Eukaryota; kingdom Metazoa; phylum Chordata; class Aves; order Passeriformes; family Rhinocryptidae; genus Scytalopus; species Scytalopus superciliaris. The sequence goes on from VXBX01008469.1 coordinate 125,190, forward strand.
GACCACTGAGAGAAATCCCACTGTTTAGCTACACTGTGGGATAGCTGTAATAGCTGTAATTAACACATGTCCCGGGGAGAATGAATTTTATTCACACCTGTGTTTTGACCCTGTAAGGTTAGAAGAAAAGTTCCAGCAATCTTCTCTTCCTGGCTCCTGTCTTGATGCAGAGCCCACAGCCGAGTTTTGTGGCTGGCACAGCACAGCTGTGTGCATCCTAGAGACTGCCTATTTCTGCAGAATTCTGGAAATTATGACTTTCAGGTGTTGTCCTTCAGGAAAATGTACAGAGAAGGAAAATAGTGCAAAAACTATACACTGTAGAAAACAGACCCTCTGGAGCACAGTAATAATCACTGCAGCAGTTTTTGCACTTTTCTGTTCTAGTAACTGAGATCTCAGATGGCAGGTACTTTCAAGAATTAATTTTGTATTTTTCTTCTTTTTTTTTTTTTTTTTAAGCATACTGTTTGTAAATCATAAAAAAAAAAGATAAAAAGCCAATTAAATGCCAGCTCTTTAAATGTCAACTGTAGAAAAACTCTTCAAATAATGTTTTATTTGTAACCTCTTCAGCTCAGTAAATAACCTAGTTCTACAGAACTGAACAATCTTAACAGGTGAATTTCTGACTGTACACTTACTTGATTTAAGTTGAATCCTTATTTCATGCTATTTTAGAACTCATGAGTCAATAGAAAAACCGCAATTAAAGTTTCTCTTGTTCTGAAATTGCTGTAGCTAGCAACCTTCATTTGCTCTCCAGCATTTCAGGGCAGCATTCCCTGGACACTATTGGAAGGCCTACATAAAACTCAGTCTCCAAAGTGTCATAATTCCTTCATGTACTAAAACAGGAAACATTAATGAATGAAGCTTTATTCAGTGTCCTCTCATGCAAAAGAAATACAGATACAGAATCATCAGAATGCCACAGAAGTGTCTTTCTTGTTTGCTTCCTTTGATACCTTTTAGATTTCCTATTTTCTTTCCCTACATTGTCAAAATTGAAATACTGGCAGCCCACACATAGAAAACCTCATGAGCAACACAATTTTTCCAGATACTCAGTCAGCTTGACCATTACTGCCCAGACATATGTGAATTAATAGGATTGTTCAGCATTCAGATTTGACCAATCAAAGGGCCCAAAATCCCAAATTTGTCCCCTCTTTGGGAACCCCTCTCAGTCACATGAGGGGCTCCAATGTGCTCAACAGAAAGCGTCTGGCAATTTCATTGGAGGAATAAACATCTTGAACATTCCAGTAACCCCATCTCCAAACAGGAAGACTGGGGCAGCCAGGCTCCTAACTTACAACTTAAGTTCTTAAAGACAGCGGGGACAAATATAAATCTAAATTTCTAAAACCAGATCCCCTGGAAAATTATCATGTTTATTTCTCAACTGTGTATGATTGACCTGACCTAAATAAAAAAACTTCTGCAAAAAACAACAGGCAAACTCCGAGGAATATCCAAAGAATTCAGAATTGTGACTCTCACCAGGAACTGCTCAAGGTTATCACTGTCCTCAGCTTTCTTGATTAAGAACCAGAATTTTTCATCCCTTCTCACCCTCAGAGACACATTTTACAGCATAAGGAGCATCTACACTGTATTCCAGTAGTCCTTATGTGTGAGCCCAAAGCCATGAAAGACAGAAATTTAACAGCAGCAGCATTCTTTTGGGAGACAATGACAACAATGCAGCAATACTGTCAAAGGTCTCTTCATCTTATTTGAAACTGACTCTATCCTTCTTTCATTTCCAGGACAACAGCTAAAGCAATGAAGGAAAATTACTGTCTTTTCTCATCCTATCATCTTTCAAACTTGTAGCTGTCTGTGCACTTCATGACAATAGGAAAAAAGTAATTGCAACCACTGGAAATTTTTCAGGAGGAAGTGCTGCACAGTGTTTTCCAAGACAGGCACTAATGCCGATGCTCTGTTTACAGACACACAAGCAGTGTTTACCCTCAACTCCAGAAATGCTACCAAATTACCAGAAAAGAAGTTCTGCATTATGTAGTAAGCAGTTAACCCTAAAATATGTAGTTGTAATGTATTATTCCATCAGACTCTTCTACAAAATGTCTTGTTTACCCAAGTTCCTTTAGTTGCATAAACAATAATAAGATCCAATCTTCTGCCCTAAGAACCATGCAGTAATGATACCATTTTTATCTACTCTTTCCACAATGTGATTAGCCTTCCCTGAGGCTTCTTTCATACCACTTTGGGGCTGATAAGAATTATCTTTTGCAAATAATGTTTAAAGGCCATCAACATTACTTTCTTTATAAAAAGAAAAGCTACTTTTCCCCTGCTTTCTAGGGTTACATCTTCTAAAGTGAAAGCTTTTCCACACTTTTTATTATCCAACAATAAGCTCCCATCCATTAGCTTTTTGTTTTGACAATGGAAAGTCAGAAGCTCATTAAATTTCAGGCTAACACTCCTTATAAGAGATTTGCCAGTATGACTCAGCATATGCTCTGCTTTATCCTAATAGATCATAATCTAGAGAGTTTAAGCTTTTGCTAATAATTATATAAATTTTTATACAAATATTTGTATGGAGCATATCTGAATGCCTAAACATTTCCTATGAATCTCTAATCTCTTTAATTCAAATAAATCTCATGGTACTGTTTATATTTTTACTTTTGTCTCATACTGCACACACAGAGAAGTCTCTTAAAATCCAGGCAGCCCTTCAACAAATCAAATTAAGGGAATTTGGGTTAAGATGATAATTGATATTTAAGGAAAATCAGCTGAGACTTGTTAAGGCTCCAAGGCTGGTGAAGTGCCTCCCACTGAGAATATGTCAGCATAATCTGGCTAACTGTATGTTCCTTATGCCTTTTTTTTTAATCTGAAAATTTAATGAAATGAGAGTATGTTCAGTGATCAACAAAGTCACAGAAACATAGTGTTATTTAGGTTGCAAAAGACCTCTAAGAACTCTGAGTCCAATCAAAATGTGAAAAAAGATATTTTTATGGCGAACATCTATATAAAGATATGCTGATTATTCAATTCACTGGTTTTAAAGAGGAACAGATTAAAGTCACAATATAATGATGAGTAATGATGAGCATAAAGAGATATTCCTCAAATGAATAACTGTTGTTTGGTATAAATTGTCCCGGAATTGCAACATGCTCTTAAAATTAATCTGTAAATTACATCACTATAATCTTTTGTGATGGGTTGGATAAACCCCCAAAACTTAGATTAAGGCCTTAGTTTAGTTTGGCCTGAAACCAAATTTAGCAGGCCCCAGTTTTTTGGGCCATGGGGCACTCCGTAGATTCAGAGGGGCAAGTATCACCTGACTTAGGCAACCAAAGAGGTATTTCAGATCATCTGACATCAAGTTGAGTATAAATCTAGTGGGGGAGGTATCCTCGCTCTCTTGCCCTCCCTCTCTCCGTGCGGTGTGGTGGTGAGGACTCCCTGTTGCTGCTCCCAGAGCGACAGGCCTGGCCGCTTCCCTGCCGAGATGCCCACAGCAGTTCTGGGCTCTGGGAAGTAAATACTTTTGTTTGATATTGCTTTGCTGGGTGCCCTTTCAGAGAAACGTGCTTAGTTTTGTCTTGGGTGGTGGAATCTGTGTGTTATTGGGGTGGACAGCTCTGGATGAAGTTATTGTTGGTTTTTTCCCTATTTTTGTACGTATATGTATTGTAACTTTCCTGTAAATATATGTATATAGTTTTTTTCCAGTTTCAGTTTTTTTCCTTCCCTCCTTTCACTGGGACCGTGCGGGTCTTGGGGGGGTTTGGCATTTTGCCAAGGTCAAACCCACGGCATCTTTGTTAGGTATTAAGGTCACTTGTAGTAGCAAACAGTTAAATAAACAAACCAGAACTTCTATTACACACAAAACTGGTTTTAAATTCCTGTAAAGTCAAGGAAACTATTTGAAAGGGCATGAAGGGGAAGAAGGCATGGATCCATGGTGGAACAACATTTTATCCATTTTAACTTTATATAAACTAACTACCTAAATATTTAGGGATCGAAACACAGCCAAAACAATGTAATTAGCATTAACATTCTTCGTAGTAAAAAAAATAGTAACTTTATTTCTCATTAAAAACTTACACATTTAAATTGCCCTTAGTGGACCTGCTATTTGGAAATCTTGTGTTGTAACACCTTCATAAGCCATTAGCTGAATGTAAAAGAAACCCCAAAACCTATAAAGATTAAGTTAAAAACTACTGGATGGCTTTTATTGTTATAACAAATGCAGATGAAATCCTGAGCCTACAACACATAAAAGCTGTATTTTTAATTAAAAAAACCCATGATGAAACCAACTCATGCACTGACAATACACAAAATCCCAGTTAACACCAAGATGGGCACTAGAAGAATGCCTGTTAATTTCACTACTAGAGGTACTTTTCCCAAAGAATTTCATTATTAGAGGTACATTTCTCAAAGAATTCAAAAGGACTTTCCTTTGAATGAGGAGTGAAATAGGTCAGCAAATGGATACTCAAATAATTTCTGTAAGCCAGCCAGAAAACCTCCCAGTGACTTCAGCAGACTTTGAATCAAGCATTCAGATGTCAGCTATTATATATTTTCTGCATCTTTTCAATGAGCAATGATGGTTCTCTGTTCTGAAAGCTAAATGTATCTTTGTCTTTTCTCTCACAAAAGATCAGAACCCTATAAGCACCATCTGGGCTGCTTCTTTGTGTGTCTGTAGATTATGCAGATATAGACTTCAAAAACAGACTGCAAAAATCATATTGTAGCAGCAGCAACTGGGATCCTTATTCAGGAGTGCTTTCAAGTCAAAAGGAGCTGGATCAGGCCCTCCACATGGTTTGCACAGTAAAATGACTGAACCTATTGTGCCAGTTTACTTGTCATAATTGCATAGCTATTACCTTATGTCAGCTTTCTCACATAAAGTCTTACCTCCAAGGCACGCACCCATGGCCAATGAGAAGATTAATGGTTTCATAGGCAAGTTAACATCTGGATCTTTACTCAGGTTGAGAAGTACAGGAATCTGTGGTTTAAGAAGAAAAGAGAGGGAGAATCAGGAGACATCATCCAATCATCAGCACAATATAAGTTAAGTTCATTAAAGGAAATAATTTAAACCACCAGTAAGTCCAAAGAGTAATGTGGTGGGGAGGGGTTGTTGAGGGGTTTTTGGGAGTGTTTTTGTTGTTGATGTTGTTTTTCTCAATTAGTATCTTTGCATCATATGCTTGATCTCACTTTTCCCCACTGACTGTGCTAGATCCACAAACCAAGGAGAAGGTATTGACACTAGGCCAAGCCTGACACAAGTACTGTTAACAAAACTGAGGCTCTCTTAAGGTTTTGAGTGCCTTCCTTCTCTTCCTTCTAGTTCTACAGGGAACTGATAGTGATTGTAAATCAATTCCACTTCCATTTCTTGAAGCCTAAAGGACAGAGATATATCTCCTCTTCTTGCTGGAGAAGGCAATTAAAGATGCCCAGACCTTCACAGTCAAAATGGCTGAAGATCATGGGTCAATAACCAAAAAATTTCTGAATCCTTGTTATAATCAAAAGTATTTGATGTATTAGGGAAAAAATGAGAAAAGTCCATGTGGCAAGCCTGCAAATTCATAAGCAGATAAAAGTTATTTTACTTCTTGTTCCAGCATTATATTTACTAGAGAATGTAGATTTAGTTCACGGGAAAATATTTACAAGTGGTTTAATGCCAGCCAGCAACTAAGAACCATGCAGCCCCCACCTCATACTATCCCCCACCTCCCCTCAAGTGGGGAGCAGAATCAGAAAATAACATTAAATCCAGTGGGTTGAGATGAAAACATTTTAATGATTGAAACAAAAGCAAATGTTATAATAATTATTAATAATTAATTTAATAGTAAACAACAATTATAATAACAGTAATGAAAATGAGAGAGACAGAAACCCAAGATAAATAGGTGATGCACAGTACAATTGCTCACTACCTGCTGACTGATGCCCAGCCCATGCCCTGGCAATAATTTAATACCTGGCCAGCCCTCACAGTTTATATACCAAGTGTGACATTTTTGGTATGGAATGCCCTTTCAGCCATCTGGGGTCAGCTGTCCTGACTATGCCCTCTCACCCACTCCCCAGCTTCTTGTGCACCTGGCAGAGCATGTGAAACTGAACAGTCCGTGATTTGGAATAAGCATTACTTAGCAACAATCAAAACATAAGTATGTTATCAACATTATTGTTATAGTAAATCCAAAGCACAGCACTGAGGCAGCTACTACTAAGAAGAAAATTAATTCTATACCAGCTAAAACCAGAGCAAGTTTTATGAATTTCATTTAAAAGCTTGAGCAAATAAAATAAACCTCCACGAAAAGTGAAATGAGATTTGTAGGGACACATAATAGACTTCATTAGGCAATTGGTATAGAGCCCAAAAATACAGCAGGCAGGCATTCTAATAGCACCAGATCTCAGCCAGTAACATCCTTCAAAGCTAAACAACTTTCACCTTAGTTGGGAAAAACTAGTTTGAGTTCAAGGTAATTTTGTAACCACTTGGTTTGAAAGCAAGGTGTAATCAGTACCTGGAGAGAGAAGGTCATTAGCAAGGGGAGAGGTGACAATGTTATTCTCCTGGTTTTAACATGTGCAGAAGTCTATGGGACCAAAAGGGAAAGAGAAGAAGCAAATGTGGAACAGCAAGAGATCAAGAAGGAAGAGATTTGTGGAAATAACGGTGATATGCCTTAAAATTAATGCTTTCTCAGAGTCCAGGAGTTTCAGTAATGATTAGAGTTATGGCTTTTAATTCATCAATTTGTCATTTTAATGTATTTCACAGGTGCCCCTCAAGGGGTATGGTCTCAGAGATTGAGCAGCTGCTTCCTGAAAAATGCTTTCACTTTGATAGCTGAATGATGCTCACCTTTATTGACTGTGCATATTCTTTTAGTATGGAGCAATATATAGGCTTTATGAAGAATTACAACCCTTTCCCCATTCCTCCCACCAGTGGTGCTACTCATCCCTCTTAAATCCTCTAATTGATTAACCTAGATAAGCTAATGTCAGAAGAATTATTCTTGAATTTTACATTACCTGAAGCTGTCTATTTCTATTGTAAGGCCTAAAGAAGGCTCAGCATGCCCAACATCTTGTCTAGTTTTTTTCCATGAAACAGTAATAAAAGATGTTATTTCTCCCCACAAACTTTATTTCTCTGGAACCATCACTGCTTGAATGTGATATGCAATCCAAAAAGAATTATATTTCTTTCAAAACAATGTTGTGTGCCAACATTTAAAAAAAAATAAAAAATTAACAACAAATGCCAAAATCACAGGACATGCCATCTTGCTCAGCCTAATTAAAGAATTTTCCCTTACTGTATAATTTTGACCAGAGAACCAAACCAAATTATTTAGTTTCTTGGAATTATATGCAAGTATCCTGATGTACTACGGTAACTTACTTGTTGTGGGACAAAATCCTCAACTGTGCAGGCTAACAACACCTTTTTAATTTAAACTCCTCCTTATATGTGTCCTGCCCAGCACAGAGATTAAAATAATAAACCTGTTTTCTTGCCATTGAGGTCAGTCTTAAAGCTGTTGCCAGACAGCTCCCAAGTGCAGAGCAAGTAATGCCATTTGCACACCCCACCAATGAGAGCTTTCAGAAAACAGAGTTTTGTAGCCCCTCCAAGAACAGCACTGTGAAGGACAGGGAAGCAAGATGCTAAACAGAGATTCTAGACGTAAAGGCCATGAGGTAATTCATTGTTAGGGAATTTTCAGCTGCATGTGCATAATAGTACCGTCAGAAAAGCTGGTTCTCTGTTTAATGAAGGAACTCAGCATCAGGAGCTTTCAGTGTCCTGTAAATTTCTATTTATTGAAGACACAGAAACCCCCTAGAAGAAAATCACTGAACAAAGGTTCCAACTCACTGTGTGTTCTTTCAAACACAAAGATATATTGCAACATATCAAGAGAACGTGCAATTGTGTACTGTGCTTGAATCTCCATTTATTAATTTTTTTCTTTAAACCCAACAAAGTATTTTAGGAGCCCAAATATGCACTTAATCCACAGTGGTTTTATTGTTCTCTCCTTGTCATAACATTGCTTTTCTTTCACTTAGAAATATTGTGAATTCTTTTTGAAAGACCTGATAATAATTAATCATCTATGTCAGAATTATCATCAGTGATGTTTTGCTCCTAAGTGCATCAAGAGGTAGTAGGAATCTGATCAGGAATCCCTACTCCCATGAAGGTGTGATTTTGCAGTATGGGAGAAACATTGAAACCTACCTTAACAATACACATTTGTATGCACTTAAATTTCAACATTTCCCCTGTCTAAAGGAATTAATCTCTACCAAAGCATAACAGCTGCAAGGTATAAAGGGAATGGAAGTCCCTTTTAACACGGATATATACTTTGTAAATAGGAGGTATTTATAACAAGGAATGCTGCACCATAATTTTCAGTTTTGAATAGCCAGATGAGAGGCGAGTGCGAAACATTCAGTTAAATTTGCAGTGTCTCAGGCAGAAATATTTAGTGCATACTAATTTTTGGCAAACATTATGAAATCTCCTGTGTGGCAACTTCATGACACAGGCCTCCAAAAGTCACTGGCATCTAATTCTTTTGATCTAAAAGTAGGCATAATACAAAGAGTTTGTCCATCCCAAGAAGTTTTGTGCTCAAAAAAAGAAAAAATAATTAATAAAATGTATCTCATCATCAAAGCAATTAAGGCCAATGGACATTTCTCAGTGGTTCAGTGTTTGAATTTTAAATAGGTAAGGATCACGCACAGGGCCATGAACCTGCTGCTTTGTTTACCCTGAAACTCATCTTTAACAGTTTTTGCAACGTTCATTCATGCAATTATGCATTAGACAACATTTTTGAACTATTAAAATCTCAAAACTCAATTTAATCTACTGTTTTAAGTAATCTGAGCACTAAAAACAGAAATGCAAAATATAAAGGGATTAGAAGAAAACATTTCCCTGTAGTTTTCAATAGTTCTGAAAACATGAATAGGTTCTGCAACTCTTTCCAATTCAAGTCATAAGCATTTACAATAGCTACGATACTTTTCAAATGAGGATATAGTTAGTTGTGATACATACTGTACAAATATCTTTCTCATATTGATTTAACTTACTTGGAATGAAGATTTTTTTTCAGGTTTTATTAAGTTCTCCTTCTCAGCAGAGAAGAAGCCTCATGTTTCCTTTATTATTCCTTCTTCAGATTATGTAAACAGCACCCTTATCGATATTAAGCAGAGAAAAATAATATCTTACCAGGAAAATATTTTATTATTCCCTTTATTTCAACAGTCTTATCACAATAAATCTGTTGGACTACCTTCTTGAAAACTTGCTAATTCTGCTGGGAAGTTCAATGTTGAAACACCCCTCAGTGCAGCTCGATTGGCAAGATTTAGGTAAAATGAGTGATGTAGTTCAACAGAGCAAAGCCAAAGTCCCTCACCTAATCTTTGCAAGACTATCTGCCTCCAGGTGTTAAAACAGAAAACTGCAACTGTAAGAAATAATGATTGTACATGGAAAAAGGAGAGCATCCTCAAACACTTCATACAGAAATGAGATAGCCATTAATCTTGATTGTGTATTGGGTATTATGCGTGTTATAGTCATGACATGTAAGCTGTTGCACAAAAACAGCATTAGTGTCTACAGATGTTGGCACATTTGTCTATATAACTATCCTGACCAAAACCAACCTTTGTGAAGAAAATGTTTACACTATATACCATGAAAGTATGTAGGGTATGTTGCAAACATAAAAAAATAAAATGGAAACATATCTATTTTTATCTTTATAACCATTTAATCTTAAATCAGCATTGCAAGTTTTTAAAAATGGAACAAGATTTTATTATTGTTATAAATTAACCACCTTCCCTAGAAAATGTAATTTATTAACAACTAATAACATTAGTAATTAATTGAGACAAAAGATATGATTTAGCAGGACAGTGTATATCTTTGTATCCCTCTCAGCTCTCTAACAACCTAAAAATTTAAGCTAGATGAAACAATCAAAAAGGAACGAAGCTCAATTTTAACTTTAAGTGAAGACCATGAAAAAGACAAAACTACAACATTTTAGACCAGAATTACATACAGCAATTACTGCAAGGTCACTTCATAAAACGCTGTTAGTTTCGTCATAAAAATCTTTGCATTTATACTGTGGCGTGCAATTCCTTTTTGTAAAAAGAGACTGATGGTGAAGTTTCTGCATTTCAGTTCTGTTACTTGACAGAGATAATTTCACACCTTGCTGTCACAGACTCCTTTGCAAGACTCAAAATACCAAGGAACAAGTTGAATCAAGACCTTTATACTATTCAGCTATTTTTATGATAAGACCTTGTCTTGAGCATGGCATTCCATCAGTCAAGGAAATGAGGACCAAAGACCTCTCTTGAACCTATGAAGACCTTCAGAAATACAAGCAGAAATGATGATTTAGCTTTACTAGCTGGACCCTAGATATGCAGAGAGGAGACCAAAGATGAGGGGCACTGGTCCTGCTTTGTCAGCAAGTATCTCTTCCTGGATGCCAGCAGAAGAGAGTGAAGTTCTCTCAACTATTTCTACTTCCCAAATATAATATTTATAACTAGAATATAATATATACTTCCCACTTGTACAGGTAATCACACACACCCTCACTCTGCAAGAAGAGTGACTTAACCAAGTTGCAAGGCCCTATAACGGCGCAGTGCAGTAAAGGGCATCAGGCCAAGAGGGGCTCAAGAAAGCTGGCTAATATTCAGGGATCACCTCTTCCAAGTTCAGGAGCACATCCTGACAAAGAGGAAATCAGGCCAAAAGTCCAGGAGGCCTACATGGATGACAAAGGAACTCCTGGATAAACTCAAACACATAAAAGAAGCCTACAGGGGGTGGAAGCAAGGATAGTTATCCTGGGAGAAATACAGAGAGGTTGTACAAGCACCCAGGGATCTGGTTAGGAAAACTAAAGCCCTGATAGAATTAAATCTGGCCAGTGACATCAAGGGCAACAAGAAATGCTGTTATAGGTACATCAGTGTTGAAAGGAAGACTAGAGAAAATTTGGGCCCTTTACTGAAGGAAAGGGGACCTGGTTATCTGGGACATGGAAATGGCTGAGGTACTCAACAACTTTTCTGCCTTGATCTTCACCAGCAAATGTTCCAGCCACACTGTTCAAATAGCAGAAGGCAAAGGTAGGGAGTGGGACAATTAAGAACCACCTGCTGTAGGAAAAGGTTACATCTGATACCATCTAAGGAACCAGAAGATTCCCAAGATCATGGGCCCTGATGAGATGTATCCATAGGTCCTGAGGGAAATGGCCAAGGAAGTGACAAAGCCACTATCCATCATATTTGAGAAGTCATGGCAGTCTAGTGAAATTCTCACTGATTTTAAAAGGGGAAGCATAGGACCCATTTTTTAAAAAGGGGAAAAGAAAGACCTGGAGAACTATGGGTCAGCCAGTTCAGTCTCACCTTGGAACCTGGCAAGGTCATGGAGAAAATCCTCCCAGAAAGTGTGGTAAGGCAAAGGGAAAACAAGGAAGTGGTTGATGAGATCCAACATGGCTTCGCTAAGTGCATAGGTAGCTTGGCAGACTTGGTGGTGTTCTCCCAAATTGGACAGGCATGGATTTGATGGATAGACCACTTGGTGGGTAAGGAATTGGCTGGGTGGTTGTAACACTCTAATCCCAGAGCTGCTTGCTCATGCGCTCAGCCGGGAGTTTTACTTTCATATAGGTTCTTTAATACCTAGAGAAAGCATCAAGAGAATATGCCACAGACTTGTTCCCAAGAGGTAACTTTGTTAATTTAGGGAAGAAAATAAGAGAACTTGGCAAAAGTTCAAAAGGGCACCACACAAGGTAGATGAAGTGTTCCACTACAGTACTGACCCAGCACACACTATTTCACAACACTTGAGCAACCTGGTTCAGTGGGAGGTGTCCGAGCCCACCGCAGAAGGGTTGGAACTAGATGACCTTCCAAGCCAAACCATTCCATGCTTCTCTAATACTGCCCATTTTGTGCAAAATGACAATGAAACAGCAATTCATGCCTTTATTTTAGGGATTTGTTGCTGCTCTCCACCATGGAACTTCACAACACATACTTTGCTAAGAACTGCATGTGGCAAAGATGTCTTCTGTGGAAGATTAATAGAAAACAAACTATCTGTAGCCTCCCAAATCACTGATGATTGCTCTATCTCTGCAGACAGCTATAGCCCAGTCTTACACTTCTATCAAGCAGTGAAATGCAGGACATCATTGTAAACTCTGGTAGGGCAGAAGGCAGGGAAGATTCAAAAATAAAGCTGGCACTAAGAATATGAGATACACACAAAACATTCAACACTGCAAATGAGAAGTTTTATAGTTTTAGAGACAATAAGTAGGGGGCCCAAAATTATTTACTTTCTAAAAAGACCTGTCAGAGACTAAGTCACCTTGCCAGCCAGATGGTTAACAAAAATTGTTTGTTACGCTATATTGATGAAATAGTATTTAAACTCAGCTAAAATGGGGATTTACTGTGCCTGTATTTTTATTTCTGGTAATAAAAGAAAAATATAAACAGATGGCTCCAGCATATATAGCTGATAAAACATGTCAATTAAACTAAAAAGCATACTGGTAATAAAATCACGTCACCTAAAATTCTAAGAGCAGAAATTCATAGCTATTTAAATAACAATACTAGGAAAATTCAGGCCTTAAAAATTAATGTCTGCTTCTCAAGGAATGTCAAGTGTGAGTTTAGCCTGTCAAAAAAGGAGGAGAAATATCAGAGGTTTAATAGAATGACCCATAGTGCATCAACATGATTCACCACACTTATTCTGCAAAGAAAGCAGGATATGTAACATGAAAAAAGAACCCTTACTATTCAAAAATTAAAATGTGTGAAACATAATAACTAAGCTCCTGGTTTATGAATTTTTTATGTACGGAATATTTTCTGGGTGTTTCTTCAGCAACTCCCAGATGTATCTATATATATTAGATTTGCTGCTGGCAACAAAGCATTTTACATATAGTCACAGTTTCCCACAAACTATTTCTTGAACTCAAAATTCGGGACACTGAAACTGTAAAGGGGCCATCAGATGTTATGGCAGAACTCATCTTGGTCATCTACCAGAGGGTCTTGGGAAACTGGGCAGGTCCCTGCTCACCAGCAGCTTTCCAGTGTTATTCCAATCTACAAAAAGGACATGAAGGAAGAACTAGAGAACTACAGAATGTAAGCTCCTGGAAAATATAGAGAGAAGATTATCCAGAGTATTACTGAAAGGCATTTAAAGAACAATGCAATCATCAGGCACAGTCAACATGTGTTCATAAAGGGAAGTCCTGTTTAACTACTTCGATACCCTTCTATGATAGTCACCCACCTAATGGATGAAGGGAAGGTAATAAATGTAGTTCTTCTGGATTCTAGGAAAACTTTTGATACTGTCCCTTACAGCATCCTTCTGGACAAGCTGTCCAACTGTGGGATGAGTTCACAGTGCACTGGGTGAAGACCTGGCTGAAGGGCAGAGCCCAAAGCATTGTAGTGAGTGGGGCTACATCTGACTGGTGACTGGGCACCATCAATGTTTCTCGGGGTTCAGTTCTAGGGCCAGTTCTGGTCAAAATATTTATCAATGATCTGGATGCAGGAGTTGAATGCACAATATTAAGTGTACTGATGACACTAAACTGGGAGGTGCTGTTGACTCTCTTGAGGGACAGGAAGCTCTGCAGTAGGATCTAGATAGATTGGAACATCGGGCTATGGTTAATGGGATCAAATTTAACAAGTCCAAATGCCAGGTGCATCTATGATGGAATAATACCTGAAGATAACTATCACAATTGCCAGTCATGCTTGTACAAAAAAGTGTAATAAACACTGACTCATATAAACATCTATTCAATTAAGGAGCTGGATATTCACCTTTCAATATTTAAAGAGAAGGGAAAAATTCTGAGATTACAGTTCATCAGGCAATTTTCGATCCGCTCATCTTGGTTTTGGCCAGTTTATGATCTTTACATTCAGGACAAATTATATGAAAAAATCAATTAGAAGATATTATGAAGAATTTTTAGTCTTTATGTGGTTCCAATGTTTTATTTTAGTTTAACAGAAACAGAATTTTGGCAAGACAGAAACAGTAAAAGTACTCAACCTATGATGAGCTAAGTGCCCTCAGAAACTCATTGCACTGTTTCATGTAGGCAATTATCTTTCTACAGCATCCTCTGTAGCAAAAACTACTTACTGTGTTCTGACCTCTTGGCAGAGATTTCAGTTTAGCAACTTCTGTACATGAATTCCATATGGTACTGACATTCTTAGTGGTGGAGTTATGCCAGATTTAGTCTTGTCTAGAGCAAAGAAGAATTTGACCAACAACAGTGTTGCACAGAAAAGGTATTTTCAGGATAAGGTGCTTCAAATAATAAACTGATTTGATTTTTGTAATTCCAGAATTTTTTATTAAGAGAGAACTCTTCTCCATGGTGCTAGTGCTGAAGGCTGCTGAAAATCATCAATATGTTTCTTCTGTTTAAACACATGAATATTTTGTACTTTAAAATATATTAATCTTAAAATAACTGAAAATATTTATGTTTTATTCTTAAGACTGCAGATAATGCATTGTATTTTAGGAGAAGAAACAATCCTACTTTGTCTACATAGATATATAGAAACTCTTGAAAATGCCTAGAATCTCTGCTAGGAAACATTTTCCTTATCTTTTTCTTTACTTCAATTCATAAAATAGTTTCTTTCCTAAAATTCTTTGTAATGCTAACTCAGCTACACTCCTATTCTAATTCCCTTTTAAAAACATCAATCCACAGCTTCTGCTTTTCACATCCTATTAAGGGAAGTTAACTAACTGTTAAGTCAGCTACAAATTTTAATACTGTCAAATCCAAAACATTAAATGAGTCAGTCAATTTTATCCAAACACAGACAAAGTGAAATTTTTAGTGTGAAGGTCCATTGGGCACTCACATTTTTTACTTTTCTTTTTTTTTAATGTATACAAAGGAAGTACTGATTACCTCAGTAGTACAAATGCAGAAACTCAGAGGAAATTTTGGACAACTGATTTGTCAACTTCATTTTTTTTAAGGAAAATTTGGACAGCCATTCTTAAAACTTGATTTATTTTTTTTAATAGTTTTTTTTTTTTAATGGAAACACAACATCACAGTCGCAGAGCTATCTGCAGCTTTTTCTATTTTTCTCCCCTTCAGCTATGCTCAGGCTCTAACAGAATTTGTATTTCTTCAATTTCTCAGGCAGGTCCTGGGTCAAAACACTCTACATATCAATTTTATGGGCTACACCTAAATGAGCAAGTAGTGTGGTGTAACAGAAGGTTGAAAGAGTGGGAGCTGAGCCTCTTCACATCTGTGGTACTGTAACACACAGATAATATAGAAATGCCATAAATAATGTTCTGCCATTGTTTCTGCCTGTAAAAACTTCCTACCAAAAATTCTCTGTCAGCTTTCTGCCAGAAGTTCTCACCAAGCTTCCTGCTGGAGTTTTCCTGCCAGTAGATTCTGCTATTGTTTAACATCTGGATAGGGCTACGTGCCAAGAAACCACATACAACCCCTTTTGAACATTACAAAAGTTGAAGAGAAATTTTGGAAAAATCAGGAAAGAGGAAAGAGAGAGAGATATGGTTCCTGTAGCTGAGAATCTCTCCCCACCTCACCCCCTCATCTTCTCTCCATCACCACCTGCTGCCTACTTGCCTCTCCTACTGGAGACTGAAATTCTGTCCACCTGGAGAGAACTGAGAACTGAGACCCACCATGCCACATGCGTGAGTTATATCTTATCCTTCTACCCTTACCATATTTTTGAGGGCCAAAAGCTGCTGCTGAATTGGGACCCTTTTATAATCCGCAACACAGCTTCATGTAAGCAATGAAACCACAAATCCTGGCTCATTCCAAAGAACTGAAGCTGTTTAGATCCCCCCTGCAGCTACAGAGATAACACTGAAAAGTGGCACAGACAAACAAACAAAAAAAAAAAAGGCAGAAACTTCTCCCTACCCAAACCCACCACCACCAGCTTGGCAAAAGAAGTCGTTTTGGTGGTATCTTTTCTCTGCTTCTAGAAGTAATCTTAGCCTTTTCCAACCTTTTCTTATTTCCTCTCTTTGCATCTCCTAGCAATTAATAAAATCAGGTTTTGTTATCAACAGATAACTTGTCTGAGGTTTAATTTTGCTCAGGGGAATATTCGAATCTGAAGATCTTTCAGCAACATTTAAGCAGATTGTAACAGGTGCCTTAAACACAGGGGGATGAGTCACCTCGCATAGCAGAGCCTTAATCCTGTCCATTCTTGCTCCATTTCTCAGTTACTACACAGATGGTGTGCAGCCCATCTCCTCTCCCTGCACTAGTTCTGGATAACATGCACTGCATAGTGTTGTAGGGCATGAATGGAAGACCCTATCTAGCAACACACAGGCACTGTTGGGGTCATTCCAAGAATGAACTGAGGCCTGTTTTCTTGAACCTTCTCACTCCTGAAGGAATGAAACAGTGTAACTTTCTAGATGCCTTTGCCATCAGAGTAGTTTTTCCCACAGGCAACTGAAGTCTCACAACTAGAAGAACTGGGATGGCAAGACTGCCTCATCCCTGGAATACGGTACAAAAATCATGCTATAATCACCCTTCTGTTGCAGAAAAGATGGTGTCTTTGACTGTGACCTACCACCAGAGCTTTCATCATCTCTGCATGATACTTAAAGAATTCATGTACAAGTCAAACCAGATGTCACCCCATGAGCCTGGTTTCCCTTAACTGCTACTGGTCAGTGGCAAATCCACTATAGGCAGAGGTCTGTGATGCCATCCTCCAAACACTCTTTCCTCTTTCAGAGCATACAGGTGATATCTATTAAACCACACTTTTTGTATCTCTAGGTTCAAAAAATGGAAGGAACTTGATGGATTCCATACCCCTATCCAGTACCTGGTCCATCAAACCTATGACTAATGAAAAACACAACAGAGACTGACCCCTTGTCATGGCATTTGTTCACCACAGAGGGAGATCTATGGAGACCTGCAGGGATTCAATACTTCTGTCTTTTATTATTATGAGTGTAGGCTTATCTGTGAAGCTGGAATCTTTTGCCAGGAAAGGACAGGATCATACATGGCTACATCATAGCAGGTGCCCTATTACTCCTGTATCACTAGGAATGTCAAACCAAATTCAAATATAGAAGTCCCTGATTAGAGAAAAGTCATTCTATAAAAGAGCTGTGTTCAATACATTTAATACTCCTCATCAGAAGTTCATAATTTCAACACACATATGAACAAATAGCCTTCCAAAACCAAATACTGCTTGTTTTAAAGTAGGAACAAAGTGCCAAAGAAACAAAAATAATTTTAATTGAAAGTTTATACAATCTCACATAAGAACTTAGGTCTCAGTTACTTAGCAATGTTCTGTATTTTCTAATACAGAATGACAAAGACTGAAGTGCAAGCCTGTTCACTGAATTAGATGAAGCTAGGTCTCAGCTTTAGTTTGCCATATAATACATTGAAGTCTAAACACCTCAGCTAATGACTGCTTTTACATAGATGAGAATATGCCTGCGTTTTTCTTCCTGTCTCTTCTCTCTGCCTAATAAAAATAGAAAAGAAAAAATAGTAGCAGAATCTCCTAGGTTCATCCCAGAATAGAATGAGAAAGATACAAATTTGAAATGTTAAAAATGTTGACAAGGATCCTTTCCTGTTCATCTGTATTTCCCACCCTTAAAGGTACAAAAGAAATGGTCTTCAGGCATCCCAGAGGATTCCTGCATTTCAGTCCCATTCCCCAAAACATACTCTTTTAAAAGAGGGTTCCTTTCCAAATGTATGAAAGACCTTTTGTTTATGTGTGTGTAGGTTCTGTTTGGCTGGTATTGCTCCAAGCCAATTTTTATAGACTAGCTGGATATGAGACAAAATCTTCTACACTAAGAGTTCTCCATTATTGCTTAACAGTACTCAAGCATTTGCTGGGAGGTGACTCATCCTGAATCAATCTTTCCCTTCATGCTTATTGCTTGCAGTCTGTTGCTGTTAAGTCAATATAATTTCACAGGAAACACCATAATAATCAAAGCAAAATACCACAGCAATATCTATCTATAGAGCAGTTGCAAATCTGCCCAATTTGACATATGCTCTATAAGGAATATCTTAAACTTTGACACAGGTTAAGGGTGGACATGACTCTTAAGAACAAAAAGGTGCAGAAAAAATATACTTAGCTGAGAACGAGTTGCAACAATGAAACATTCCTACAGTGTAATGAATGGATTATTGCACTTTAAACAGAGAACTTGATTGAATAAACCATATGAGCATGCTCTAATTTGTTTTAATTTGATACTTTTCTGATATTAAAGCTCAGCTTCTGACAAGCATTTGCTTGTTTTTTAAAATAATTAGATAAGTAAGGTAGCAATAAAATGTTCAGGTGTTAAAAAATCATTAGCATAAATACACAGCACACAGAGGGAAAAGATTGATAGTAGTATATGGATACTGACAGTTTCCATCAAAAAGACAATTTCACTTTTCAACTACAGATGTGGATGTAAAAGGGAAAGTACAAAAATTCAGCCAAAGCAGTGCCTCTAGTCCCACAGCTGTCTGTGGCAATGGTCAGCTAGACACCTTTAGGGTATGAGTAACTTCCTAATAACGATTCAATCTCAGAGGATAAACTAAACTACAACACAGCAGAGGTCAAAGATAAAAAAGCAAACAGTAATCAGTAAGCTCAGCTCCCTTGCCAGCACCAGGAGGATGTGCAGTGCTGCACAGACCCTACCATTGTAGCCGTGAAGGGGATATTGTCAATCACCGACGAGGCCAAAGCAGACACCCAGAGCACTAAAATGATGGCCACTGCCAAGCGCTGCTCCTCAGGAACCACCTGGAATTGAGAGAGAGAAAATGATAACTTTAAGATCAGTGTTGCTCTGTGTCCCCCAATGGCATAATTGCACGTTCTTCACAGTTTTAATTTATTGACACTTATTACTCCCTTAGGCTCTGAGATAGGAAAGGCATCTTGGAGAAAATACATTTAGTACCACAATTACTGTTCTTTCTCCAAGAAAATATGAACAAATAAAAGTACAAAGAATGATATTTCTAATGCTCAAATTTCTCACAAGAAATACACTGTGCAACTGTGAATTTTGACGTCTAACTGTTTATACTTTCTTTACCTTAGTAATTTTTCGGAATTTTTAGACCAGAGAAAAGGCTTTCCTATTGCATTTATGGCTATGTTTATTGTGGCTGTGGACAGACATATATATAGATATAGATGTATATTAAACATATGCCAAAATATGACGTGCTTTCATGATATTGTTGATGCCGGAATGGAATTATAAACATTACATTCAAAATGAAAGTATATTCATTATTCTATTGGAGTAAAACTGTTTTCCTGGTCTGTTAAAAAATTACAAATATTTTAAACACACCTTTATTAACAAAGCTGTCTGCTCTCCGATATAGTCTATTAAGTGCAGATGAGCCAAAGCCTAAAAAAAAAAAAAAAAACAGACATTGGTATCAATTAGTGAAGTACACAATGTAGTTATATTTTTCCATGGATATAAGAAAATGCAACAATTTCTTCCCATATACAAGATATTGATATTCAACTCATGCAGCTTTTGCAACAACTCTGTAATTGGAGGCAAGAAAAGACACAGTAAAAACTGGTAGCTGCATTTGCAAAGTGGGCTGGTTGTACTGAAACAACTGGTAGGATTATTTAAGAGTATTGGACACAGGATCAGGGAATGCCTGAAATTTAAAGATTATTCAGTGGATACATGTTTTCTGAATACCAGAACACAACTGATTTTAAAACAACTTCCCCAAAAACAGAATATAGACAGAAATATATCATGTCGGATAAGATAAGGCATCTCATGCTCCATCTCCAATGAAGAAAAAAAAACCCTATGTTTTTCTCTTTTGCAACTTTCTCATACCCATTTAAAAAAAAAAAAAAGCCACCACAGCAAAAACTACTCGAAAATAGTATCCATCTGCTAAAGCCAGGATAGAGATGTTGGGTGAATGGAAATTGGCAGTGAGGCAGCAGCACCCGAAAGGCAGGAAACACAGATCTCCAATGCCCAGGTTAGCCACCCAAATCAAGGACATGAGCCCTGCAAGCATTACACCTTGGGATAGACTGGAGCAGAGTGCTCTGTCCTCCCTGCGAGAACCATTCCCATCCGTATAGGATACTTAGATAGCATCCATACAACCATGGTTGTCACAATGGAGCAGAAGACATAGGAAAACTCCAATACAGCACTTGGACTCTGATTTCTCCTTGGACAGACAGAATACACACTAGTCTTCACAATACAAACTGAGTCTTCACACCCAAGGACAGTCCTCAACCAACAAGGTAAAAGGGTAATTTTAACTCAGGAGACCTAGCCTTTAATTCACTTTGGTTTTATTATCTTTTCTTACAGGTGTGCAGAATGAAGAATTGTTTTCAGGATGAAAAAGGTATATCTATTTAATGACTTCTCAGTTTCTCAGGGGAGAAGATCACGTCATTTTTGGTTCAGCCTAGACCAAGCAGGTTGGCTTGCTTTCATTTTTATTTACTGTCAAGTAAAAATCATTCAGCTGCAGTGCCTCACTTACTGTCAGAGTTCCTCACAGAGCTGCAGGAGTCAGCATTCACACAACACAACTCTGTATAACTTCCGTATGTGGTGGTCAGACAGAGCCCTTCAGAGATATCAGTGGAAAAAACAGCATTCAACTTGCACGCTGTCAAATTCCATGACAGAGATGGACAAATACCCTAATAGCACCAAGTGTGTGGTATGCAACATCTGGCTGAGGCAGAGTGACTACGGTTCTTTCATTCAGACTGGTAGTTCCTGTGCCTGCAGCTCAGCTGGACATGAGCTGAATGCTAGTGGTTTGGTATCACCACATAGTAAATTCGGCCCAGAAATAACACTTGGTTTTAGCAATACAATGAAGAAAAAAAGGTTTATCTACAATTAAAGACACATCATGCAGAAAACAGGCAACAAAACTTTTAAATACATACACATACACTTTACATTCAAAAGAAAGGGCAATTTTTCATTATTTTAACTTCCCAGAAAAAGGTTTCCTGAGAAATTAATTCTTGTTTGCAACTTTAAGTTATAATTTTCTTTCTAAGCTATGTGTGTTGCTTTATCAACTCAAAGGTTATGACAGTGACTTTTTATATGTATGTAAAAGCAATACTCATAGCGAACAGCAACAGTTTTTAAAAACAAAGTTTTTAACACATAGTTGTCAGCAATTAGAGCCCAGAGTTACATTCAGTTAATACTGCTGCCTTATTAATTATCTATTCACAGAACATACTACTTTTCAGTAACATTCAAAATTTGTTCTGGAACTCAGAAAAAAAGATGTTCAGAAAAGAGGGAAGAGACTGATGAACACCACATCCTTCCTGCATGAGTCAGTCCGTAGGCAGTCCATCCCTTTAGAGATGATGACAACATTAACCTCATAATCAGTTTTAGGCTGTCTCTATGATTTCCAGACCAATCTCCTGCAGGCAACTAACTGAAAGTCAGCAATTAGCACCCTGCCACTGGTGTCCCCTACATATAAAATGCACAGAGGGTCGCCTGGATATTCCCATGTCTTCTAAGAAAAATAAGTATTTTTGCACTAATTGGTGTCTTCAGGCATATCAGTTTTGTCTAACAGTTCAAAATAGAGTTTTACTGCAGAAAAAAATCATGTGCCACTTTAAAACAAAGTTTAATTTATGCACAAAAATTTGCATTAATCCTTCTTGTGGATAATGTGTCACGGTGACTGTTGTAAATAAACTCTGCCTGAAGGGATTAAGGTAAAATGTCAATATTATAAAAGTGCACAAAGAACTATGATCATGAGAGGCACATGAATTTATGCTGTAGAGACAGAAGAAGCAGAAAGATTTTATAGCTTGTAACAGCCACTTGTGGACAAAGACTAAAAAGACAGTTGTAAAGATTAATTACCCAAAGGACACAATAGAAAATAAGAAAGCTCAAAAGGATTTCCAAGTTTTTTCATTGTAAAAGATGCACTAGACTGGACTGATGAGTCCCCAAAGGCAGAACCACAAAGAGTTCGCCTGTGGCTCAGGAACTCAAATCACATTTTCCAGAATGTCTGGACCTCAAATCACATTTTCCAAAATGACTTGCAGCCTAAGTCCCACACAGGTTTTTAAATGTGCCTTGTAATAGAAATGGGAACATTTGTAGCAGTAGGAAACAGCTTCAGTCTGGGAAGCATCCAAGCTGAAGGATCACCAAGAGTGAACAATATGAGCTGACAACAGCTGAATGCCTAGATCATGAAAGATTTCTTATACTTCACAAATACTTTTGTTTTGACTTGTTTCTTCTTGACATTTGTAACTTCAAGGAAAGAAAAATACCTTAGCAAGGACTGTCATCTATGAATCCAAAGAGCAATAGATTCCAATCAAAATTAGCAGTGATGATACATAGAACATTTTTCTCATTCATTGTGGGGAAGAATTTAGTATCTCCATTTTTTTAGTTTTTCTTGATTATCTGTAAAAGTTTCTTTCATGACCTTAAACTGCTGTTATTATAGAAAGCCAGGAAAAGTATTCTTTCATTAGCAAACTATTCACTGGTGACCTGAGAAGCCATAAAAACAAAGTTCAGTAAATCACAACACTTGTATCCAAAGCCTGGCAGTAAACGGCAAATAACTTCCTGCGTGTTTTACTATGTTATTGTGCAGTCACACAGCACTCAAATCAAAGCCATTCAATCCAAGTTAAAACAATAAATACATCAGGGAAGGCAACTAATAAACTGTTGTAGTAGCAACAGGCAAAATAAACATGGCTTCAGCATGGATTCCCTATAAGACCTAGAAAAAGCAAGCATATATAGAGCCTGATAAAACAGAGAACTAAAAATTGCCTGGACTAATGAGCATAAAATAAATCAGCATTTCCTGAATTTTATACCTAGTAGCTCACAGACAAGCCTCATAATGGTAATCAGTTTCCATTCATCTTCTCAGAGGTTACCAGATTCTGACTTCCAGTTTGACATTAATTACAGTCAGTTACACTGGGGTTTGTTTCAAATGTTCAGTTCTACTGCTGATGATTTTTATTTTTTTTTAATAGATCAACATTTACAAATGTTTGGTATTTTTCCAATCATTGGTAGAGGAGTGTGGAGGAAAGAGACTATGTGACTAAATTTGTTATCACAGGCTTTTCCCGCAGCTGTTCACTCCATCAATTCACTATCTACGGCAGTGTCAGTGGTCACTTGGGTTTTGTCAGTCATGTTACTGCAACAATATTATATCATTTAAACCTAACAAAAAAACACCTGAAAAACAGTCAGCTTTTTAGATGCCTAAGGACAAGTTAATGTTACTATTCATACAAAAAAAAATTCCAAATATTTGGGGTAAAAATACACAGGTTATACAAAGGGCTATATCTCAGGCTATACAGAAGTCCAAAATAGGGAACAAAATCATATACAAACATGGATGTACTGTTGTCAAGCAAATAAACAAAGAAACTACACAGCAAGGTATCCAGGCATTTCAAGAGCTGAATATGTTTTAAAGTAGCATTTCAAATTGAAATTCACTGATATTATCCTTTCAAAACACACTCCCAGTAAATATCTTTTGAACATCTTGGGAATTTGGAGAGGTCCCAGCAGATGGGAAGCTGGGCAATGTTGTCCTGGTTTTCAAGAAGGGCAAAGAAGGATCCTGGAAACTAAAGGCATCTCAATCTTACTTCAGTGCCTGGTAAAGTTATGGAGAAGATTATTCTGAGAAGTATTGGAAAACAACGGAAAGTCAATGCAGTCACTGGTCACAGCCAGCACGACTTCATGAGAGCAAAGTCCTGCTTATCCGACCTGATTTCCTTTTATGACAAGGTAACCCACCTAGCTGATCAAGGGAAGCCAGATGATGTAATCTTTTGGGATTTTAGTAAAGTTTTCAATAATGTCTTTCACAGCATCCTTCTGGACAAAATGTCCAGCCCACAGCTGGACACATCATGAGGTGAATGAGAAATTGGCTCACTGGTTGAGCACAGAGGGTAATAATGAGTGCGGTAACATCAGACTGGTGACCTGTCACTACTGGGGTTCCACAGGGCTCCATCCTGTGCCCTGTGCTCTTCAACATCTTCATGAATAACTTAGAAGCAGGATTGGAAGGGATACTAAGCAGGTTTGCAGATGACACAAAACGCAAACATGCTGTTGACTCCCTTGAAGGCAGGGAGGCCCTTCAGAGACCTCAACTAATCAGAGGATGGGCAATCACCAACCATATGAAGTTCAACAAGGGAAAGTGCTGGATTCTACATCTGGGATGGGGCGACCCTGGATGTACGGGCAGACCGGGAAATGAGATACTGAAAGGCAGTGCCGTGGAAAGGGATGTGGGGATCCTGGTCAATGGCAAGTTGAATCTGAGCCAGCAGTGCCCTGGCAGCCAGGAGGGCCAACTGTGTCCAGGGAGGCATCAGGCACAGCATCGCCAGCTGGGCGAGGGAGGGGATTGTCCTGCTCTGCTCTGCACTGGGGCGGCCTCACCTTGAATATTGTGGGCAGTTTGGGGCCCTGCAATATAAGAAAGATATTAAGCTCTTAGAGAGTGTCCAAGGGAGGGCAGTGAAGATGGTGAAGGGCCTTGAGGGGAAGCTGTATGAGGAGTGGCTGAGGGCACTTGGTCTGTTCAGCCTGGAGAATAACAGACTGAGGTGAGACCTCATTACAATTACAACTTCCTTGTGAGAGAAAGAAGAGGGGCAAGCACTGATCTCTTGTCTGTGGTGACCAGTGACAGGGCCTGAGGGAATGGCCTGAAATTGTGTCAGGAGGGGAGGTTTAGATTAAATATTAGAAAAAGGTTCTTCCCCCAGAAGGTGATCAGGCACTGGAACAGGCTTTCCCAGGAAGTGGTCACAGCACCAAGCCTGACAGAATTTAAGAAGCATTTGGACAGTACTTCAGGCTCATGTTGTGACTCTTTGGGATGGTCCTGCACAGGGTTAAGAGCTGGACTAGATGATCCTTGTGGGTCCCTTCCAACTCACCATATTCTGTGATTCTGTCATCTTAGGCCAGCATGTAGCAGACAGCAATAGAAACAGTTTTCAATCTGGTTAAATGTTATTCTATTGTTTTTCCTATCCCTTATATAAATAATTGCAAAACAAGCACATATATTTGTGTAAAATATCTGCATACATAGACCACTGACAAACCCAGAAACTAAAATTCAACTTACAGGAAAATGTTTGTGTCAGATAGATTCAACAAATGCAGAATGAGTGAGAGTGAGACCAAGTTTATAGTGAAATATTAAATATCATAGAGGTCCAAGCAATTTCCACTCCATTGCTCTCTGTACTACCTGCAATCTGCATTTCCTCTCTGTACTACCATAACTACACTTGATCAACAATATCCAGTGGGATGAAACCAGCAGGAGGCCTCTGCCCACGAACATAATTCACATTTGAAATAATTTGTAACTCTTCAGGCTTTAGAATCAGAGAATATTACCTCCATGAGAACAAACAATGCTGCAAAGAAAAGGAGTGTTGCCCACTCAACTCTGTTCAATATCATCTCAAAATCATGGATGTCTGCTAGCACTAGCAGCCAAATGGCTCCCAACATGGCAATCCAGCCTGCATGAGAGAAAGAGAGAACAACACTTTACACTTCACAGACTGGTTATGTGCTACCAACATATAAGTTACAGTATTGTGAATTCCAAAGAGTTTTGCCACACTATTTTCCTGACTCTGTAACAGGGAAAGTTCACAGATACCACGTGAAGAATGATTTCTGCTTTCAAATTGAAATAAAATATAAAAGAGGGGGGGAAAAGCAAATAAGGCAGAGTTGGGTTAGCCCAATAATCAACGGGTTTGAATCACAGAAAAACCTTTAGGTATTTAGGAATGCTGGAGGATTCTCCAGCTCCCAAAAGGCTGGCTGCATCCCCTGGACCTTGAAGACTTACTGGCTACCTGCTCTAGAAGATAAACAGAAAAGGAAAGTCTCCTTAGAACAGAAGAGGGACTTAGAGCAAAAGAGGCTCACTTTCAGACCCTCTGTACATCCTGAAGTATTTTAATACACATATTTAGGTAACTGATTGAGAAAAAACACAAATCAAATGCACAATCAGCCAGCAAATGCAATCAGAGAATCTCCTGTCTGAGCAAGGCTCACTTTTTGCACAATTAAAATACTTTTTGATCTCTCTGATACATTTATCTTAAAAAATAGACTGGCATTTCAGACACAAAACAAAAGCATGTTGAATGTTTTTTTCCCTCAGAATGATACTCTTCGT
The DNA here is from genome assembly GCA_013400415.1 of Scytalopus superciliaris. Classification (NCBI taxonomy): domain Eukaryota; kingdom Metazoa; phylum Chordata; class Aves; order Passeriformes; family Rhinocryptidae; genus Scytalopus; species Scytalopus superciliaris. The sequence goes on from VXBX01008469.1 coordinate 151,784, forward strand.
TCTGTCTTTCTTACCTATTTTTTCCCTAAATAGGAGATCTATTTTTTCATACAAAATCTAAGATATATAATTTAAGGTTTTTTATAACGGCATGGAAATAATGCCTTCCACCTCTTCAAGTTATTTCTCTCTTTGTTGTGACTGTTTCATGCGCCTCATCCTATTTGATATATTCACAAAGTGATGGATTCACAGTATTGCAGAAAAAGGGATGAAGAAAGAATAAGGATTCTTGTTTTAAAATGACTGTACCTCACAAACTTATAATCAAATACTAAATATGACATAGGGAGAATAAGTCTCTGTCACAAATTAGATAGATGAATAGAGTGAGCCCTCTCCAAAAATCTTCAATAGCTGTAAGGAAATTCAGAGCCATAGACTGATTCATAAAATTTTGGCCACTCAATTTACAGCTTATGCATAAGTGTTTTCCATTAAGTTAAAAGAAGAAATAGACACAAAAACATACAACATTTTAAAATAAATATATATTCCATTTAAATCCTATCTAAATACAAAAGAAATAAAGATACCAAAGGTTCAGGAAGCTGTAAACATTAACTATTTTCTAAAAAGCAAAAAATCCTATACAGTATCACGTAAGCGTTCCCTAATGAAAGAATGAATTATACTGTTGCAAGTACATTTTAGGAGCTTTCAGTGACACACTACAGTATTCTTTCAATGAGAATTTCAGGTTAAATGTGATGAGTAAGGAGGATCTGCTGAAAATATTGCATCTCGGGGTGGGGCAACTAGACCTGTCTGAAAGTTGAAACAGCAGCTCAGGAGTCTGGCTGGTCATTTTGGTAAGGAGAGCCAAACCTATTTTGACACTAGCTCCAGCTTTCACGTGTATAGACTTTGCAAAAACAGGTGCAAATGACAGGGACAGGAGTGCTCCCAGAGGTTCCAAAGCAGCAGAGGAAACTGAGAACTGTCAGTTCCTGTCTATCATGCCTTTTTGAAAGCAAAATTCATTTGTTGTCTTATAAAACAAAGAGAATCTGTTCATAAAAATGAAATAGCTATTTGCTCTGAACAAAAAGGAATGACTTATAGAAATGCACTGTCTAGTTTTCTTCTGATTGTTGTCTTGGTTGTTCTCTGAATTCCAGTAAAGAACAGTGGGCCCAACTCCATTTTAAATAAATAAAGACTGTTGCAATTCCTGTTAGTGGAGTACTATGCACGGGGAATTAGCTATGTGCAGATTTGAAGCTGAACAGCAGAATTTTACTGCTATTTTGTAAAAACATAAGTAGCAACATTACATTTTCTCACATATGTTTTGTATCTAAGTACAACAACATGAAGAATTAAAGAATTTCCCAACAGTTCTGGAACAATCTGTGGTAATATCTTGGTATTGCTTCGATCCTTCTGTATCCAATGAAAACACATCAACTTGAACATGCTCTATACAAATTACAATTAATCACTAAAGCTAATGAAATCTAATTGAATTGCACAAGAGGTGGATGAAACCAGGCATTTTCTAGCACCATGAGTGTTATCAGCATGCATTAGCTTCATGCATACGGCTTTCCATGAGGGAACAGTGCCCAGCCTTACGATATTGTCCTCTGGGGATACAGACAGAGGGAGGTATCCTTCTGCAGTGCTTCAGCAAGTACAGCTCTCCAGAGGGAAGTCAAACACATGAACTGCCAGTTCTGGCTGCACAGAGTTTATTTCAATTTACACACATGGTCTGTTTAGACTGTGTTTGCTTTTCTTGCTATGCCTGCAAAGAGAAGATACAGCCACCCATCTCTCAGAGGCAGTGCAGAGGAGAGGAGGAGAAGGAGGAAGTGTACTGAGGAACTGAGGGGACGTCATGCAAGACTTTTCTTGACAACACAGTTTAGTAGCACAGTATGAGTTCAAGCACTCCACAAGTGGACAAGAGTAAAGCCTTCTTCTGAAGCCTGAAGGCCACAGCAATCATGTGTGCGATCACTGCTTGACTACCTCTCTCAGCTGAATGGCTGTCAAAATAAGCTACAAAGTTAGAAATGGCTTGCCATTCTAAATAGACACGTTTGCTAAGGCTATTCCAAGGCCTTTCTAAGTATGTTCATGAAAGTGAACATACTAGATCAGTGTTTTATGCATTTGGGTAGCTTTGCATCTGCCCTGGATCAAATCTGAAGCATTTTTGCTTCACTTTGAAAAACTGAAGTTATCAGGCTACATTAAAAACTGGCTTCTCTGTTCATTTTTTTTTTCTAGTTCCTGAGTCACAAAAGAGAGCCATGAGGAACAGAAATAGAAATAATTTTTTAAAACAACTTCTCATTACTATAGTGAAAACAAAGCCCATTTACAGTTCCATGGACCACTTCCTTTACTGCCTTTTAGTGCCTCTGTTTCACAACAATTGATGTTCTGGAAAATAGAACTTGGAGAGAAACTGAATCTAAATTCCATTTCTACCTGTTGAAGATGGTGACAGTTTCTATTTATCATATGAAAAAGAAAATGAAATTTTATTATAAAATGTACCTTGCAAATTCTTAACAAAATTCTGCATAAGAAAAGATTTTCATGTCTTCTGCTTGGTGCCAGAAAAAAAACTACAGTAGAAATAGCTTGAGTGCTTTGCTTTTCTCATACCCAGCAGGAAAAACCACCTTTTGGAACAATAAATAGCTCATGATGAACAGAAGACTATTGCAATCCTACTCAAAAAAACACCCTTATTTTAACGTAATCAAGCAGAAGAACTTGAAAATATTAAAAAAAAAAATAGAATTAAATAGAAGTCTAGAATTTGGAGGTAGGCAGGAAATAGAAATAAATGAAAGAGAAAAATTACTGTGCAATTTGTAGGCCTTTAAAATGCTTGTTAAGAAAAATTTGTGTTCCTCAGGAAAGGTAATTTTGTCTGACCTACTGCCAGCTGAAAAGCATAACAAGCTTCTTCCAAACTAAGTGAAAATGTGGATTCTTTACGTTCACTTTACATGCACAGAATTTGGGTAATGCATATAGGAACACTGAGGGATTTTTTCTCTTCAAAACAGTGTGCTGTTCAAGGTAGTGCAGGATAATATGTTTAGGTGGAAAGAGATAAAACTGTAAAAATCCAGGGTGGGAAGTAACTGCATACGAAATAGTCCTGCAGAAAAAACTCAAGAAATGCATAGGATCACAACTGAATCTTATGGCCTACTAAAATACAGAACCAGCACCTCAAATAGCAAATTCTGTGAAGCGACCTTTGTTCTTCTATCCCTGGTAAACCCTGAGAATACATGCTGTAAGATACACACCTATTAGGAAATCTGAGGCAGAGAAGTAAGCACAATCAACAGTCTGAAAAGTCGACTTTTGAGAAAAAAATTAAAGAATTCAGGATATTTAGCTCAAAGACAAGACAATTCAAAGGGTCCTGGCAAGTCCAAAGGGCAGAGAGCAACCTGTTTGTGGCAGCAGTAGTGGGTAGGACAAGGAGTGAGGGGCTGTAACAGGAGCAAGGAAGATTCAGGCAACACAATATTCAGGGCCACATTATTTGTAGTTGTTGAGAAATACATGCAATTTTTTAAAAACAATCAGCTAGACCAGCTTCTGCCAGATGAAAATATAATACTCTTATCTGCAAACAATGGGGAGGGACACAATGATTTATTTTTTTTATATACCTTTTTCCCTGAGAAAAGTATGATTTTTATTTTCTGTACCCTTTAAAATTGTCTATTTGTCAAAAAGGCCACAGCCACTTTTTGTGAACTGTAAAAACCCTTTAACTCCACAATGGCTTGCAGGCTTACCAGTTAAAACTTACTTGGTGCTTACCTTTGAATAATTATTTACACAGCATGGTATTGAATACATGAGTAAAGTCCACAACTGTGTCCCAGCAGCTTATTCAGAAGACATCTAATTAGCTCCACAATCCCTCAAAATGTAGCCTAAGGATGCATGCCAGTCCCGAATATACAATAGCATTGTTGCAATATTTTGCAAAGTATATGCTTAATTATACAAGTATATAGAAATAATAGAAAAATTAAATCAAAGACTTATTGCCAGTAGTGCTTGCTCTACTCAAAGAATATGTATCATCAGTAGTTCTAAATGTGGATGAAAATGTTCTGTATTTTGGTTTCTACAATTTTTTGTTTTACTTTATCAGGCATCCCTGAAAATATACATTTTGAAATCTTGCAGAATGTATATAAGTAGTACTTGCTGTCCACAGAGTCCAACTGTCCAATTTTTTTTATAAAGTTACCTCCTCACAAAGCAACTTGCTAGTCTTCTCAGCAGTCTCTTCACAGGCTTAGCTTCACAGAAATAATTTTCTGTTCTGTGCTATTTTTAGCACCACAATTTAAGGTTACTCCTTGGGGACAGAACTGTGATGGTCACAGAACTGTGATGGTCACAGTTCAAGATCTGAATCACACCAGTAAATGCTTGGTACAATATAGGAGGAATAAAAGAATATGGAAAAAATAAAGGAAACTATAACCCCATGAAAGGCAAAAGAAGCAGAAAACTATGCTGATACAAGGTAATTGCAGCAATAAAAAACAGAATTGTAGCATAAAAGAAGGAGACAGAGGGCTGGCTGTTCTTTAGTCCCAGATCACCACATGCACATTAGGAAAGGATGCACGGGACTTTGTTGCATAGATGTAATGCCATGAAGTCAGAATGCAGAAATCATATTCACTGTTGTATTGAAATGTCAAGACCTAACTTCATGAACTCTTAAAATGCAATTTCATAGTTGAGATAGGATGGCATTCAAACTAGAACATTGTTAGAAAAAACCCTGGTTAGAGATTGTTATTAGCTAGGCACTGCATCTACAGGGAAGATGTGCTGACATGTATAGCTGTATATATTGCACCAATCCGTAAGTCTAAAAAAGTACAGAGTTATCTCAGTAAAGGTCACTGCAAACAAACACACTCTATTGCCATAGCCTTATTGACTCTTATGAACCAAAAATAATCTGAGAAGCTGCAAATATCAAGATAAAGGAAAGGTCAACTTTTCTAGAAGTGAGCAATAAAGATTGAAGGCTGCACTGGCAAATACAAATACAAATGGTCCTTGTTTTTTCCTCAAGCGTATGGGCAGCTGCACAGATGGGGGATATTCTCCATGTGTAATCACATTTTCATAAAGGCAACCACACGATTTCAAGGCAGAGTTTTTTGAAAATTATTCTAAAATAAATTAAAACTGCAAGGATCATGGAAAGCAGACTTTTTGTATTTTCAGGAGGAAAGTGTTATGCTGTCATCACTAGCACACATCTGGACCAGTCGTTCTGAATCCAAGTCAATTCTGACAGCATTGATTTAGCTCCATTCCAACAATAGTAGCTGATACCAGCTGGGGAAAAGGGCTGCCTATCTGCCCCTGCAAGCACAACTGTAACCACCCAGAAGAGTCTTCAAAACGGGTTGAGGACTGTTAAAGAGGACTACCTAAATCCATGGCTCTAATCTCACTATGTCTTAGTACATTGGACTGAACACTCTTGTCAGATGCTACAATTCATTGCTCTGTTTACCACTGTCAGATCAGAAACTAAAGAAACTACTTTAGTCATGGAAAGCAGCATCAAAACTTCATGCAGATGGAGCGTTCATGAAAAAGAGTGGCGGAAGAATGAAATTGCCACAGACAAGAGTCCACAGGATGAGTAACTGCAACTAAAAGAGATACATAAGATGATAATAAAGAGCCTGAGTTTATCAGTAATACAACAGGGGTTGAGTTATAAATCACAGATTATGCTGAGCTGCAAGGGACCAACAAGGATCATCAAGCCCTACTCTTAGCCTTGCACAGGACCATCCCAAAGAATCAAACCATGAGCCTGAAGTATTATCCAAATGCTTCTTGAATTCTGATAGGCTTGATGCTGTGACCACTTCCTGGGGGAGCCTGTTCCAGTGCCAGAACACCCTCTGGGTGAAAGAACCTGTTCCTAATATTCAACCTAAACCTCCTTTGACACTAACTCAGGTCATTTCCTCGAGTCCTGTCACTAGTCACAAGGAAGCTGCAGACTGCAATGAGATCTCCCCTCAGTCTCCTCTTTTCCAGCCTAAACTGACCAAGTGCCCTCAGCCACTCCTCATACAGCTTCCTCTCAAGGCCCTTCACCATCTTCATTGCCCTCCTTTGGACACTCTCTAAGAGCTTTATGTCTTTCTTATGCTGGAGTGCCCAAAACTGCCCACAATATCCAAGGTGAGGCCACCACAGTGCAGAGCAGAGCAGGACAATCCCCTCCCTTGACCAGCTGTAAGTGTATTATCATAAGAGGAGTAACAATAATTCTTTTGGTTGCACTGATACAACTTTAAATTAGACTAACAAAAAATTTGCAGCTCCAGATATAGGGAATGTTCCCCCTTTCACCCACAATATCACAGTCATAACAAGACCATGGATACTTTGAAAGCAGGAATCTACTGCCACATACAGAGAAGGCATTCCTAACCCAAATGTTTAGGGGACTAAAACCATCTACTTTACTAAAATGTGTGAAGGAGTTTCCAGGCAACTACATATTATTCAAGTTGATATTTTTAGCTATACAGAAAAGGCCCTCAAATGTTGCTTTCCAAACTTTGCATCTGGCTGCTTAATTTAACAAGTCATGTTGGAAAGTTTTACAAAGTAATGAAATAAAATTTAAATTTAAATGGAAAAAAAGACAAAGAAAATAAACGAGTCATTGTGACAGCTTCAAATACAGTTGATAATAAAGTATCATTTGAGCTGTTGCTTAGGAGTCAATACCTACAAGATTTCATCAGCTAAAAGTGATTAATTTCACAGATCCCAGATAATTTCTAGATAAATGTTAGCTTCAGTGACAAATTAAAGAGCAAATATGCATTTTTTACAATGAGGATATAGTGACATAGGAAGTGAAATACAAGATCTGCTAAACTTAACAATGCCGTTCTTGGCATTGTTTTCTTAAATCCTTAAAGCATATGTTTTCTTAAATCTATCTTTGTCATCAGTTTTTATAGCTTAAGAGCTGTCTGTCCCGCCAGAATTTTCTTAAGAATTAAAACATTATACACCAGCTTATTAAACTCATCTATGGTTTTTCTCAGATATTTTATAAACTAACTCCTCAGTAATATTGAGTAGATTATTTTAACTATTGCACAAATTAACCTGAAACCAAACATTGTCAAAATATGAATGCTTTCTTTTTTCCTTCCTCTCTATGGGTACAAACACTTTAATTTTTAAAGTCAAGTTTATATGTTTCTGCATATACAGCTTTATTGTTTATAAACAGATGTCAGATTTATACAACTCCACTATCATACAGAATAGTGGCATAGCATGAGAAAAAGTTCCAGAATAAAATTTTGAAGTGTAAAAATAAGTACCTTCGGTGTTGATAACCCTTGCATGCTGATGGAATCTGTCTACACCTCTCTCAGCCCTCTGCTCCTCCACAAGCATTTATAAACCTTTTGGACCTAAGAAGTTCTGCTGCGCACTGTGAGGCAGGATCTTTCTCACAGCGCTGTGGGGGAGATGTTCAAGCTTAAAAACTTTTTCACCATTCTAAAGAAACCTCTTAGCACAAGGTCAAATCCACATCCATACTATGTCCCAGGGCCCACATAAAAGCTGGAGAGGTAGGGAGAACTTATCACAGCTGCTGAACACCTCCACTGATTATTGAGCAGTCCCAAAGACTATTTTATGGGCAGATGAAGGTAATTATCTTAAACATTGATGTCTGAAGGACCACAGACATCCATGGCACCAGACACTAAAATGGACTCAGACAACACCATTATGACAAAACCCCCCTGCAGAAGGAAAAAAAAAGGAGACAATCTAAGACATCTGCTTCAAGTGAGCAAATGGCAGTCCTAAATTATGGAAGAATTCAGTGAGTCCAAAAAAATCTCTCCCTGTCCCATTGCTTAAATAATTCATCAAAGGAACATGAGAAAAGCAATGGATGGTAGCACCACAGGTTCACCTATGCAAGAGTCCTATCTCCAACAGGGAAAATGGTGGCAATAAGGTGGGAATTAATATACAAATAAGGCAAAAACACATTTGTATTTCTCCTGGCATACCGTCCCAGCTCCCAGCAGTCTGCAGACAAAAAAGAGGCATTAACCTCTTCTATCAAGCAGGAAACTTGTCTTCTCTTTGCTCTTTGTCTTGCACCTTGTTCACTGAATATGAGAGCAACACTGTTGTAAGCCTCTAAAAGGAGGAGAACCCTACCCTGTCATGGAAACTACTGAGCCTGACCCTAGAAAAGAGATGTCCAGAAGTGGAAGGGAGCAAGAGCAAGGGGGCCTGCAATGAGCAGGCTACTGGCCTTGTAGGCAAAGACCACTGAGAGGGGCAGACAAGAGCAGGACCACACAGATGATGGGTCCCTCTTCATGGACACTAGAAGGAATTGCACATAGTTCACAGCAGCTCAACAACTCATTGAACTGACTGAAGCTAAACCAAAGAGGAAGGACTTGTTCCACCAAAGGAGAAGAAATTAGGCTACAAATTGATTTTTGTATTCTTTATGACCCAGTCACTTTGAGCATCCTCCATTAAAAAACTCCCCTAGCTTAAATTTCAACAAAATTTTGCTTTTCTTGCCTTTAGTATCTTTTGTCTCTTTTGAGGGATCTCAATATAGTTCAAAGCTAGACATGCCTGCCTAAAAATTAAAGTCAAAACAGGAGCCGGGGTACAATATTCAAAGGAGTTTTACTTTCATCCTTTGTCATCTTTTCTCAGGTGTTTTATCAATGTTCTATCAATAAAGTAGAATTTCATGGGGCCAAATGGGAGCACTGTAGGAATCCTAAAGTTTGTAGCGTCTGTTTATTGAAAGTCTCAGTACTAATCTTTTATTAACATAGAGATTTCATAGAATTAGACTAAATAAACTGATGAACAGGTACAAAAATTGAATAGGAAAGAGTTCTGCATTTTAAAAGGTGGCTAAGTATGCAAATTTTATTATTTAAAATAAAATGTCAGTACCTTCAAAATATTTTAATGATTCCAAGTTCATAATGAAAAAAATTATATCAAGGCTGGGAATAGATAAAGAGTTCTAAAATCTTTCTAATTCACTCTACCAAATGCAATTTAAAGTTATTAAATTTCCAACACTTCAGCCCCTGCATAAACCATTGTTCTGGTAGAAAATTAAACACTGAACTACAATCTACTTTCATTTTTATGAGAAAAACATATTGAACAAATTTACCCAAACCAACAGAGTACAAGATGTAGTGTATATTAGAAAATTCATTTCCATGCACTGGAGGACTAAAATCCAGAGACTCAGAGCAGTACTACTTCAGTAATGATAAATAAGTGACAGCTATCACTAAGACATTGGAATTCAGGAATCAACAATGAGAACCTGTAAACCTGCAAATTAATGGAACCTGTAAACTTCTCAGTAGAAGTTTACATGTTGCATTAATTGCTAGTGGAAATTATGTGGATGCTTTAGCAACATTTATTCATTAATCTGACAGGCTTGCCATGAATGCAGAACAGGGAGAAATTATACAGAACACATACAGCTCCTATTTACTTTGAAGATTTTTACTCAGATACTGAATAACAGGAACCTATGCTGCCAAACATTCCATTTGTTCTCATTTGTTTTACTGGCATAAACTAGGGCAAAAAATGATCACTCATTGTTATGTTTCTTCCAGCATTGACTCCAACTGCTCTGCAGTTTTGAAAAAATGTCTTACCAGGAGCATACACAACCAGTGCTGTTTGGTCTTTACTGACTCTCTGTGGCTTTTCAAAAGGCCTTAGAGGTGTTGAGTTTAATTCAAGAAATCCTATATGGTACAATGCCTCTTATCTGAGAAAAGAAAGGGTGTAAATTGATTTCTTAAATTGTCAGTGTCAGTGCCTTTCTTATGTTCTCAGCCACCATAGCTCCAAATGTGACGGAATGATTGCACAGACTCCCGTGGTGATTGACAGAAATTGCTTTAATGCCAATTTTCCAGGGTTATATAGTGTAGCTTCAGCTAGGAGGGGCTAAGGAGCCAAGGCAGAACACAACTGCAGGTCACTCAGCCACCACACTCACACACAAACATCAGGCGGCTGCCACACTCATCATACTCACAGACCTTGGGGTTTCAAGTTGCCCTATTGCACTCCACAGAGCAAATTGCAAATTGAGAGCCTAGCTCCATCCCTGGTCAGTAAATTAAAAGCCTTAGACAAAACAACACAAGGTTATCTAGACATTTCCCAGACCTTCTATTTTTCTTCTTTCTCTTTCCCATGCTTGGTTCACTACACTCAAATGCCTGCAAATGAATTAAATTTCTACATTTTCCTATACCTTATTAATATAGCACTTTTGCTGTTATAATTCATCAGTATACTGTTTAACTTCTTAACAGCCAATAATCTTCATGGACTAAGGTCACACTGTTTCATGGCAGATAGTTTTTCAGCAGCAGATATTGAAGGTCTTGTTTACAACCTGATCACTACTGTAGAGCTATAACTGGCTCCATATTTTGCACAGCAAAAATAAATGTCAATATGATATCTGTTTATATCCAGTCAATGATTTATTGATTATGAGCTATTCCTCTTCAAGACTGTTCCATCTTTCAGCCACTGAGATGGATGTACATAGTGGGGAAATTCAGATTGTTTGAAAAAACCCATAAATTTGAAATTCCATAATTTGGAAGTGCTCAGCAGCCTAGCAGACCAAAAAAAAATTCATTTTTTATTGGTTAATGTTGGTGTTATGACTGTCCAGTTAAATGTGAGATTTGATTTGGTTCTATTTTCAGGACATGCGGAGCTTGTCCTCATACAGATCTAGAACTAGCTGTACAAAAACTTCCACATATACCTTCACATATAGAAAGTATGCATACAGTTACTTTCATTTCACACACATACAGTGTCTTCCTGGGTTTATATTGAGAAGTAATTTATTATGGTGATAAAGTATTGGAGACTAGAAGTTATACAAAGAGCTCTCTATGCTTACGTTTTATACTTTAGTATGATACTTATTATACTTAATAAGCTCTCTGTACTTCTTCGTTCTTACATGGAGTGATTATTTTCTGATCTCTGTAATGCATCTTGGACATTCACTCAAATGTGCAGTGCAATGATGCCAAGGTCAAATTTGCTGATTCAGTAATGTTTAGCCAGCTCATTAGTATTGGAAAGTCTGGAAAATGAAGTCATGAGCACTCTCAGTTATTCCTCCTGGGGTAACTGGGACGTGACTGTGTTTTGAAAACCTTCTGAAAAATTGAATTTGAAAACCTGTTCTGAGTAATTGCTGTTCTGATTAATCTGGTGGAATTGCAAGGCCAAAGACAAACGAAAAATGGCTTTCTGAAAAGATTCAGAAGATGCAGACTGGTTTTTTTCAGAGAGATTGCTTGTTTTATTTAGATAGAACAAAACTATGAAACTTACCAAGATCTAGGTAGATGCCTGGAACAAATGAGTTGAGAAAAAACATAAGAATAACACATCCCAGCACAGTCAGGCATTTGATGAGAAGAATTTTGTCTGTTATTCTGTGCTGTAGACAGACAGACACAAAAATAAAATTAATAACTGTATTAAAGAAGGAGTTATCTATTATGCACAGAGTTCACAAAAGCATGTGTGAAGTGCAAACTGCTGTTCCTGCATTGTATATTCCTCTGCAGCATAAAAGACAGAACTACTTAAATAGTTTTTATAGATATGCATCTTATGCTTACCTATGAAAAACACACACATGTGGCCCAATGCATTTTAAGAGACACGACTATGTAGCACCTCCTGTATATGTTCAGCTGTGTTCAGCCACCCCCATCACAACCTCATTCCACTAGGAGAAACAGGGTTGAAATGCAATTCCTACCTCCGAGGACATTCTGAGCACTCTGCGGTCTCATAACCCTGCACAAAATCACCCTTTGTTGAAAACCTATAAACTACCCTAGAAGTCAAATTTTTCATGGCCCCTGTACAGCTCTCATGGACATGCCAAGCCCATTATCTCTATGGAGTTTCTATACCTCCATGCCCAGCTCCTGCTTCCCTGTGCCAATTCTCCTTGTGCCCTCAATCCTCAGACCCAGCGCTTTCTGTTGTGTGCCTGTTTCTCTGCTCTGATCTCACTTTCATCACCAGCCCAGGGAGTTACTTTCTCCCAGACTGAGTTCCTCCTCTGTTTGGAGTTTAAAGCTCTACTAAAATACAAGTCTCTGTTCTTTAAAAAATCTGTCTCTTATGCAATGCATTGAAAAAGGTGTAAAACCTTGTAAGAAAATCTGTTGGGTTTGCTGTGGTTTGGTGTGACACCTAGGACAGGAGTATCCAAGTCAAGGATTTGAACGCTCAGAAACAGGTCTGGATTCATTAATGATGCCAGGGGCATAGAGAGATTGTGACATTTAGACAATTAAATCCCACTACAGAGTTAGATGTCCTCGATTTCAGTATAGAGACTTAGGTGGTGTCAATGTGTGCTCATCAAAAAAAAAAAAAAAAACCAAACAAACAAAAAAAAACCAACCAGGATTTATCCAAGCAGTTTATCCCTACCTGAATAATAACAGCAGTAATGTCACGGTCTAGTAAATTAAGAGTCAGCATTGGATACATTAGGAGGAATATACTCTACCATCATTCATTACAGCTATAAACAACCTATTCATACTTTTGAGCCTTTCTGGCCACAGATTAAAATTTTAAGAAAACTGTGATGAATCATTTACTGATTCTTTAAGTTTTATTTTTCTAATGAACAAAAGTATAAAACCTAACAAACCCCCAGGATCAATAGCCTCACTATCAATTATCTTGTCCCACCAAGAAACCAGCTTCCCTGGCCACCAAGTTTTCTGCTATCAGGAGAGTTATTAAATTTCCATTACATTCAAACCACTATCTCTATATAAAGGCATAGCTTTATTTACATGAATACTGAGAAGAACTGCTATCTACTTACTTTTTTCTGGAGTTCCTGAATATTTGTTTCCCAGTTTTTATCTTCTTGTGAAATTTGTCTGAAAGAAAATGACACCTGCTTTTTTCCAGAGTGAAATCAGAGCTCTGTCAAGACTGTTGGAATAAGTCCCTCTCATAACATACAGATCACTTATTTCGCCATGTGGAAGAACTCATACCACAATGGAGTGGCCTTCTTACAGCCAGCAGCAAAATTCCCTTGAGCATTCACTTAAGACCCCACCTTGTAACAAGCTCCACTAATACACAAACCCTTCTGTCCATGGAAAGCCACAGGCTGGGAATGAGCTAGACTTCAGGATAGGATCTGGCTATCTGCAATATGTAGTTCTCTAAGCAGTTTCAGGAACTGATGTGTGTGTCCCACTGGATAAAACAAGGGTCATGTGCTAACATTAACAAGTCAGAACACTTATGTTTCACATTTGCATTTTATAATGAAGTTTTTAAGATCCAAATAACTTTATCATGTTATCAGCATAGTCAGCCCTCCAGCAAAAAGCCTTGGGGTTTGCAGTTCAGGAGCACTGTTGCTAATGTTAATGAATTTTTACATTGCTGTAAATGTGCTGTGCCGGAGGAATCCCGATTTTCAAGATTAGATATACAATTTTTATTTATACTTCAGAAGTACTTTTTTTAGATTACTATAAAGTCTAATATTCTGTTATAATCTTTTGAAAAGGAGGCAATTTTAACTGCCTTTTTTGTCTTTAAGTTTTAAAACTGTCACTCAATTCAAAGTACACAATATCAGCAAAAATAATGTAAACAATCTTATTCCTAGAATAGTTTAAAAAAATCATATTTACCTTTACTTGCTCATATTAACATGGTTATTAATTAAAATTAATTATTACAGTTTCACTTTAGTCAATTCACATTCAAAATATTTGTCACTGTTATTCTCAGTCATCAAATTTCATGGCATAACATCTGATTTTAATGGAATGCAAACAAAACAAGGTTATAATTTTGGTTAGTCCTAGTTTATATAAACTTCTTTTCTATAGATAATATATACAGATAATTATGTCTTTGCTCAGGTTCACACTTCAAATTGGATTATGAAATAATTTTAAACACAGCAATTCACTGGTGACATGGTTTTTTTAACTCAACCATTCAGTAAAGAACACTTGAGTTTTTCAGTTAAAAAAAAATAGAAATTACAGTATTTTACTACGCTGGAGCCACAACAACAAGGAAAATGTGATTACATATTTGTGATCTTTTTAAACCAAAAAGTACCTGAAATTTTTAGGCCTTTAAATTTGGGTCATATTGATATATATTTTCCAGGCTTTACACATCAGTTTTGTCTTGAAATACTTCGGGTTTTACTCAGGCTGCAGGTGGTTTCATAACTGCCCCAACACTCTGATCAAGAGAGCTAAGAATATAGGTCTCATCCCAGAGAGGATGCCCAAAAGCCTTCATTGTCAGATATTACTCAAATTTCTAGGTACAAGTCCTGAGCTGGCTGAAGCAAACAAAAGTGTTACCCCCGATATTGACAAAGCCACATTGTCATTCCTGGCTGTAGACCAAGATGAGCAGGAGCTCCCTGCTGATGCAACAAACGCCCTGTGCCTGCAGCTTGTCCCCACCAAGGGTCAGAGCAGGAGAGGTGGAACATGTTGGTTCTTTCTTACCTGTGAAATGTTCTCAGCTTCTTCCTCAGGAGTATCTCCAGAGTCAGCACCTTCTGCATCAAGAGGCATTTCACAGCAGTCTCCTCTCTGCTGGCTGGGTTAATGCGCTGTGCAGTCAGTCTCCACACATAGATCTCATGCTTCAACTCTGAAAAGAGACAGAGTTCCTTCAACACAAGGTCCAATGCATATGAGACTGGAGATGCACAAGATATGTGTAATGTGCCCTGGACTCAAAGCTGTTAAAATTATTGGGATGATTTCCCAACAATTTTCCAGTTAGGAAGCTGCTTTTGTTATTAATTTTCTAGAGCTAAAGGGAATGAAAAATAAATAGAAATTTTTCAAAATTTTAAATAAATTAATCTCAAAGTCTTTTTTCAAAGAAAAAGAAGTACTGTCTTCAAATGCCTGCAAATGCTTTCAACAAGCTTTAGGGTTAAAATTGTAGCACATTCATTTTTCATCAGCAAATAAACTGTCAGTATACATCATTATACTGCTAACAAGAAACTAGTTCACTTTGTAGTTAGGAGTTACAGCAAATGCTCTGTCACTACATTCAGAATAGACAGCAAGTTTTCATTCACTCTATGTTCATACAAGCACATTTTATCCATCTAAGGCAGAAGTGAAATTTGGCATTGAATAAAGGAATATTTTTTAATAATATTTTACTGGTTTCCTAAGAGGATTTCATTCTTAGGCATTGAAAATATGCATAAACACAGCTACCATCACCTTCGTTCTGACCTGGATGATATCTGATCGTGTGTAAGTTCAGGCAGACTGATTAACATTTTGAAATCAGACTCCAAAATCTTGTCAGGATTTTCAATCATTTTTGATTATTTTTTTTTTTTTCCATAGTATTGTTGAGGCCTTGCAAAATTATCAAAAACATTCATTCCTGTTCAAGTAGGATGTTAAATGAGGCAAACTGGAAAAAAGCTTAGAATTTTACAGGAAATCACTAAAGAAATAAAAGCAGAATATTCATTCAGAAACTGAGCAACTGCTTCCTGTTGAAGCAACAGGATGTTTTCTCACCCTTCTTTTCTGTTCCACTCAAATTTCATGTCACTGAAGACAATGTGTCAAGAATCCAAGGCTTTATATCTTAAGATTCCTGGTAAATCAGAAAATTGCTCTTATCCTAAAAAAAATGGATGTGGAAGACTTTGTGTCCTATAAACAAACTATATGCATTATTTATAAAAAAATTATGTCATGATATGAGAAAAACTTAAACACATTTTGATGCAGGCAGCAATGTTAACGTTTTCTGCCACAAATCCCAATTGTTCATGGTATTTGCTATCAAAAAGAGTACTAACTGTGTTTAATTCCCCACTTTCCTTTGTGACTAAGTACTTATAATGATAATACAGAGTGAATCGTGTAAAGATTGACCATGACAAGGAATCAGACTTGACAGAGCTCAAACATTTAAAAGCAAAAGTGTGTCCAGAGTCTGCATAGTCAGGAAAAAAGGATCTGAACAGGAACTGCCAGACATTTCGCATGGTTCCTGTCTATAGATGAGCACATATCAATCAAAGTGGAAATGCAAGAGGATTTCACACTATTGAAAACCCAGTGACTATCCTGGGTGAGTAAACAACTAGTGCTCAGTCAAAGCTCTTCCCAGAAGGGATCAATACCTGAACCACAGATGTCAAAAAGGTACAGAATCTACCACTTTCCTTCACAATATATTTGGTGATCCTTTCCAGGAGCGTCATCTGACACAAAATTGTATTAAAACATAGATAGGTCCTGCTTATCAAAGGATCCATGTGACTGTGTAGAGACCCTCTCCTAGTCATCATTTACTTTTGCATCAACATCTGTGACAAATATATCAGCAGTAATTTTCCACTCTCTCCCAGAGAAAAAAAAGTCCTTTCTGTACTGCTTTCTTATATGATTTTTGAATCAGTTGGACTGTAGCTTTGAAACTGTCCTCAGTCCAAGAAAAAGAGTGTAGTGTTGTCTTTTCTTCTGTCAAATGCTCATGAAGCGTGATCATCCAGTTTGCTATTCTACTTTCCTATAGCTTGTCTCTGCTGCAACAACTTTTCTCATGACATCTGTTCACCCTGCTGTAGCATTTCCCCCCATCCTTTCCAAGTGAAATTTCACCAAGGGGTTTGCTGATAGAGGGAAGCTGAATCATTCACCATCTGAGATGCAAATCCCTAGCAGTTATTTTCATACAAAGAATCTTTATCTTCTCTCCTTGAGAAAGAGGCATCTATCATCACTGTATCTGTGCCACTAAAAAACCCGCAGAGTAGAAAGCAGGATGACTTGGTGTTGCAGATTCCCACTCCATATCTGAAGTGCCTGGGGTCTAAGCTCCAGGTTGAGCAAGATCAGCCTGGTGCTTTCTGGTCTATATTAAAAATATACATGTGGCATACATACATGGTCTTGATCATGCTTTTATGTACAGCATGCTTGACTTTTCAGTCATTAGTTTTCTAAACATCCCAAGGATGTGAACATTCAACCTGCTTTGGAATTTACTTCACATCTTTTATACTATGACTCCTGTTGCAGTAACAATTTGTGAAGAGGTTTTCTAGGTCATCCCATGGAATCTTTCTCCTATTTCTCTTTCATGCACACTCTTATTGTAATAGCTCATTGTGGCATCAGGTAATACATATTTATTAGCAGAAGTTTTTGTTTTGAAGGAAATATAATGCAGGACCCTGAAGTCAGTGACAACACTGAACATGGACAAAATTGTTTAGGTCTTCTTGCTATTCTTCTCTCACTTTATGTCTGCAAAAGCATTTAGGCAGCAACCCCCAGTGTTTGAGAACATTTGATATTTTATGGCATACTATGTTACACATGGACAGGGGCCTAATGCAACTGCAGAATCTTATCAATCCCTTCAAAATTATGGCCAAGACAGCACAAAGGCAACATTTGGCTTCCACTTAATAGGAAAGTCTCAGACCCTGTTTCTTCATGTCCATAAGTTCCTGTCCTCTCCTCAGATGAGATCTAATGGCCATGTTGCACCAGGGTGATCTGTCTCCACTCACTCTTCCAGCAAACCCAGGATTAGCTTTATGGTGGATCAGCCTACTATGCAATTTATCCTCCACTACTAGGTCTATTGCTAGTAACCAAAATGGTACATGTGTAGCACAGCAGTTTATCATTAAAGCAGCTAAATTTACATTTAACTGCAATTGTAGTAGTAGTCAAAGTTATAGAAACAAATCTAAGTTTAATATGCAGTGATCTGAAGTACAAGAAGACAGGAGAGCTGCAACTCAGTCAGGGAACTCAGCCCACTGTGATACTAAAATCTTTGTGAACTTGGTACATTCACAAAGCCCATGAGACACCACAGCAATAAACCTCGCATTATGATTTCACAAAAATTGTCTTTTATTCTTTTTCCCTTTTTGTTTTTCTTTGTTCCCCACAGAAAATCCATTTACAACAGCAAAATGACTTTTTGCTTAGTTATAGGATCAAATAAAGGATCATCAAACATGTAAACCCTATGCTGGAAATCTGTTCTGGTTTGTCATTTATCATATTTTACCATGGAAACGACAAATATGATATCCTGAACCCATTGAACTTAATGGAATTCCAACTGCTGACCTGGACTGTGACATTTTAGAAAACGTTTCCTACATTTTAGAAAATATTAAGCTTAATTTAAAAATGCATATTATTTCTGTAATCTGACAATTAATAGTCAGATTGATTTTCACTTGAGTAATCACACATTTCCTCCCACCCGACTGCCAAAAACAAAGAAGACATCCTCAAAAACTGAGTGTAATTAATTTCTAGTCTTAGAATATGAAAAGGCCAGTTTTGTTAATTGAAGATACTCAGAAGAGCTTGACCAGCCTTGATGAGATGATAAGAATTATCATTAAGCAGTAATTTTTAACTTGCACGTGCACTAAATACATTAACTACCTTTTTGCAAGCAACACAAGTTTGCACTGCTGGGTTGTGACTAACATGCATGTTCCTCTGAAGGCTTCAGTTAGGTGTTTTCTCCACATGCTACTGTAGCTTAACTATTTTCAGTAAAGCAATTATTTATCTTAGCTAACTTCTCAGAATGAGAATATTTCTGTTTAAATGATAACTGTAAAGTAAATTAAGTAGCATGAATTCTAGGTTAACCTAGTAATAGTAATAACTTTTAGTAATTTTTAAATCCCTGATATTATGTAACCAATCCTCTAAGCATTATTAGATGGCAAGTATATGTCATCTCCATTTTTAACATGCAGAGACGAAATCCAAAAGTGAAAGGCTCTACCTCTGGGAAAACAAAACAAAACAAAACCCACACACAAAAAAACCAACACAAACAATAATTAAAAAAAAACAAAAAAACAAAAAAAAAAAAACAAAAAAACAAAAAAAACCCAACCCAAACCAACAAAACACCCAACTGAAATTTTCTTGTCTTTATTCCTTTGAATAGTCCAGTTCATCAATAGTGGATCAAGGTAAGCAGAGGCATAAACACTGCAAGGTCTTCAAAACTACAACAAAACATGCTTTGCCTTATTCAGCTAAATACTTGCAATGGAATGCAAGACATCTGCACTCTGCTGCATAAAGCAATACAGAGCATTTATTTAAGCTTTTCAATTCAGTCCAACAGCTGGGGCCCCATTTGCTCACCAAAGCACCTAACACCAGCTCTGTTACCCAGCATGGGACTGCATCCATCACACAGGAATTACAGGGTGTCCTCATCCCTGCTCCAGAGCAGCCAGAGACTGGGCAGAAAATTGCAGAGCTCAGAGGGTGCCACAAATCTCAGCCACCTCCCAGGAGTCATCTCCTGGGCAAGCTGAGATAGGCTGCAAGAGGCCCAGGAGTCAGGCTGTTCAGAAAGCTGCCACAGAGCAGGTATTCTTCAAAAAGCAACAGGAGTTTTTCCTCACTGTGCTTTGGGTTTCCCTCTGTAGTTTTAGCTACAGAAAGAATTTGCAACACTACAGTCCTTGTCCTGTATCTTATAAGGGAATAGTCCACTTAATACTTATGAAAGAGGGTTAGATTTCTCATAACATTTCAGGATGGTTCATAAAGATACATATTAGTCTTCAGTTGGTTTGCCCCTGAATGATAGGTGGGACATATCTCTCTCTCTCAGGTTATATGGGCTCTTTCTCATCTGTGAGTGAGTCAGACTGACAGCCACAAGCTTATTTCAGTCCTTGTGGTTTTGTCCCTTAGTTTCATCTACTGCAACTCCCCAATCTTGTATTGGAAACATCATCACAGTGAAAGCTTTCTGCAGCAAACAAAACCAGACCACATGTTAACCTAAATACTTCTTTTAAGTTCTGTATATTAGAATGATCTTATGCACTTCAGAGCCATCAGCTTCAAGTGAAAAAATTTGTCATAGCTTCGCCAGAGCACTGTTAATGGAAAGGCCAGGTCTTGCCAACCAGTGCATACACCATTTCACAGTTGAGCTTCACATACAAAAACAGAGGGGCACAAGTGCTTTAGAAAAACAAGAAGTATCACTATGTAATTTTTCACCCCCCATCAGTGATTTTTCTGTACTGATTCTTTCAATGAAAAATGTGTATAATCAATTGTGAAGTGCTGCTCTATTGATTCAAAATGACACTATATTATACTTTCTTTCTGCATAAGACAGGTAAAATAATATTACAGTTGCCTTCCTGTGATGGCTACATTATCGATGCACTAAGCAAATAATATGAGATTGTCATATTCTCCTTGTTTTTCAATGTCAGAATACTATTTTTATCATCTGAAGACAAGAAATGACAGATCAATGTTTTTCTCTTTCCAAGGGGAATACTCCATCAACTCTAAAGCAGTTCAAAGAGCATACATAGGAATTTAAGCACAAAATTATCTAAATTATATAAAAATATAGAAAGTTTCAATCTGCGGCAAGTAATAGACTACACTTATTTTCATTCCTGATCACTGGGAGAGCTATTAAAGGTGTAAATAATAAAAGACATTTTCAAAGTTACAGGCATGACCCTCTTGGATCCTGATGTATTATCCAAAAAGGAGTATACAAAATGTCTGAAGGCACATTACAACTACCTAGTTCCTTTGAGATTGAAAGTCTTACAGTTCTTTCAAATAAAAGACACAATATGCACCAGAAAGATGGTATATTAGATACCAAGACAATTAATAAGAAAACTGAATCTTTTAGTTTAGCATTCTAAAATCAACAGTAGGAGAGCTGGAATGTTAACTATTCACTAGTCATTGTTACTATATACAATTAGATTGCAGAGAAAATAAGAAACAAACCCACAAAAAAAGTCCAGCACACATTTTACTATCCAATTTTTCTTCAAGATTTAAAAATGCTTCCCTTATATTCCGAAGAAATTAGCACCCTGGGTGAGGACAGCAGAATGCAGTGCATATTGCAAAACTGCCCCCCAGATTGAACCTGAATGCTTGAAAACACCTTGAAATATTCCTTTCTTTGGACATTATTTTCTTCATAATTTGCTTGCTGGTTTCCTCACTTGAACCAGCTTCCAAGTGAGTACAGCCCACTACTGGCAGTTATTAAAGTACCCAGATAGATACAGACGTACCTCAGGACTGAGATTTGTAAATTCAGCTGTGTAACTGATGTAGCTCTCACTGATTCTAGTAAGAAATGGTCCCTACAGTTACAAAGATGTAATTAGCTAAAATAGGACTCAGGACTGTTCTCTGACCCCCAGCAGCACACATGCTGATGCTACTTAACATCCTATTCTGGATCCCCCTCTGTGCCCCCTGCAGTGTCCTTGGGGCCTTGGACATTACTATTATTTTATGTGGGCTTTATTCAGTTCAGAGTGTCTTAAGCAGTACTGGGCTTTTTTTGCAAGTCATCATAGTGGTTCTTCCCCAGCAGTAAACCTAAAAGTTGCACATCACACTGCAGGGTATAGCGTGAGGGCATAGATTGCACTATGCCTGTCAGAGGATGCAGAGGCCACCCAGATACCCCATTCCCTAAGAAACAACAAAGCTCTTAACCCATTAACTAGAGCCACCTGTCCCAGGGAACCATTCCCCCAGGCAGGCACATCAGAGCTATGACAGGCAAGGGGCTCACAAGGACAAAAGAATAATGACTGAGGCTACACCATCTACATACCAGGCTGTAGCACTGGGCTGTACCATCTCTTCAACTACAACTACAGTTGATGATGCCTGTGCCTGGTCAATCACATGCAGCATGAAGCACTACAACAGACATTTGTAGTCACTATGGGACACAGAGCAGAAAACTCCCCAGGCATCGAGTGTTAAATGAGTTTTCGGTGTTACCTTATTTTCTTTCTTGACCATGCCCTTAGCTCTGCCTTACTTTGCACAGCTTCACACAAAATGAGTCCTGATGCAAGCAGTGCATATTCCAGAGCCAGGAACAATGCCTGGACATCTTGCAGGCATCACAGTCCTGGCAGTTGCACAACTGACCATCCTTAATCACCATTCCCTTACTTCTTTCTTCTAGATTTCTATGTTTTCACTGCTGAATTGGCACCTTTTTCACCTTCTCCTCTCCCTTTTCTTCTCTTTGAGAAGCACCTGTAAGGCTCCACATGGAAGAAAGAAAAAGATTTGCTCACTCATCTGGCTACCACATTTCACATTGTGGGAAACAGCACTGTGTTTTTCACACATTAAGCACTTTACACATGACTATGATTAATTAGAAAATTCCTTCTGTTGTCAGCCTTACATGCTGACTCTCACACTACCAGCAGTATTTTCCCAGCTGCTGCAGACAGAGGGAATACACCAGAGGGAATAACAGGCTCCCCTCTCTCCTGGCCTCACCACTCCTTCAAGAGTAGATCTCTCTTTCAGACAGCAAAATAATTGGAAACAAGAGGAAGCAACAGAGGAGAAATGGGAAACTGGTGCCAAAGGATTGTTGTGCTAGGAGAAAGCTCTCCCTCTCTGGCAAAAACGGCAATAATAATACTTGTCACCAAATGACATGCCACCCACTCTCCTGGGGAAAGAGACCTTCCCAAACACTTATGTCCACATCTCCAAGTTTTACACCTAAGACATATTTTAGTGTTACGCTTCCCAGTAACTAAATAATGTATTGTTAACCCTTAAAGGAAGAAAAACCTTTGGTTTCAGTTTTTCAGATGGACAGTGTGAACAGTAAGTTTAATTCCTCTTACACTTGTATATTATTATTTCTGCTTACATATTATTTTGGGGAAATGCAGATATATATACTTTTAAAACCTTCTCAGCTTACTCTTCTAAACCTAGCATCTTTTTCTGCAACACACAGAACAAGGAATATGTTTATCAGCTGAAAGACTGATCTAGAAACTCCTCAAAATATCCCTTCGTTCTTAAAAACCACTAAATTTTCTCTCTCATAGCTCACTTCTTCTGATTCTTTTCATTTGTAATGCGCCCTACTCAAAGCTACTGCCACTGTGGTTGGTTTTTTTTTTTTTGGCGGGGGGGGAACATGCATTTTTACTGCTGCAGCTCAGTGCGAAAGCCAACAGAGACACTGGTAACATGAAGCATTGAAATTAGGCTGACAATGTATCTTCAGAATATGAGCATTGTCTGTTTTTAATGCTAATCCATTCTCAACAATCTGTGTAGCTTAAAGCAACAGAAAAAAACTTAAGGCACATGGTGCACAGGAAAAAAAACTGTGGAGAACAATATACTAATTAAATCTCACATATCTTGTTTAATTGCTAATTGGGAGGAGGCTGAGTGAAAGCTGGTATTTAGATGATTAAAACAGCTGCTTCAAACAAGCTATTTGAAGTTATCACAGAACCATTGCAGCCTGAGATGAAAGGACCCCTGGAAGCACCTTAGAACCCATTCTGCAAATCCAAACCAGGACAGCTATCTCTTAATGGAGCCGTGTTGGTCTTTCTCTTCCCTTTTCACAGAAATATTCAATAGAAGGAGTGGTTCTTCAGTACTTACTCTAATTGAACAACTACTGATTAGGTTTGCAGCAAAGGACAAGCACCTGATTATAAGAACACATGGTATACTGATTAGGAGACTGCTATATCTGAACAGACTAAGCTGCAAGTTACAAAGATACCAGGAAATGAATTGAGGGAAATATGCTAGCCAGTGTTTCACTAGTACAATGTTTCACTGGCAAAAATACCATGTTAGTGAATAAACTATACTATTCAAATTAATTTTAAAAAATAAGTCATGCATACTTGATTTGTTAAAAATCCAAAACATGTTTTCAAATTTTACAGCCAAAAGTAAAAAAGTAACAATTTCATTTTCTAAAATATATATTCACAAAATAATGCTATTATGCCAAGATCAGTATTCCATACAGTTGGTAGAATGAATTATTTTGCTCCTTAGACATTACTTATCTCAAGATCCCTTGCAAGCTGGTACTTTTAGACATATATAAGTATATCATAGCTCTAGCTATTAATGGAAATGTTCTTGAATCTATGACTTTGTTTAGAAAATAAGACATTAATACAAGTAGATTAATTTTTTTTAAAATAAGAAAGGTGGGAAATTACAAAAAATGCTGAATACCAGGAACTTAATAGTGTATTTCCAGGCAAAGTAATCATTTTATATAATGATACATAATTACACAGAATTTTATCTGGGAGGTTGCAAAAGTTCCTCTCCTCCCCAAAAAAAAGATTCTCCAAATTCTCTTAAAAAACAGTTAGATAGTATAATCTCTAGAACACCTCAAAAATGTTTTGGATCTTAATACTGGGAAAGACTTTGGCCCCTAGACATATAAACAGGTAAGTTGAGTGTTCTTTGTGCTGAATGGGTGCTGAAGTCCCTCAAAACCAAATGTCTTCACAAGAGCTTCCTAAGCCATGAAATCTCTTCTCTAATCTTTTTATCGGATGGGATTCAAGAGACATGGTATAACCCACTGCAGAGAGGACTGTCACTTCTGCCTTTTGTAAAGCAAATTTTCCCAGGAACAAGGCAAGGCCCTACTTATTTTGCCTAAATGAGTTATCAATTATCACAGACCTATCATGGTCTCTGACACCAAGTTGGTCATCTTGAACTCCCCTTATACTCAACAGAGTGAAGTAACTTTTGGGGGCTGCAATATGTCTGTTCTATCATAGGAAGCTACACAAGTCTTTAAGAGCACTTATTTTCCTCCACAGATTACAAATGAAGCCAAGACAGTTCAACTGTATCAAAACTTGTCCTCCCCATGCTAAAAAGACACCACACACCCAGATTACAAGGCATTGTACAGCACATTAAAACACCTGTTGCAGTTATTGGAAACCTGGATCCTAAGTCTTCTGCAGCCAAAAGTGAAAAGAGCATCAATCCCAGGGAAGAAACAGTTCTACTCGGTTGTCTTTGTACAAAGATTGCTAAGAAATTATACTTAGTGAATTATTTCTTACCTCATAAAGAAATTTTGAACATTTGGGGGTTATTATTAAAATTCATCACTGAAAGAGCCCTAGAACAATGATGAAAACTTCAACATGACTGAATAGAAAGACATAAAAGCAAGAAAACAAAAAGGGACCTACACAGTCAATGGTCATCGAAACTGTTTTAACAGCTGTAGAGACTACTGAGGTGAGGAATGTAAAATATAGATTAGTCCTATTGAATTGTAGAAATTATACACCAGGGAAACTTAGAGACACAGAGGCAAGCTGAAAAGAGCGTGGAGAGTTCTACTTTGATAAAATGTCTTTCACTGACCACAGACCAGGAAAAAAACTGCTGAAAAAAGTCCAGTGGAGGAAAATCAGAAGTGAGGGAATGCCTGTCACAAGGGAAACCTGGGGTATTTATAAAGCTATGCTGTAAACTCAGCACCCTGAGCAGATGTTATCTGTTGCAATACAGAACATCCTGGTATTCAAGCCTATGGCCATAATAAATGATGCAAAATATCCATGCAAATTTTGAAATTATTATTATTTAATAATTCATGTCAAAGCCTCAATTTTAGCACCAGGAAAACATCAATTTCAAAAAATCAGAAAATATCACCACTAAAAATAACATGTAAATTATTAGTTGAAAGATTATTGTTCACAGACTGAAGGAGAATGGGCATGTCCATCTGAAGACAGCATTGTATTCAGTTTCCATTTAGCACATACTTGGTGTAATGATAATAACTTTATTTCATGCTCACACTTACCAACAATTTCACTTGGCTCCTTATTGTAAAGTTTTTTGTTCCAGTAAAGAAGTCTGAGAAAAGGAAAGGAGACCAGAACAACAAGGCAGATGCCCACAAACATATGCCCTGTGAAGGCTGCAAAATCCAATCCCTGAAAACAAAAATGAAAAGCTGAATTAAAAATCACTTCTTCTATGTTACCTACAGGGAAAACTATTCATCTGTATGTACTTTAGCAATCAAAAATAAACATAAAGCAATAATGTAAGTTCCAAGTACAGTATCTTCTGCATTCCATCTGTTTCAAGGAGACAAGTCACATCACAATATAATTCAGAGAACTAAAACATATCAGTGCAAATTATTTTGAAACACATTCAGTGCTCCTGACATGGATAGTAAAAAAAAAAAAAAA
>VXBX01008469.1:178097-188407 GCA_013400415.1 Scytalopus superciliaris
TGAATCATTAACTTTCACTTCTCACTTACACACTAACTCTCTGAAATAACTGCATTTTAATGACCAGCTATTTTATTAAACTGATGACAACATGGATTTTTACAGTAACTATCTGAACCATATTTTACAATAAAAATATTATATGTCAATATTCTGTTTATTTTTCTGCCTGATTTATAAATAGACATACTTCTATACATTTTCCACAATGAAACCCTTTAATGAAAGGATTCTCAGAAGGTTAAGCAGAACATATTATAAAGTTATTGTTTTCAAACAATAAGAATGAATACTGACAATTTGCCCTACAACTTTGAAGTTCTCCATGCTTTGAGCAGGACATTGGACTAGATGACCTCAAGTCCCCTTCAACTGAATTATTCCATTGTTCCATATTACACACAGTGTAGTGGATCACGGTTAGCCTTTGGGCTGGGATTTTCTGAAGTAGTCATGGCTCACCTGCCCAAAAGAAGTTAACCATGAAGCTCCAAGGAGGAATCACATCCAAGTACTCTGGTAGTAAGGAACTGCCTTACATTCACAGAGCAGAGGTTTTCTGAACCAGTGATCCCAGCAGAGCAGCTCAGTGACACTTGTAAGAAAGCATAGTCCAAGCACTGGATAGCTCAGGTTGTCCAAATTGAATTTTCAGAGCATCCACTGATTTGCCAGAGACTCTAGCAAGTTAGTGGATCTCCTGTGACACACCTCTATGTCTTTATCGCCCCTTGCTTTTTAACTATGAGCTTCTTATAGATCCTTCTGTACTTTCAATGTATATTGAAAACAGCTTTGTTAGCAGCATCAGCTGATACTATCTCCAATATGTTAAGATTATAAGGAACTTACTACCTTAAATGTGTGTTCTTCTATATTGTCTCCTACTGAAAGAATTTATGTGGAAATTTCCTAGTTGAAATGTCTCTGGTTCAAAAAAGGAGAAAAAAAAAGTTTCTCTATTGCACCACAGGGCATAATAAAAAGACACATGACACAAGAAACTGATTACAGTCATAAAGAACTTTCATAGCCAGATAAAGATTGGTGCTCTTTGGCAAAAAAATCCATAGCTTGCAGGCAGTTAAATAAATCTCAAACCATAAATATGCAGACCTAGGATTAGAATTTGATCCTATTAAAAATACAGGTTTAAGCTTCATAAGCTAAAGAAATTCATCCTTAGCTGCTTTATGATAGTAGATTCCTTGACTCTTCCACTCTCCAGACACTAAAAGGTGAAACTGCACACCACTTCATTTGCTGGCCTTTCACTGTAACTCAGCTATAGCCATTGCTTTCATGAAAGCAAGAGGAAGACTCTTCAGGAATTGGAATGAGATTATTTTAAGAATCGGATAGAAAAATGTAACACCACAAAGGAAAATAAGGTACCTTTCTTCAGTTTGTCTACATAATAGGTCATCTAGTCAGGTGTCTGACATCTCTGTAAGACAGATTTACAACTCAATTTTGATAAATGCTTAGAAAGATTGGCCTCTGGGCATCCAGTTAAGATTCAGAGCTACAGGACACATTTCTGTGAGGGACAAAATCAACATTCCTAACCCTAGGATATTTACAAATAACAACGAATAAAAAAAAATCCTGTGAAGTCCCAGTGTTAGTAAGACCAGACTCCAAAATATATAAAGTCCACATTCCCCATGTTTATTTCCTTAACTACAGTAATTAAAAATTTGCAATAAATACACTTTTTATATGGGTTGCCTCTAAGGTTGTAGCCAAAAAGAAAGATCAGAAAATTTTTGCAAGAAAAATAAGAACCTTAAAAGCAAGGTGAATTGGTCTTGGTTCAGAAATTTCTCAGCTATTGACAATGTGCCATTAAACAGTTCAAAAAGTATGCAAAGTCAGCATTCAGCTTTGTATGTCTCTGGAATGGCATAACGAGAGGTAGGAGGAAGCTGAAAGGAATTAAGCTGTAAAAACACTGAAGCTACACCAGCCAAAATAACAATGCCTAAATCTAACTAGAAAAAAAAATATCCTCTGAAAGACAAAATGACTGGGAAACAGCTGGTTGAGGAGCAATAAAGTAATTAGGAGTGGTCAGAATATGCTCAATACAGAATTACCAGAATAAGGAAAATTACTTTTGCACTCAAACTAGTCCTGCAAAAAAAAGCAGTGGAGATGAAGCTTTTCTTAAGCTGACAGCAATGTGCCCACATTCTGAAGATGCCAAGGGGCCAAGTATGATGGTAGAAAATACCTGTGAAGATACACAAGCATAAAGGTAAATGCTAAAGTAGGAAATAAATAGGAACCCAAAGAATACTTGGTAATTCTAGAGTTTAAATATGTGGCGTCTCCATCCCATGTTAAAGGATCTTGAATTTAAGGAAGCGGCTCATTGCAAACAGACATAGATATACAAAGTCACTTGCCTCTACATTTTTATTATCATACCAATTTCAGAGAAAAAAAAGAAAAGGTGCTTTGTTACTGCAATGCCACAGTGCTGAAGCTTCTCAAAAAATGCAGCACAAGAAATGTCACTTGAAACCCACAAAACTAATTTCTTGATGAAGAAAATCACATCAACCCAGAAGGCAAACTAAAATGCTGAGGTTAAGAAGGAGATCTGAAATCTGACTGGCAGTTCAAAGGAACTGAAATGAGATGGAGATCACAATACTCAAAAAAAAAAAAAAAATCAGGATTAACACAGCTTTATGACATAAGAGATGATGTAGATAAACCTTAAAAGTGATTTGCAAACATGATCACAAGAGGGGAAAAAAAATCTCTACTAGATTTTTTGGCATCCTATCCAAGGGTTTACCTAAACTTTTCAAAGAGAGTAGCTGGGCTGAGATTCAGGATTTTGTTAAACTTCGTAATATCACCCCATTGATTTTTCTTATCTCTGAGTTCCTTGGGGAAATAGAAAGCAGGCTACTCTGCTCTTTCCAATTCAGGTGGAACAAAGAGATTTCTAACATGGAGCATGCCTATTTCAGGAAAGAGATTGAATGACTGTATTGCCTGTGATAATCCAAGACTGGAGTCAATTCTTTTCCCATCCCTTGCTCCTGGCTTTGGTCTCCATTATCTTCTTGCACTGATCCACAAGAGACAGTGAGTGAACAGGAATCCTGATCATCACTAGCCTTGGACAACTGACACCATGTAGCCATGAGGAGGCTGAGGACTACCAAGTGCACTACTTTTTATGGCTGATGTCAGAAAGGCTCACAGTGAAATACAGACAACAGTCCATCCTGATGCTTTGGGTTGGGTGCTTAACACCAGCCTCTCTACAGCATAAAGAACATGCTTTCAGGGAAAAAGAAGACCTGTTTCACACTAGGCATTGTCAGGTAGCTAGGAGCCAACTGGCAGCCTCCTGAAGAACTTTAAGGGACTAAAGGGGTTTTCACTGTACTATAGACACAAACAATGCAGCAGAGGATACCAAAATGGTGGCACAGTTGCTTCATCAGTTGCTCCTACTCCCTTTTCCACACCCCAGGAAGGACATACAACATCTCCACAAAGCCTATGTTCATACCCTTTGTGACTGTGGATAGCACATTTTATACCTCCCAAGCCCTCTGAGCCAGGATTCAGCATTGTAAAACCACATTAAAGTGTTCCACATGTCTGCTGCATACAACAAAGTGTCATTTTCACAAAGATTTACTTTTCCTGAACAATAGACTGGAATAGAATTGACATGCACAATAGGCAAGAAATATTTTTCTTCCAGGAGATTTCAATCTATCAGATAAATACAAAACATGCTTCAAATGTCCCTTACTTGAGGCTATGCTGATTGTGTCAAATTTCTCATGTTCCCAGTTGACAGAAAATCTGAAGATTTTTGTTGTAGCAAGACAACAGCCTAAATATTCCATTGTCTACAGATTCAGAGATGAGAGTGGGCATCTTTCCTTGGTTTATAGATTAAAATGCAAAGTCAAATATATCAATTTCATATTAGAAGTATGTATCATACTGTTTTCCTAAAATGCTAGCTTTTTATCATCTTTATTATTGGATTTTTTATTGCTTTTGGAGATGTGAAGTTAAATTCTAGTAATTCAGACCTTTCCAGAAGAAATCTGCCATTTTAGAGTGAAGAGAGAGCAAAATTTATAACTAGGTGCAGCAATTCAGGGAGCAGCAAATTCTGTGCTTCTAGCCAGAATGCCCTTTATTTAATAATTTTAAACTAATAAAAAGAGGAAGAGAAAGAGTGATTTATACACTGGTTTAAGCATCCCTTCTAGCTGAGTGACTGAGATCCACATTGTCTCGGGGGAACTGCTCATGATGTCACTAAGCCAGAAATCACTGATGGTCTAACCCATTTACATGATGATAATGTTTACCTGAGACATTGATGAACCTCCTTTTTTGTTTTGCATTGTACTCTTTAATGATTACTACATGCAGAAATGGAAAAAAAATCTGAAATCAGATGTAAACCCATAAATTTTATTTCATGTGCTTTACCTAGGCCTTAATTTTTTCTTGAGAAAAGGGATCAATGAAACATCATCAGAAAAGGTACGTTCTACATATTGATTAGAAGTTTTAACAAGCTTGTATCCAGAAAACTCAACAAAAACAGTCTAGTAAACTACAGGAATCCATTTCACCAGGATTTCCTCTTCTGTTTTTCAGAAGTACCTACTGTCATTCATAAATCTTTGGCACCACAACTTTCCCATTAAATATTATCAACAAATATTGCATCATGCTAAATTTCAGCATGAAGGTTGAAAGTCTCTAAAAGGCAGAATGGGAGAACGTAATGTCTGTCAGTTTTCTGGTTAACTCCTGTTAAAAGGAAACCCCAAAATACTCAGCAAACATCAGATTAACAGCACAAGCTTTATCCCATGATACAAAAACAGGAAATAAAGAGATGTCATCCAGTGGCTAGCACATGCTAAAACTGCCTTTGCCCTTATTGTTACCTCTTTTAGGCAGATTAAGTAAGGAAGATACAGTCATGCACATGGTCACTGTTGCTGTGTTCACACCACCATTTTGCTCTGGAGACTTAGTTGCCATGCATTCTTTAAATAATTTGTAATCACAGCCTGGATTTAGAGCACAAGCAACTTCTGATTTCAAAGGTGTGAGTGTAGATACTTGTGAAGTCCCCAAATACAGAGGGTTCGATGTTCAACCTCTCTGAAAGCAGTGACCATATCCAACTGGTTCATGCTCTATTGTGCATATGAAAATGCAGTTCCCAAACTCTGAAGCACATATCTCTTCAAGATATAAATATAATTTTGTTAACAATGGCCACTCACTAGCAGCACTCTGAAGAGAATAAAACACTAAGAAAAAGTTTTATATTCACTGAACAAGTTTTCCATTCGCTTTTAATGAAAACTCTTATTTTCCCCTCTCTAAAAATTACAACACAAATGCTATTTTCTGAAACTTTTTCCAACTCCAACTAAGAACAAGCAAGAATAAAACAAATGTTCCTCTCCTATTATGCAAATGTTCCACTGATTCCAGTCATGATGGTAGGGAATATGTCAGGATTATAAATTAATCATAGCTACAAAGGAAAAATCCTTTTGACATTCATTTGCACCTCAAGACAAATAAGGAGACTTATCCCTACATTTTAATGAGCAAAATGTTACAAAACCCTTATTTATTCAAACATACTTTAAATAAAATATTTTTAATACGATATGAGTTTTCCCCTGAACTTAGGGAGGAAAATCTCTCCAGCACTGCAGTAAACAAAGAGCAAAGCATTTCTAACGCATAACCCAAAAACAGCACCCAAGGTAACAAGGCTGCACTTCATTTCATATTGATTTAAAAGCCAAGGTTTCCTGAGAAATTGTAAACTTGCATAATACTTTACTTGGCTTCTTTGAGAGGTTGCAGTACAGCAGTAAAAATTCAGAAAGACTGGTAAAATTCTCCTCCTGATAGCACCTAATAAAGTAGAAAGCCCCATCATCTACACAGTGCGATTCACTATTCAGCTTCTTGCAGGGGCAGTTGTTCAAGTACTCATATGCAAAAATAACACTGAAAAGGAAGGGCAAAAGGATGAAAAAAGGAATTTCAATGACAATATCAAGAAGTAAAAAATACTGAAATTCCTAGCATGTCCAAAAACATCACCATAATGGTAAAAAGAGGTGAAAAACAGGTGTTTTCCATAGAAAACATTATAATAGATACTATAAAAAAATTACCACATGAAAGACTGCTTCCAAAATGTCATTGCTGCATTCAGGAACTTTTACCACTGGAACAGTTCTTTAAATAAATAAGAAATACATTTTACTTGGTACTAACATAACAGACTTCCCATGCATTTTAGACACAGATTTGTTGTTGCTCATATAACTCTCCTTCACATCAGCTTTTGCTAGAATTTTCTATAATGTTATATTTGCCAGCATATTGATACATCCGAGTCCTCCTAAAAATATCAGTATCTCGTTCAGAGAAATGTAAAATTGTTTCCTTTCAATGTGATTGCTTAATTATTTCACATGTTTGTAACCACTTCTAAAAGTTGATGAGGTTCTGGGTATTTAGGAAAATGACCTTGTATGGCAGGTGCAAATTACTCTCTTTTAGATCAAAAGTTTTAAACGTGCATAGATTTCATATTTAGAATGCATAACGTAGCTATCAAATCCTCAGCTGAGAATATTAGTCTTCAAAGTCATCATCCAAACAAGCCAATTGCAGAACATTTCAAATACTTTGATGATAAACATTCAGTTTATTAAACACTATGAACTGTCAAAGACCTTTTCCAACCTAGACAGTACTTAATTAATTTGAGTGTATTCAGTTTATTAGAATAGATCTTTCTTTCATAGAGCAATAGAAACATAAGTGACTCCAAATAAAAATAAAAATAATAAAGGGAAAAAAAAAAAAAAAAAACTAGGATTTTATACTACAGTGCCAGAAGCAGAAGGGGTACTTGATGCACTTGTATTCAGGGATAGCTGAGGGCACAGCAAACTCATACAAACACCAGCTCCATGCAAAAGCTGAAGGCTGCAAACGTGAACACCTGCCAGCAGCAGCTCTGCCTATCCACAGGGCAGAGAGGGCCATGTGGGTGGGAGGAGATGGTGGGACTGGGATGGTCCTGCTGGCAGGTGTCTTGTGTTCTGCAGTCCCACCCAGCAACAGCCATCACAGCCTTCCCTTTGGCACCAAATGCCCAGCAAACAATAGAAGAGCCACGTGTTGGAAGTTAAAGTCTGTCACTGCAGCCTGGATATACCAAAATGTTGGCCAAAGGCGGGAGTGAGCTGCGGTCCACCCTCCTCCCATCTCTCCTGTCCCCTTGGACTCTGAGGGATAAAGTGCCTCATGTGTAGCATGGGCCACACAGCCTCTCACATTATGGGTTTTAGCACATGGACAATTTCTGGTTTGAATGGCAGTAAAGGAATTGAATTGTCTCATTATATTTAACTTTTGAGAGAAAGCCTATTCTGAAAAAATGGATGGATTTTCATCTTCATTTTCTTTTTTTTTTTTTCTCCCAACTTGTTTCCCCCTCTGCAGCTCTGTGTTGTTTTCTTCTTTCCTCACTTTGCCACTATAAGGAAATCCTCACCAAAAACATACCAAAAAGTCTATTCTTCATCACTATTTTGGCCCCAAAAGATCACTCTCTTCTGTCTGATCATCCTACTAAGAATGAAATAGCATGGCACAAAAAGTGGATTATATTCTGCTTATATGGCTGTCTAGGGGAAGAGAAGGATCAGCATTGCATACATCAACATCACTACTTAATTTTAGTAGCCAAACAGACTGAAGTACATACCTTCTTTCTCAGCTCCTGCTTTGAAACAATAATCACATTTGGAGGATCCCCAACAGCAGTGGCAGCCCCTCCGATATTTGTGAAGATTACTTCTGCAATGAGGACATGCCTAGGATCAAGATTAAGTACTTCACAGAGCCTGTGGTATAGAGAGAATGAAATTAACTTCTTACTCTATGCATAAATTACCTTAAATCTTAAAATGTATAAAAATTACAATATTTAGTCATTTCACGGAAAAATGGCAGGATTATAAACTCAATATTTTTGTGTGTGTATATTGCTAAAGTTTTTATTGTGCTACATTATATGTGCTACAGTAATTATAGCAATATAAATGAAAAATTATATATTTTTTAACATTTATAATGCAATAATTAATGCTTACAAAATTCATGCATTTTAAAAAGCTGCTCACTAAAAGTAATCAACTATTACAAGGGTTGGACTACACAGAAAATAACATTTCACATTTTCAATATCATACAGCTTTTTAAACCATAGTCCCCAGGCTACACTGACCTATGGAAAATATTCTGGCAAGCACGGGCTCTGTACTCAGCAACAGTGATTAACTTTCTTGTGGGGAGCATTGGTAGAGGACTGGCAAGGCTTGTCAATTACCCATGAGTTATCCACTAGAGACTTCAGCTTTCAGCCTAGGTTTATCTGGATTATTCTGTTCCTATTTTTTTCCCCTCTATAAAGCTTGATCACGAGTATTTCTGTTTGTCATGCAACAAGAGTCGAAAATACACATACTTCATTATTTAAAAAACCTCAAGATCTTTTTAGCATTCCAAAAATATTCAATGCTTCTTTAGTAAGATGCTACTTTGATAAGAAAAAAGTAAAACGTTTCTTTTATAAGCACCATAAAGTGCTCTGGCAAGTACTGGGGTTGACTCAGGAACCTCATGAGCCATTTCAGCTCAGAGTCCACTTACACACAGTAATCTTCACACAGATTACTTCAACTCACACAGATTACATTTACACACAAATCCACATAACCCACTCATTTCTGAAGCAGACATTTGACTTTAAACTTGGGCTCTGGTAATAAAGTCACGCCTAAGTGCTTTGGAATAAAAGAACAACTGTTTTGCTCCTCACAACTTATCAAAGCACTACTCCAGAAGGCAAAGATAGAGGCCACACTTAAACTATTATCCCTTCTGCCTCACAGGGGATGGGGGGAGAGTGGGCAGCAAGAATGCTTTCTCAGTATGGTTCTTGCTGCAGCACTGTCACATTTCCCTGAAGGAAAGGTTGAGCTTCACTGTTCAGTCTAAGTCTGCATTATTAAAACCTATATTTCAAAGAGAAGAGAGTGTAACAGTCAGATGACATATATCAGAACATAAAAATCCCAGAAAATAATAACTGTGCAAAAATACACTATTTCTGCAACAGCATGAAATCATTCAGTTAAAGGATACTTTGTAGGACAACTGGCCCAAATGTATAAATTGTGGTACAAGATCACAACTGCTCTTGCAATTTTAACTCCGTTCAGCACTCCTTGATTTCCGAATATTTAAAAATATAACCTTAACTTTTTTTTAGTGATTCTTTCTTTTTGATGGACCTAGTGATATCCTGAAAACAGAACTCTGATATAAGTCAGGAAAGGCTAAGCCCAAAGTATAAAACCATCAGAATGCATTAGCTAAATGGCAGGGTCGCACTTTTTCAGTTTACTTGCCCTCGTTATATAACTCCTCATGTGTAAAATCATTAGCCTTTTCCAGTTCCCAAGGACAAAGTATCTTGAAAACAAACTACAGCTAAAAAAGGGGTAGGTATTACTTTTTTATCAAAATAAGTATCATGTTCTAGGACTTAAGGAAATAGAAAGCCTGCATAGAGTCAGTACAATTTTCTGCAAGCTTTATCTCCATGGCAATGACTGCACAGTACAACACAGTAAAGCCATAGACAATGGCAGTAAGATTGAAAATAAAAATGACCCCCAGCATGAAGCTTTCTGAACTAGGCAATTATTTGGTTTTAGTAGGCGAGATAAAATTTTATTTTACCTTTGATAGTGATTCAGATACAAATGTTTCCCACATGCTGAGTTTCCCCTTCTTCTGTGTTACAAGCCCATTTAGTATAAAACTAAAGTACTTAGTATACATTTGGTGTAAAAGTCCATTACTTAAAGTGAGGCTACAAAGGCAGAGGCTCTCACTTCACAAGGATCCACATGGAGAAGACAAGGGGCAACGAGTATAAGGGTGAGATTTCATACTAACATAAGACAAAAAAAATTTCATGGTGACAACAGTTACCACTGGAACAACCTCTCACAACCCCATCACTGGAGGTTTTCAAGATGAGACTGAAGAGTGACAGATAATCTCATCTAGGCTTCCTTTCCAATGAAAGTTTGGACCAGACAATTTTTCCAGGTCCTGTCAACCTGGGATACTCTATGACACTTTGAAAACACAATAAGTGGTTGTGCTGGTTTAGATGTAAACCG
>VXBX01008473.1:0-32115 GCA_013400415.1 Scytalopus superciliaris
AGAAAAAAAAAATTAAATAAAATATTTAATAATATTAAGAATAATGTCAATAACAGCAATAATAATTTATGATATGAATAACTTTAATAATAAAATAATGACTTAATAAAAATTAGTGAGAACTGAATAAAGATTTTAGGGACTTTTTATTGAAATGTTACCAGTGAATACAGCAAAATGAATTTAGCCTCAGATGGTTGGCAACACCGTCAATCAGGGAATTTGCTGTCTGATAGGAGAAATAATTTAGTGATAGGTAAGCAAGCTCTGGCTGATCTCCACTGCCTTTGGGTGCTGTGGGTATTGATGTGCCTGTTACAAGGGCTAGAAAGCCTGAGAAGATTCTTTACTGTCATGAATTAAACTACCAGATACTGTAGCAGAGGTTTATATATCACATGTTTAGATTAAATATCCCTGGGAAATGTAATACATATTCAGGATGGGAGTCTCCCCTTTAAAACCATCAGATTGTGT
Source organism: Scytalopus superciliaris (assembly GCA_013400415.1). Taxonomy (NCBI): domain Eukaryota; kingdom Metazoa; phylum Chordata; class Aves; order Passeriformes; family Rhinocryptidae; genus Scytalopus; species Scytalopus superciliaris. The sequence goes on from VXBX01008473.1 coordinate 478, forward strand.
GATTTAGGCTTTGGGACATTCTTGTGGGTGTTATTGGGGTGCTGTTGGTTGTGTTTGTTCTCCCAGCCTTTCTTTTCTTTTACAGAATCTCAAAGTTCCAGTTCCAGATGAAATCTCCTTGGAACTAGGTAGGACATTCTTGCCTTGGGTGTCTGTCTGTGAAAGGCAAAGGCACAAAAGTACTCCTGTATGGGTTAAAATATGCAGGGAAATGGCTTTGTTCTGAGGTGGAGGGGACTCTTCTCAAAGAATCATTTATGAACTTCTCTGACTCACAGACCGAAGGCGGCCGGAGCTCCTTCCTGAAGAGATTCATCGCCAGTTTATACAAACTATGCAAGATAAAGTGTGTCCAGAAGTTCAGAGGAATCTGGAAGATTTCAGGTAACACCAGTTGTCTGTGCAATTCCCGTTTAATTCATACTTGCCTTCAGCTGGCATGTTCAGTACAGGGGAAGCCCAAACCTGAGGGACAGAAAAATTAATCTTAGAGTGAATTGGAATAAACCTCTGGGAGGGTCCTCAAGGTATTTTTTGACACTGTGTTGCAAGTAATCAGGATTAACTTTAGAGCTTGGGTCCTTCAATTCAAGTATATGCTTTAAATGCACAGCCTGGGTTGTGTGCAGAAGAGTTTACTGCAGAATAACTACTTTTTCCTGATGGTTATCAATGCCTATCTTAATAAATATCACACAGCTTCTTTGGGCAGCCTCTGCCAGGGCCTCACCACTCTCACAGGGAAGAATTTCTTCCTAGTATCTAATATAATGTAAATTTACCCCCTTCCAGTTGGAAGCTGCTCCCCCTTTTTCTGTCGCTCCTAAAAAGTCCCTCCACGACTTCTCCCTTTTCACGCAGTAATGAAATGTGTGTGACATTCTGGATGTCACGAGGCTGCTGCTCCCTGTTGCAGGGCAGGATTCAGTTCCAAGTGATGCTTCCCCCTGCCCATTTTGCAGGCAGAAACGCAGCATGGGCCTGACCCTGGCAGAGGGGGAGCTCACCAAGCTGGATGCAGAACGAGTCCGGGACCGGAACGCCATGGAGAAGGAGAGAACTTGTGCAGAGCAGATCATTGCTAAAATTGAGGAGGTCTTGTAAGTCCCAGCTGTGTCATTGTGGGGGTGTAAAAGAAAAAAAGCACCTGCCCTGAACCTGAAAACTGCAGAAATAAGGAATTGGGAACATCAGGGCATTTACATCACTTCCCCTGTTTGCTGTTTGAATAATGGCAGCCAAAATCAAGCTAATAGTCTGTTTTTTCAAGGAGACTGCTCAAATAGCAGAGGAAATGCTGCCATTGTCAGCTTCTGGATTGTTAGATCAGTCCTTTTTTTTTTTTAGAAGCCTATAGCTTCAGAACCCATTTTTACCTTTAATGTGGGCTGAAGCCAATTTTCACAGCTGAACCTTCATTTTTGATTTTTAGTTTTATGCTTTTTTTTCCTGCTGGGCCTTCTTAACATCCTAAAGGACACTTTGAACACAACTACTGATCCTCTTGGGTGGGTGTGACTGGGTGTTAATTGGGTTTGAGCTTCGTTTTTAAATTCTTTTGGTTTTTTTTAGGATGACATCTCAGCCTTTGGAAGAAGACAAGAGGTAATGGAGTTGGGGGGTTTAGTCTGTGCAGGAAGGGCCCCAGTGGTGGCTCCTCTGCTGAGCAGAGCAAGACAGCCCTCTCCTGGCCATACCACCAACTCTCAGCTCCTAAATCCCCTGCCAGAGCTCATTGGAATTCAGAGCATCAGCCTCTTGCTCTCAGCCTCTTACTATGTGATGTTTGTTGCCTGTGCTTCAGATCTTAAAAATTATTTTCACTGAGAGTTCATGTTTCTTTTTGATTTATTTTCTGCGTGTGCCTTGTCTGGTTCAGTTTGTGTGTATACACACATTGTGTGTATACAACTATCTGAGTAGCTGTTGTTCTACTCTTTACAGTAACTTTTTACTGTTACTCATTTTTACCATAACTCAAAGCTATAATGTGACTTCAAATCTGTATTTAATAGAGACTTTTAGGACCTTCTGTGTAATTCTCAAAATTTTAGGTTTACCTCCTGGGCTTCTGTGTGTTTTATCAGGGAATCCCAGAGTGGTTGGGTAGGAAGGGACATTAAAGCCCACCCAGTCCCTCCCCCTGCCCTGGGCAGGGACACTTCCCACCAGCCCAGGTTGCTCCAGGCCCTGTCCAGCCTGGCCTTGGGCACTTCCTGGGATGGGACAGCCACAGCTTCTCTGGGCAACCTATTCCACCCATGTACTTCACCTTTATAAACTCCATATTATATTTGCAAGAGGAGAAATTCTGAATTCTGATGCTAACTGAATTTTTCCCAGTGCCTGTGATAATTTTTTATATTAAAAAAAAGCCAACATATTTTAATTTAAAAACAGTCAACCTCCTAATAAAACCTTTGCATTTGACCTTAATTTTATTGACAGAGTGTCTTTTCCCGGTACATTTCCCCTCACCCTCACTCTTCTTTATCCCCTTGGTAGCTCCACGATGCAGTATGTGATTCTTACCTACATGAAGCACCTGGGGGTCAAAGTGAAGGAGCCTCGGAACCTGGAGCAGAAACGCGGCCGTATGGGCTTCCTGCCAAAGATCAAGGTAGTGGTGTGGTGGCCAGAGAGCTTTTGGGCAGAGCTCCAGCTCCACTTCTGCAGGACACAGAAAGCATCGGGCTGATGGCACACTCAGCAGGAGGGTCTGGGGTGGCTGAGCTGCACAGCAAACCCAGCAGCTGCAGTTGGGTTCTGCATCTGTTTTCACACACATGAGTTAGAAATGAGTGGCTTTTTTAAACCTGAATTCACAGCTTTAACCTTATTAAAACTGTCTCATAAAATCACAGAGTGTGCAGAGTTGGAAGGGACCCACAAGGATCACTGAATCCCATGGCGGTCTCATTAAGGCTAATCAAGCTGTTGGCCTTTAGTTTTCTTCTTGAGAAACTTGCCCAAAAATTCATACTTCACGATGCAGGAAAGCTATTCTTCCTGCCACCCCCACTTTTCAAGTTATATAATGAATATTTCCACCAAAACTCTGTGGGTGTGATCACTTGTCTCCCACAGCATGGGGGTGTATGTGGTCACAGTAGCCACTTCTTCCCATCAGCATTTCAGCTTCTTTTAAAATGTTAAGACTGTTACGAGCAGTTCTGCATTGACAGAAAAGGTTAGATCAGGCACCCACAACCTTTTTGAAAGGGTGAGATAAATTGTGTTTCTTCTCTCCCTTCTTAGTTAAAATCTCAGTAAATAACTGAATTTGAAGCAGTGAGTGATCTGTTTGTTTTTCTTTAACTGCAGCAAAGTATCAAGAAAGAGAAAGAAGGAGAGGAAAAAGGAAAGAGAAGAGGCTTTCCTAATATTCTGGGTCCACCAAGGAGGCCGAGTCGACACGACAGCAGTGCAAGTATGTCAGACAAGGAAATCTATGTTCCCTTTTAGTCTGGAAGCCAGACAGTCTCTGCTGTCTTGAAAAATTCATGCTAAGACACAGTAAACCTTTTGATTCTAAAATGATGTATTGAAATGGTTCCTGCCCTTATCCCTGAAAGCAGACACAGGCTGTTTCAGCAGTGTGACTGCTCTGTGTTTGCTCAGTTGGCAGAGCCATGGAGATGCAGAAGCCCAGGCACCCAAAGCACTTACCTACAGCAGCTTCTGTGAGCCCAGAGCCCCCAGATTCCAGCAAGGTGCGCCAGAGTGGCTCCTCCAGTGATGGGACAGATCCTCCATACCCACCTGCCAACCCAATGTCTCCCTTGGCAATGGGGCCCTTTTCCTCTCCAGAGGGAAGCAAGGACAGTGAGACAGGTAGGATGGAATGCAGAGGAACGATTGAGGATCGTGTTGTGAATGGGATGTGCAAAGCTGTGCTGATGCAACAAACTTGACAAATTAGGAAATGTTTCTATGTCATTAGATACGACCTGCCTTGCCTTAGTCATCTTTTCTGAATTAGGAAATCTCACCACAATCAGAAATTGTTGTTAGTGGGTTCTATCACTGTGGCATTGGATCATCCAACAGGAAAAACCCAGTCTCCAGTGCCTGCTTTTGTAAGCACCAGCCTGTCCTGTGTCACCTGGAATGTGTCGCTGAGATTTTTCTTACCAGCCTAGGAATTCAGTTCCTCCAGCTCTGAGCTGAAGTGAGGCTGGGACCAGGAGGCTCTGAAGAGGCTGGGACATTCTCTCTAATATCCTCTAGTTTGGTTCTTGGCATTTGACACTTCCTTTCTGTGTAGGTTTGAAGCAGACGGGAGAAGCTCCACCTGCTAATGACTCCATGGATGGCACACCCCGCACACCCAACACCACCTTTGAATTCCCATCTCCTTTGGAAAACCTGCAGGAGGAGGAGGGAGAATCAGAGAGGTAACTGTGGTGGCTTGAGTGAACCTTGAGAGAGTGTGATAGAATCAGAGTACCCTGAGTTGGAAGGGACCCATGAGGGTCATTGTAGTGTCCAGCTCCTGTGTCAGTGGGACAATGACTGTTGAAACTTAGTCCATATAATTATTGGTGCCATCATTTATATGAAACATTCCTGGTAGAATTAGAACCCCTGGTCTGTGTCTTCTGCCCTGGTAATACTGCAAACTGTCTTATCAGGGAGGTGAGGCTGACAGGGGACAAAATGTCCTAGCTGGGAGCTTAGACCTGTGCTCTGGAGTTGTGCTGAGTGTCTGAGCAGGGTGAATTCAGACAGAAGCTTCCCTAATAATTTCTTTTATTCCTTGCAGAATGGTTGACATGGGAACACCAAAGCCTTTTCGCAAGTGAGTATGCTTAGAAAGGTTTGAACTTCACTGAATTGTTTAGGTTTTAAGAGGTTAGGAAGCAGAATGCAGCAGTGCTCATTGTTCTGAGCCAGCCCAGTTGTCTGCATGATCTTTCCTTTTCTTTAATAACACTTACATGAAATCAGACTCTGGCAGCCATATATAGGGCAGGTAGAGTGAGTCATATGCAAATAAACTCTTTGATCTGTGAGTGAGGTAGAGTGATTGCTGTATCTCCTGATTTGAATGGATGTTAGGGTAGGGAGGGGAGATTTCCACATTTTCTCTTGAAACCTGTGTGCTGCTGTTGGCTCTGTATCTGCAGATGGACAGAGGAAAGGAATTGTAATCTGCCCTTTCACTGACTTGGTATTTGACTTCAAGCAAATGATTTGATCTGTGTCATTAAAAGGAGGGTTATGGAAGTACTGGAAGAACAGATATTCACTGTTAGTTGCAAAGGGCAAAATTAGAGAACGTGCCTATAGGTTCAGACATCAAACAGCCTCCAGCTGACATGCAGAGCATGTTCCTAAAGCTCTACAACTGACACATGGGCTTAGCTTTTCTTTCTTCCTCACATCCATGCCTGGAATGGGAAGTGTCTGACATCTTTTTTTCACATTAGGGTGGACAGTGTTGGCTTTGCTGATGTCCAGAGTGAAGATGAGCTGTATGATTTTGACATGGACATGGACCCTCCCAACTGGCAGCAGCTCGTGAGCAGAGAAGTGTTGATGGGGCTCAAACCCTACGAGATCAAGCGCCAAGAAGTGATTAATGGTGAGGTGGATGTTCTTTCCTAGCTCACCAAACACAAAGTTGAAGCCTCTGGAGCTTTGAAGTTTATTAAATTTAAAACTAGGTCTGTTTTCACTGGTCTGCTCAAAGTAGTGGCTGTTACTTCTGGCTTGCAGAGTTCTTGTGTAAGAAAATTGTACTTGTTGCTGAAAAGTATCCTGAAATGAGATTGATCCAGTCCTTAAAAGAAGAAACAAACAATATTAAGTGGTTATTAAACAATATTAAGGCACTGAAAGGCCAGTTTGCAATATATTCATAAAAGAAAGCAAGGAAAGGTTGCTTTTTTGGAAAGCACATGGTGCAAATGCTACTCCCAAATTTCATCTTCAAAGCTTCATCTCAATTCCAGGTCTTGCAGTCCTGCAGAACTCTCTGTGTGGCTTTCTGAGCTGCTCAGAGTTCACTGTTGGTTTGGGGTCAGTTATGAGACGTGAGTCAATTGGCTTCTCTGTTCTTTCAAACATGGAATTAGAGCAGAGTGTGGCTCCATGCTGGAGCCAGCTGGAATATGGGCCAGCAAGGCAAGTGCTGGTGGGGGAGTCTGTTCTGAGTTAATAGTCTGACTTCTGTCTGCTTCATGTTCAGATCCAGGTGCCCCCCACTCAATTCCAAGCCTGTTTTCCTCTCTCTCTGCAGAGCTGTTTTACACAGAGAGAGCCCACGTCCGCACGCTGAAGGTTCTGCACAACGTCTTCTACCAACGTGTCACCAGGGAAGGGATCCTCAGCTCCAGTGACAAACGGAAAATCTTCTCCAATCTGGAGGATATCCTTGGCCTCCATGGTAGGAGCAGCTGGGGTGCCTTTCACCTGGAATTCTGGGTGCCAGTAGCTGAAAAATTTAAGCCAAGTGACCCTGAAACAAGAGGCAGCTTCATCCAACACCTGAGCTAAACCAGAGCATTGCAGCCGGGCTCCCTGTGGCACACAGCGGTTCCATGTCTGATTCACAAAGATGTTTTGATAAGGAAAACATCTGCCCACTGTTCCAGAGCTGGCTTTGTCTTATCTGTGTGCACAGCCTGCCTTGTGCTGATTCACGCTGGATAAAAGGAGCAGTGCTTTGATGAATGGGCTTGATGGGTCAACATCAAGATGTTACAACTGGTTTTGAAGGGAATATGAAAACAGAGCTGGAAAGATTGATGTCTTGCAGGTGCTTTTGAAGGGTGACCCTTCCTGATTGTTTAGGGAAAGAAAAGCTCACAAGGGGGATTTCAGCTCTGCCACTGAATAATCACTTGGATGATTTTATGCAGGTGGCTTGAGTTTTGTTCTGCACTACTCCTGTTTTTTAAAAAAAAAGTGATGTTGAGCCTCAGAAAAGATAAGATTGGAATGGCTCTTAGGGGTCATTTGAAGATAGGTGAGACATAAGTACCTAACATTTTCTTGGGTATTCTGCTAAATTTGTTGCAGGATGATGTTTTTTATTTAACTGAAATTATTGCAAAATTAAGTCCTTTTCTACAATAGATTTTATTTATTTTAAAATAAATGCTGAAAATTAAGCAATTTGATCACCATTAATAACATTTTAACTCTTTTTTTATTATTTTTAAGTTGCACTGAATGATCAGATGAAAGCTGTCCGAAAAAGAAACGAGACTTCTGTTATTGGCCAAATTGGGGAAGACTTGCTTTCCTGGGTAAAATTCTTTTATGCTTTCTTACAATTGAAAATAATGTTTCATAGAATGACAAACAGAGGCAGAGGTTGGTAAAGGTAATTCCCAGCTAATGGGAACTGAAGGTCTGAGAATTGTCATTTCTGTGGAGCCAACACAGAGCTGGAGAATGAGGGTTGAAGGAAAGCAGGAAGAACTCTTTGGCTTTTCATTTGGCTAGAGATAAGAGTAATTTAAGGAACAGAAATAATTTCCTTATGATGTGTGGGTAGAGTAGAGAGGTAGTTTTGGAGACACAAAGGTGAGAGTAGGATTTTGAAAAATGTAATAGCACCACTTATTTCAGTAGCACTGAAATGTCTTGTGTTGCCTGCGGTGCAGTTAAAAATACTTATTTCTAATCTTAGAATTTACACAGCTGAACCTTTGCAAGTTTACAGCACTGTTGAAGGCTTCGTTTCTGAGATCCTTACGGAGAGGTTTGGCTGCCCCATCCCTGGGAGTGTTCAGGGCCAGGTTAGATGGGCTTTGAGGCAACCTGGTCTAGTGGAAGGTGTCCCTGCCCATGGGACTGGGTGATCTTTAAGGTCACTTTCCACCCAAACTGTTCTGGAATTCTGTGATGTGGTTGAGCTGGAGAACTGTAGAGCTTGAGATGTAAAGGGTTCCTCGGGAAAAGGGGAAGATAAAAGCCTTAAACCAGGGCAGAAATTACTCCTCCTGTTTTGTCACCAGTTCCTTTCCTCCCTGGTGACACCAGTGGCTCTGGGTGTGTTGAGGGCCCGTGCTGAACTGGAGGCTGTCTAAACTTGGCTCTTTTGTCTTTGTGGCCCAGTTCAGTGGAGCAGCAGAGGAGAAGCTGAAACATGCCACTGCCACGTTCTGCAGCAACCAGCCCTTTGCCCTCGAGGTCATCAAGTCCCGCCAGAAGAAGGACTCGCGCTTCCAGACCTTTGTGCAGGTGAGTTCTACACCAGGGTTTGAGCTGCCTGAGGATGTGGCTGGGGGCCAGCACAGCCTAATGAATGCTTGTAGATAAAGTTCTAGTAATTAGTGACATCATGTCTAGCATTGTCTTCGCATCGGGATCGTTTCCAGTGCCGTATTTATCTCTGCTAATCGTTCCTGGAGGGAGGAGCCTTTAATTGTGGGGAGCACAGAACGTCCTGGTGGAATGCAGGAAAGCACATGGTGTCCCAGGGAGGAGATGGCATCTCACTGGAGGTGGCTGATTCCCAAGCAGGAGGAGTTCTGTGGGGAAAAGTGCTTAGAGCAGTGCCATTTCAGTGCTTGCCACGGGCACAAGACAGATGATGTGCACCTGCTCTGGCTGCCAGCAAAGGGGCTTGGATACATGTGGCATTTGCAGGAGAGAACATTATCTTCATTACCACAGGCTGGGAAGAACTTGGGTCTTACAAGGGGAGATTATACTGAAAAATGCACTGTATTTTGCTCTAGTGTGAAAGCCTAAACTGATGTGTTCCCTGTGTGGTGGTGACTGAGATTGATGGGGGATGGTCCCAGGCCTCTGGGAAGTAATGAGGGAAGGAAGGCACTGCTTCTGTGATGAGCTTTTCCTCTGGGTAATTGCAAAGGGAGAGGGGCTGCGTTGTCTGGGTGATGGATCTTGGCATTTCTTGTCTTGTATTTAATTACTGGAAAGCCAAGTAATAGACGTTTATGTGATGAATAGATGTTGTGCATTCAGGTAATTATGGCCTTAATAAAAATGACAAATGGAGATTGTGTGCTGCTCAAATTTAGGATGCTGAGAGCAATCCGCTGTGCCGCCGGTTGCAGCTGAAGGATATCATTCCCACTGAGATGCAGAGGTTGACAAAGTACCCCCTTCTGCTGGATAACATTGCTAAGTACACAGGTAAAGCCTTTCCACGGGGGTTTCTGATCCACCTCAGCAGGTTTCCTTAGGTCAGTGTGATTTCAAAGCACGTGTTGAAGAACTGTTCAATTTTATGGGTCACTGTCTGTTTTCACTGTGACCTTGCTGCTGCCTTCTGCACATGTTAGACATAATAAAAAGGAAAATCTTTTGTATGCAAAAACCCAAGGTATTCTTTGAGGGAAAATGAAAATTCCCTGTGAAATAAGTGAATCTGTTGCATCTCTAAAGCACCACAGGACATTCTCATGTTCTCACAGAGGGTGGGATTTAGTTAGAATGTGTTACACTGAAAGATACTTCCAGCACAACAGGTGAAAAAGTGATTAATAATACCACAAAAAGCCTTTCCAGGTTTACTATCTGGATACCTTCTGCAGTGTAATTTCATTACTCATAAAAAATAGACTGCATTTACAAGTTCACTCTAATCATAATTAGGAAAGCATGTGATACTCCATTATCTTTGATGTACTGGTTTATGTGCCTGTTAACTAAATTCTCAGTGTGACTTGTGGTAGTGAGAATTGATGGGTTCACCTGTGTCTGTTCTCTTTGTACCACAGTGGAGTCTTAATAAAGATTGTAGATTTCTCAGATTACTACTGAGGTTATTGTGGAGCGAATAGTTGTCACAAGCCCCTCAAAAAAAGGGAGAGGAACAAGCATTGCAATGTGTGTGAAGATCTGCAAGTCAGAATGAATTATGTCCTGTCACAGATCTGTTTTTATCACTTCACCTTTGCAGTGCACCTTTTGTTGATAGACTTCTCTGTGAATTTAACTCCTCTTTCTCAAACTTGAGGTCAGCAAACTGCACTGGATTGCTGACTTCTCAAGCCTTTATTGGAAAGCATTGTTGCACTTCCTTTTTCTCCTGCAGAACTGCCTGAAGAGAAAGAGAAAGTCAAGAAAGCAGCAGATCACTGTCGTCAGATCCTCAACTACGTGAACCAGGCTGTCAAAGAGTCAGAGAACAAGCAGGTAGGAGGTGACGGGGTGAGCACTGAGGGTTGAGCTGTTCAAGCCACCTGGAGTCTCTGCTAGTGACTTTAGGCTGTGCTTGGAGATGCTTTGTGGCACAAGTGTTCCTGTGAGAGGGGGATCCCAGCATTTGGGAACACATGGAGGTGTTCAGGGAGGTGCTCAGACCTGCCCTCTGACACCAGTGAGTTTTGCTGCTCAAAGTCACCATTTTTGTTGCATTTTTCTGCAGCATTTGGAAGATTATCAGCGTCGGCTCGACCTGTCCTACCTGAAGCAGTCCGAGGATCCCATGATGGATGAGTTCAGGGTGAGTGACAACACTAAACTGTGTAACTTGTGTTTGCAACCCTGTTACTCAGTTTGTGCTTCTTTCTACCACAGTCTTTTGATGTGCAGTCAGATGGTCTTTGGAGGTAAATATTTCTGTATGGAAATGAAAACAGTCTCAGAAATGTGAGTTTTGCCACTTTCCTCAAGATCTCTGTGGCTGTAACAGCCCACTTCTGCACATGGTGGTGTTGCTGAAGCTCTGTGAAGCAAGTCTTAATGGTCAAAGCTCAAGCAGTGTATCCCTTAAGAGATATCTGATGGATGGTGAATCTTGCTGTGGATTATATTCCATGTGGTTTCATGTTTTAGTTGTGCTGTAGCAACTGGGGAGGCCTCAGAAAGCCACGAGGTGTAGCAGAGCAGTTGGCTTTAAAAAAAGAGCTTGTACACAGGCTCATCTCTGTAAGAGATCCACAGCTACAGCCAAATGAAGTCTGAAGTTCATGCTAAAAATACTGTGGTTCCCAGCCCCTGTAAATTCTTGCAGTTATGTTGCTGAAGCTGGTTACTTGCTGGTTGCTTCCCCAAAGTCAGTGTGTACCCAAAAATGTTTTATATGAAGCCTTTTCTATAAAACTGTCTCATGTATCCTTCCACAAATAAAAACTTGCAAGCATTCAGTTAGGAAATGAACAACTTACTGGCAGTTATGAAATCTTGCTGTCATTGATTGTAGACTCTGAGACTTGGAAGGGATGAATTGTGAAAATTGTCACTTCTGCCTGCAGATCTAAATGTCACAAGCACTGAAATGCCTGAAGAATCCATTGACATTATAAATTCCGTCAGATCATTGGGATGATTTGTATATCATTTGTAGGCACACTTACTTGACTTGCAAATCAAGTGCTGAAGCATTAACCAGTTGTAATACCAGAACTGCAGACTTTATACAGGATATTGGAAAAGCTCCTCCTAGGAAACAGGTGACATCCTAATGCTGTAGGAGCTTGACTTGGTAGGAAAATCCTCCACCCTGTGACACTCAGCATCTGCAAAAGAGCAGTGAAAGAGGAAGAGTGATAACAAACATCTCTCCCAACATTTGGGTTTATGCTCATACCCTCCTCCTGCTCTTTTCCCAGACCGGGTTTAGCTGCTTATCTCCAAACTGGAGTCCCTCTGACATTGCTGTGCTTTACCATGACTTGCTTCCATGGAAACTTCATAGTGCTACCTCTTTTCTTTCCCTTGGTGACAGAACTTGGACTTAACAAAGAGAAAAATGCTCCACGAAGGGCCTCTGACTTGGAAGGTTAATCGTGACAAAACCATTGGTGAGTCTGTGCCATCACCTGCCTTGGGTCTGTGGGTGTTTGCTGGGAAGGAGAAAGCATTGCTGCAGCTCCCAATTATTCTTGTTCCTGCCACCTATAATAATGCCTGTGTGCTTCTCAGAGCTGATTAAATTATTCTTGTCAATTCTGAAATGTGCTGGAGTGTCATTAAGGCCATGCAGGGACACAGCAGTCAGTCATGAGATGATCCAATTCCATCTGTAGCTTTCTGCTGTAGTTTTCCTGAGGAAGATTTGCAAGCTTTGCCTGGAATGGCACAGCACTGATTGCTGCCTCTGCATGAGTAATCAAAAATGCAGCTTTTTGCCTTCTGCAGGGGTGTGATACCAAACTCTTGAGTCCTTCACTCATTCTGGGTTCTTTTGCACTCTGGGCAGATCTCTACACTCTGCTGCTGGAGGACATTCTGGTGCTGTTGCAGAAGCAGGATGATAAACTGGTGCTGAAGTGTCACAGTAAGATCCTGGCCTCGACAGCTGACAGCAAACACACCTTCAGCCCCATCATCAAACTCAACACTGTTCTGGTTCGTCAGGTGGCAACAGGTCAGTGTGACCCATTGAGAAGGCAAAAGGAGAAGCCAAAAATAAAGATCAGCTCATTTGAGGATAGAAGTTTTTGTGTAGAGATCCAGAGTAGAACATAGAAAACTGCGTAGGCTTAATTCTTGGTTGTCCAACATCGTGCTTAGTATGTATGAGCTGTTTAACTTCTTTGCATCAGTAATAGGCAGTGCTCGGGTTTTAAATAGACTTCTAAATTAAAGTACTCTGATTGTGTTAGATGAAAGGTACTCTGAAAATTATTAAGAGGGAAAAGAGGAGAAATAAAGCTTTTTAAAAATGGCTCTTTTCTGTGAGGACAAATTTCCTGGATAGGGCAAGGTCGATGTTTGTATTGAGGGTTATCTCTTGAACTCTTCTTCCCTTGCTTTGGGCTGGGGTTATGGCTTGCTTGAGGACTTTTCAGAAAGCTGTATGGCACGAGACATCTTGGTTAATTCTTCCTTCTCTGTGCTGGTGCAGATAACAAAGCTTTCTTCGTCATCTCCATGTCAGAGAACGGCGCTCACATCTACGAGCTGGTGGCACAGACTGTCTCAGAGAAGAATGTGTAAGTAATTGGTTCAGCTCCAGCTGCTGCTTGGTTTGTTGTACTCCAGAGATCTTTTACAGCTGTGCTACCTGTGCAGGTGCCCCTCAGTTCCCTCTGTAAGCTGAGCTGGAAACATGGCTATGATGCTCTGTGTTAGTCTCTCCTAACTTTCAGAAGGCAGGAGAGGGTGTATACACATGTCAGTGAGCATGTGTATTATGTGTGTTTAAAACCATACATATCCTCAGTGCTTCTGTTGTTTTGTTTGCTGTCTGACTCACTCCAGACCCTTTCTGACCTCAAAAATGCTCTTTTTTTACCCTTGAAATCCTGGTTTTATGTGACTGACTGCCAGATAAGTGACTGAAATAATCCTGCATCTTCATGCAGATGCAGATATCTCTGCAGACTTGGACACTGGCAGAATGAGCACCCCAATGCAGGAATTTGATTTCCTGCTTTAAAAGATTTATTTCCTTTTTGGTAGAAATGCTTTTCTTCTGAAGTATTAGCAGGGGTAGACTTACGGGATACGTGGCAACTTGTCACGTGTCATATATGAAACTCTTCAGTAGTATGTGAAATAATGCTTTTGTCTGTATTTATATATAAAATAACTGGTTCATCAGACAACTGCTAAGGTCCTGTCTATCATTCCTTTTTGCTGAGAAGTATCCTGGCGAGGTGAGTGTTCACTTGTGATTGCAGGGTGTTACTGGGTAATTGAATGTAACAGAACCTTAACAAAAGATACTTCTGTTGATAAGAAAGGCAGTAATAGTATTAGCTGTATTTAAGAGGTGTTAAATAGAGAAGTACTCATTATGCTTTGCTTGTTGCATGTTTTTATGTCATGTTTCTGCTGCAGGTGGCAGGACCTTATAGCTCAGATGGCAGGGACTGTGAAAATGGGGAGTGCCAGGAGAGTGATTCCATTACCACAGTCAGGCCCTGGCGAGTAAGTAAAAGCTGGAGGAGGAAGGGCTGGTTTTCTTTTTCCAGCAGCCCTTCTTCTGCTCAGACATTGCCAGCCAGAGCAGGGATTCTCCTGCAGAGACTCAGATCAATGTGCCTAAAGGGATGTGTTGGTTCTTCCCTCCCTGCAGGGAGGAGCGTGAAGAAGAGGAGCAGCAGAAGCTCAAAGAGCAGCACGACGTTCCTGCCAGCAGCCTCCAAAGCCCAGGTAAAGCACTGGCTCAGGTCAGCAGGCTCAGTGGATTTGCTCCATGGAGTGCAGATGTGCCAAGCCATATTCCTTGTGGCTTGGGGCTCTTTTGGTAGCTTTGATGTTGTTCTGGAAAGGAATGATTTCTTTACAAGTCATGCAGAGAAGTGATACTGCACCTCTTGGAAATGTACCTCTTACTATTTCCATCTACTTTATAAATTGCTGGGAAAGAGTCTTTTTTAACCCTGGAAAGAATTGGCTCAAGATCTGTGTTATTTAGTGTTTTCAGTTTTCTGTGTGAAGCAGAATCCTCTGCAGTTTCTCACCATACCTAACATAGTTGTTTAACCTGAGTGTCTGTTTTCTGTTCTCTAGATAAAGATCTGGGCCTTGAGTCTCCCTTGATATTGAACACTCAGTCTTCGTCACCCATCATGTCTGAAAAGGCCAAGGTGGAAAGTCTCCTGGTGGCTGAAGGGCAGTTTGAGAAGGTGCAGCAGGGAGAGCTGACACTCAAGGACCCCTCTGCATGTTATGAACACACAGCCAGCAGCTCCCCCTCGGTGTCAGAGGGGCAGTGGGCACGGGATGCATTAAGGAACTGTGAGTATCCCTGGGCACTGTCCAGTGGGGTGTCATTTGGAGGTGGAAATTGTTAGGTCAACCATCAATGATCTAAATTAAAATCAAAAGCGCGTTTCTATTAATTATCAGTTCTCCCTATGCTGTATTTCACAGCAAAATGGATCTGACAGCCAGGAATTTTAAGTTCTGAATTCATAGTCTGACCCTTCCTTTGGCTGTAGGCATCTCATTGTTTTTCCCTTGTATAAAATGGTGTTAATGAATTGCTCCTGTCCATGGAGTGCTTTGATGACAAAATGGCATTGCAGAACTCAGTGCAGTGCTGGACAGTGCCATTGCTGGGCAGCAGTTCATTTTCAGGACGAGGCCCTCACCTGTGAACTCACCTCCATAGCACTGGAGCAGGATAGAAGAGGTTGCATGTGTTGCACAATATGATTTTCCTTTTTTTTTTGTAAAATCCTGCAAATGAGATTGGATATATGTGAACTTGTCAAAGTCCAGGTGTGACTTCCTGAGGACTTGGGAAGTGGTTGGGTATAATTAGATCAACTTGTGTGTGTTGAAGAGAAGTTTTCCTGCTGGGCAGATTTTTCTGTAGAATTGTTTAGAGAAGATTTTGAATCACTTCCTCTGTTCTCCAGTCTGCCTCCTTTCAGAGGAATAATGCAGGGCTCTGCAACCTACTTGATCAGATCTAGCAGTGCAATTCCTAAATATAACTTCCTAAAATTTGAATGAATTCATTAATCCATATTTCTCTCCTTGGCAACTCCGAAAGGGACACTAAGTCCCTCTGTTGTACTTGGAGGGAAGAGTCTCTATTGCTGCTCTGTGGGCTCTTTGCCTCTCCCAAAGTGCAGAGCACTCATAACATCAGCCCCAATTCCCTCTTCCATCTCTCTCTACAGGTAATGACAGTTCTCTACAATCTCAGAGTTGTTTTGGATCTTTTAGTCCATTTATTGTGATTCTTACAAGATTCAAAGTGCCTTTGTAATCCTGAATGTTGTACAAACATTCTTGGTATTTGTTTTCAGAGACCAGTGCTAAGCTAATCTTAGTCTGGGGCTGTGTAAGGACAGTATTGGTGACCTTACACCATCCCCTGACTGTTCAGAGTTAAATCAGCATTGGGTCACTCACATTGTGAGATGAGTGACTGTTCCTTTGCATGGCACGGGAGCCTTTTGGGGGTGACAGGAGCACTCTGTGGTGAGGATGAAGGCTGGTATCACATTGACAGCATCCCATCTTTCTTTTGGACAAATTGTCCTTATTATGGAGTGTTTGGTTGGGATAATTTGAGAACTAAAGGAATGTGGGTTGAAGCTCAAACAAGCATAAATTTGCATGGCATTTTAGGGAAAACGTTCCTTCAATTTCTTTTTTTCGATCCCTCGTTTCAAAACCGGGTGGAATATTCTCAGTTTGCTCCTTTCTCAGGTGGGAATCCCCCGTCACAGCCCCAGCTCAGTTCCTTTGCAGGGTAAAACCCAGGCACTCCAGCTAATTCCAGCAGACAGTTCCTTTGTTTTCCTCCAAGAAGATGGAACTTACACTGACATGTTTGCTCTCGCTTCTCAGGTGAAACGTGGAGTAAGACTCGAGCCCTTAATCCGTTTATTTTTGTCCCTGTTTTTGGTACCAAGAGCAACGGGAGGAGATGCACCTTTGGGAGGGGGTGACCTTTGTGTCGGGTTTGATCACTGAGGACGTTGTCTCTCCTTGCAGTGGACTTGCTGAGGCAGCTGTTGGCACAGCCGCTCGGCCTGGCTGCCAAGGGCACCCTGGAGGAGCGGCAGCGCTTCCCGAGGTTCAGGACTGTGTCCCAGGAAGGGCAGCCGGAGAGCGGGAGCGAGCCCGGGCTGCGGCACTCGGACAGCGGCAAAGCGCAGCCGGGATCGGACAGGACCCCTCCCGGGACGGAGGAGCCCCCAGCCAGCTACGGCCTCCGGACTTCGGCGGAGTCTCCGGCCTCAGGGGATGCCGTGGGGCTGCTGGGGAGGGACCCCAGGCCCAGTGGGAGTTTGGGAATGGACCGTGGGAGCCTGGAGGGGTCTGCCCCGGAGCTGGAAGGGGGGGGAGCCGAGGAGAGCGGGGAACACTTTTTTGACGCTCGGGAGGCTCACAGTGACGAAAACCCGTCAGAAAGTGAACTGATGGAGAGGAAGGAGGAAGAGGATGTGCAAATACGGATCTCAGGTGAGATTCATGCCCTCACTCGGGTTCAGTGTTGGAGCCTCTCCCTTGCTTAGCTGTTACAGGGCAGTCGAGGTGAACTCTCCACCTTGACGAGTCATTTCAGTGCAAACATGTCCCTCATTAATTCTCTGTTCCATGGCAGGAGAAGCTGTGGGGTTAACACACTGTGACACGCTGTAATTGCAGGGGCACCAGGCACAGTCCAGGCTCTTGATTGCAGGTTCCTGAGCCGCTTTATCTCTCAGCTGACCATTGGGACCTGCAGGGAAAAGGTTTTCCTTGAAGACAAAGCCCTTTTTTAGCCCCCACAGCTCATGACACCATTTTGTGTTGGCTTCTCCTGGTCAGGCTTCACAAAAGAAAAGAATTTAGCTTTGCACTGTCATAGTCTCCTGTGACCTTACCCCAGTCCTTACCTCAGCTCTTAAAAGCTGATTACTTTTGTTTGCTTCCATTATTATTATTGCATGTGGTATATTTGACAGCTTTCTGAGCACACTAAACTTACTGTGGAAGCTGATGTTTGTCTCATGTGTATGTTGTAGTAGAGGTAGCTACAATTAGGTAGATTGAAGACTAATAGTCATGTAGAAATTTCTTATCCAAAAGTATGCTTTTATTTAAAAATTGGATTATATCCATGCGAATAAGCCAATTTGTGACTGCCCAAATGCTGCCTTCCAACTGCATATTGCAAATAATTTTTCTTGCTGAGACGTTTTAAATTATTAAAACGGAGCCAAAAACTTGAAGCATCTAATTTATTTGTCACCTCTTACACTGTTTACTTTTTTAACTGTACAGGGCCGTCAGAATTCGATTGATCTGGTTTTAGTCAATTCTGGCTGTAGAAAAACTGTTTGATAGAATCCTACTGGGTGCAGGTTGTGAAAGCATTTCTATCTGTAATTGCTTTATCTTTTAACATACACAAGTTCAATTTTAAAAGTAACTCATCTAAAAGCATCCT
Organism: Scytalopus superciliaris; assembly: GCA_013400415.1. Classification (NCBI taxonomy): domain Eukaryota; kingdom Metazoa; phylum Chordata; class Aves; order Passeriformes; family Rhinocryptidae; genus Scytalopus; species Scytalopus superciliaris. The sequence goes on from VXBX01008473.1 coordinate 18,254, forward strand.
CAGTATCGTAAGTGGAGGTTAGAAATCCAGAAGTTGGGTTAGTGTAAGTGCAGGTTTTTCAGTCATTATAATAAAAACAGATTTTAGAAAAACAGGAGGGTGGGTGATTAATTCCTAGAATATCCTGAGGTGGGAGGGATCCACAAGGGACATGGAGTCCAACTCCTGTCCATCTGATCATCTACGGTGCAAAAACCATCCCTAATCTCTGACCCAGTTCAGAACCAGCCCTGCCTGGTTCAAGACAGGCACTGCTCTGTGTAGTTCTCCCAAAAGCTTTTCCTCAAGCCCTTTCCCATCATCTCAGGAGTTGGGTCTCTCTTAAAGCTGCTCCAGCGCGGTGCTGGCTGAGCGGGAGGTGTGAGTGAAGAGCTGCTCCCTCTCTCTGTCCACAGGAAATTATTTGATCCTCGATGGATATGGAACAGTGCAGGAGAGCTCCACGGATGAGGAGGTGTCCTCCCTGGTCCTCCAGTGCACGGGGGGCGGCCGGAGCCCCTTGGACTCTGCCCAGCAGCACCCGCTGTCCCCCCGGGACACGCAGTCGGACGGAGGGGGCTCCCCGTTCCCTGAGGAGATGTTGGCCTCGCGCTGGGGAGGGATGGAAGAGCCCTGCTCCTTCGTGGCAGGCCCTCCCCTCCCCCTGGAGATCCGTGTGCAGCTCATGCAGTACATCCAGAACATTGAGGATGCCCTTGAAAAGCTAAAGGTTTGCTGTGTTCCTATTCACGCCATCAGCGTTCTCACATCCCTTAGGGCTTGGGTTAAAAAAGAGCTTGAAAATGGTTTTGAGGGGGAAGAAAAGCAGCCAGGCCTTTTCTTATCTCTGGCTTGCTCTTCTGCTTCAAAAGCTTCCAGAAATTTGGGGCTATTTTGCTTGCATTAAGTTGTGGATCATGAGAGGCAAATATCTCTGCTAGAGCTGGTGGGCACATAATGGTTTGAATCTGGAGAGATTCCTGAGGGATGGGACGAGTCTGCAGCAGTGGAGTTTTGAAGGGGCCACTGACCTAAGGAATATGAATTCCTGGCATAAAAAGACTTATCAAATCTGTTGCTGGCTGCTGCTGCTGCCAGTGTCAAATGAAGATGCTGAGTTGCAGCAGACCAGTAACAAGGTTTTCAGGCTAAATATATTCAAAATGATTTCTTTTTGTAAGTGCTGGGGATTCTCTATACAAGATAGTCATTGCTGCAGAAGGCTTATAGCATTTTGGTGCATGAAACATTCAGTATCCAGCCTGCAATTTAACTGAAATCTGCAGGGAAAAAAACAGAATATTGAATGGCAGTGAAAGGTCAGATAAAGATGCTGCTGAAGGAGTTGAGAGCTGTGGGTGATTTCAGTCCACTCACCTGTAATGAAACTTCTCTTGGCCCATTTGAAGCCCTCTTGGTCAATAAGGAGCCACTTGAGCCTTGGGCTTGGTTTTGTTTTTCAGGAGGTGGAGGAGGACTACACCATTCTCCGACGCCAAGGGCTGGCTGGCTCAGCCTCCACAGGAGAGCACTCAGGTAGGAACCAGCCTGGCTGTAATTGGGAGCATGTTCCACCCTGGCCTCAGACATTAAACAAAGAACACAAAGTCAATTATTCATGTTTCTCACACGCACAAAAAAAAGATTTCATCCCCTTGAGCAGCTCTCAGAGCTGAGCCCGTGCTGATTCCAGGAAAGGTCAGCTGAATCCACTGAGACTCAGAAGTGCAGAGGAGCTTGTTCCTCCTCTGAAAAGGTTGTTTTCAAGCTGTCTCACCCCACCTGCCAAAGACCTTCATCTCAGGATGTACAGCTTCTCTTTCAAGGAAGGCCAGATTGATGTGAAGTCCCCAAGAGAGATTTCTGAACGTGTAAAATGATTAGTTTGGCTCTTCTTCCTCTGGGATGTCTCTGAGGATGTGTAGTGGTTCCATGGGTCTCTTTAAATTGGCCTTAGGCATCCTCCAGATGTAATTGCTGGAATTACTAACAAGGGTTTTAAGGTTAAATGGGTGTGATGTCTCTCAGGTCACAGTTCTCTGCCTGTAGGAGTGTTCAGAAGTGTCACTCTCATTGCACGCCCCCCCCTCACCACCTCTTTTCCTTTTTTTCTCTTCTTCCCTCCTTCAGACAAAAGCTAGTCATGTTTCCAGGAGTGGCTGAAGACTGGATGAAGAGTATCAGGACACAGCACCCGCTGTCTTTCTTGTGGACTCTGAAACAAGAGGGTTTGGACCATCCAAACACGAACCAGACTTTAGCAAAGTGGGCATGGGGTGCTTTTCCTGTGGGGCATCTGCACTATCTTGTCAGTGAGGGAGTCTATTCTATTCTGCTCCTCTCCTTGCTACCAGAAATTCATTTTTCAGAACAGAAAAAAACCAAACCAAATGTACAGAGCTTTGGGTGTAGGATATAAAAATGTATTTAGACATTTAAAAAAAAAATCAATGTATTTATTTGACTTCATTCCGTGTATCAAAAGCACATTTTAATTTTTTAATCTGCCTTTTTTTTTTTTTTTTCCTTCTATTCTAATTGGGTAGTGACAGTTCTAGCCCCCTGCATATGGCCCATGCTGCTGCCACTGCTCCTGCCCCCAGGGCAGGGGAGGGCCAGGCTGTGCCTGTGTGCAGGTGTATCTTTACTTCACTGGACTGGACTCTGCACTCCCTGCTGGCACTCACACTGCCATGCCAAGAGCTACTCATGAAGGTGTTAGGATGACTTGTGGCTGGAACTATCTGTGTTCAACAAACTGCATGGGAATTGCTTGTGTCACCACGTGTGTAACCAGAATCTTCCATGCACTAAAAATCCAGGCACTTGAGACGGGCGAGTTTTCCTTTTCCCCTTTCCCATTCCTCTGTTGACATGCAAGGTTGGACTGGGAGAGGAGAAAGAGCGGTTTAATATTTTTTTTTCTTGACTTTGTTGGCTTTGATCATTGTCTCCTTTGTAAAGTGATAAAAATACTTGGACCTGCAGCACTTTTGTAACTCTTCTCTGGATCGAAAAAAAAAAAAAAAAAAAGAAAAAAATGCAAACCCAGAAGTGTTTCAAAGATGTGGGGCAGCTCTGCCCCTGATTCACTACTGAATGAATAAGGGCTGCCATTGGAGTTAGCCACAGGTACTGCTGATTATAGGGCCAGTAAGTTTTAGTACCTGAAAGTATGTCTTGCTGAGGGCTTGGGGTGGGCTTTGGGGTTTTGTTTGGGGTGGGGTTGGTTTGAGTTTTGTTTGTTTTGTTTTTTAAACTAATTTGTGCCAATGTGTTCTCGCTGAAACAGAGACTTGCAAATCAAAGAAGGCTGAAGCAGCTCTCTAGTACTTCCTTAGGCCTGTTGGAATGGGGTTTGCTGTGGAATTCCTTCCAGTCTGGAAACAGGATGGTAAAAAGGATGGTAAAAGGGGTTAACACTGGCCAGCCCAAGGTGGCTGTGCCTCTGTTCTGAGGTTGGTCCCAGGGCAGCAGCTCCTGCCTGCCACAGGGTGGTTCAAGCTGTCCCTGATATCACAGGCACTAGGAGTAGGGCTGTTGGTGGAAGGTGTGCAAAGAAGTCTCTTATGCACCCTCTCTCCAAGTTTTAAACTGCTTAAGGAGCCCAAACTGAGCAGCAAGCCAAGCCTGTCCATCCCACTGATAGGCAGAGCATTGTTTGCATCATGAAGTGCTGAGACTCTGCCTTTGGTCAGCATCAAGATCCCCCTCCCCGCTCCTCTAAACCAAACATTTTCTCTTTAGCTGCTGGCAAGAAAACAGAGCTGTCCTCTGTAAGAAAAACATCAGCTCTTGTTCTTCCCGTAGAAACCTGCAAGGGATGAGTTCAGGTAATGATGGGCAGAGGCAGCAGAGATGATTTGGGGCCCAGTGTGAAAGCTTAGAGAGTAGGGAGGAATTTCTCTTGTTTTCAGAGCCAGTTGCACAAAGCATCATTACACTGCCAACACAAACCAAAGTGTTCTCCTCCGGGCTGGCAGGAGCTTCCTCTTCCTTGGGGTGTCCTGGCCTGTCCTGGTGCAGCTGTGGGAGATTCACTGTCAGTATTAGCCCAGCACTGCCCTCCTCACCTCAGCCACACGGTTCCTTTGGTTAAAGCATCTAAACGTCCTCTGAGAATCCCCCAGACCAGAACACTGCCATGGATCCTGCCAGAAAGGGGACTGGGCTACAGCCAGGCTTGGTGCTTAAGGCCCACTTGCCCCCCAGTTCCCCTCCATCAGGTGTGTGATGCTTGCCTGGGCCTCCACACTCCAGAAATAGGAGGAGTTTTTGTGACCTTAGTGGTCTGAAAGATTTCCAGAAGCTTCCATGGTTGATTGAAGGTTATCCCTGAACTCTAGGGTAGAGAGAGCTTAGTCTGGCTTTAGAAGAATGTCCTGGAAGACCAGCAAAGATGGGACCTGTGAAGGCCTGGCTACTTCATCCTCATTCCTTGTGACTGAAGGCAGAATCCTTGGTTGTCTGGTTTTCTCCAAGCTGCGTGAATTTCAAGGTTCATGGTGGTCCCTGGTTCCACCACTACTTTGTTTCTTCTCCAGTAGATGTAGCAGCAGTGAAAAAGCTGGGAATGCAGAGTATTTGCGTGGCCTCATCCTTACACTTCTGCCCCGGAGCTGCTGGAGCAGGTTTTTCCCCTCCCATCCCTTAATTTGGGATACAGAGGGAGGAGAAGGTGCAGTTCTATCCCTGTCACATCTCCAGATGTACAAGGGGAACACCCACACTCGGTGCCTCTGTCCCAGCTGCCATGGACAGTCTCCAGGAGGATGCAGAGAGCTTTGAGGAATGTTGGAGAAGCCCAGCTCGTTGGAACCCAGCTTTTTGGGTGACACAGATGACACTTGTCTGCTCTCTCTCCTGGTTGGGTTTTGTTTCAGTGGGGCCACATCCCCCCCAAGCAGGGCATTCCTCATGTAGGAATGATGGTGGGCTTAGGGATCCCCTGTTTTGTGGGAGCAGTCACCTGGAATGACAGGGAATTCCTTTCTCCTCTCTAGCATATCCCAGACCTCAGGCCATGCCCCACTGCATGGAAGGAGCTGCTGCTCAAATGCACTAGTCAGGATTCTCATGTTTTTCCCTCCTTGAAGCCATAAGATTTCCTTCTTTAAATTCCAGTTTTGAGTGTAAGGAAGCATTTTGGCTTGCCCCTGGTTGGTGATGCATTGTACATTCCCTTATCCAAACTGGATAGTAAAGCAGGACACTGTTCTCTGGGATTTTTTGCCCCAACCTCTCCTCCCAAGTAGTTGAGAGGTTTTTTTCCTTTCCTGAAATAGAATGACAAGGTTTTCTTATCTTGGGAACAAATCTGTAGTGTAGCCACCACTTTCTGAGAGGTCACTTTTCTTCTGCTGTTACATAGTTCATGGACAAGCAAAAAGGTCAGCTGGATCCTTTGGAATGGGAATTTCCTTCTCCTGTAGAAGAGAAATTCTCGGCTGGCGTTGGATCATTTTGGTTTCCTGAACATGCCTTGTCTGTAGGGAGGGGAGATTCCTTTAGCATCCTATAGGTGGGATCAGACTGAAGGATGAGGAATGCAAACCCTCCGGAGTGAAGAAGCCTGGATGAGTCGGGTCAGCACTCAGCCTGTTCCCAGGGCTTTCAGAAAACCTGGATATTCTCATTTACAGGTCCTGCCATTGGAAGACTGATGCTTCAGCAGGTGACCCTTGATATAATCTCGTGGTATCTGGTGTTGATTTCTCCCTCTGTTTCCCAAAGAAATGCCTCAATTCCCTCCCCCTCCCCAAGGTGCCAACTGACAAGCAGATGTACTGCAAAAGGGATACTGCAGCCAAAACACTGCTGTTTTATTTTGAATTAAGTCTTGTGGAGCTCTCTTCATACTAGAATATTTTTATTTTCTTTGTACAACATACAATCATGTACTCTTAACAGAGATTTACTTTAAAGAGAAGAAAAAAAAATCTGGAAGTATTCTTTAAAAAAATACACAAAAATCTTTATTAATAATCCTGTATTTTTACTGATCATGTTTGAATGTCTAAAAAGACTTTATTGTTCTAATTATCCAGATGTATGTTTGTAAAATAGCTCTTTTATGACTTAGCTGATCAGGTTGTATGTTTCTGGAATTAAATATTGGTCACTTAAAAAAAAAAATCTGTTTTCAGGATCTGGGAAATAGAAAATTTAAGCGTTTCAAATATCATTAAATAAGCTTAAAGGAAATGCATTTTGTCTGGTGGATTTTTTGGGGGCTGTGATTGCCTGGAGGGTTTGGCAGGACAAACCCTCTTGATGGCAAAGGGAACTTTCCTTGGGGACAAAGGCCTTTTGCAGAGGTTGAAGTATCTTTACTGAATTTCTGCTGGTCAGAGTGGTTAGTGAATTAGTTAATGAATGAATTTAGCCTTGTTCTAAAGGCAAATGTGCCTCCTGAAAGAACTGAAGTCCCAGAGCAGCGAGTCCTCAGTGCCGGTGTCAAGAACCCCCTGCTAAGCCAGGCCCAGAAGGGGCTCCCGCCGTGCAGTGACACAAGAGTGGAGTGGGAGCTGCTTTTAAAGGCGTTTGGTTCTTGCCACACACAGTCCCTGTTTCACAGGGGCCCCCTGTCCTCCCTGTAGTGCTGAGGGAGCACAAACCAGCAGCTCCAAGAAAACAAACATTTACCACTTGAGCCAAACCAGCAGCTCCAAGAAAACGGACAAACTCACCACTCGGAGAGGCTCGGAGTGATCCCTCAGGACATTCCCCACGTGAGTGATGCCCTGGCTGTGTCCTCTTCTCTTTGAGCCTGCAGTTGCTAAATGGGACTTGGAAATGGAATTTTGTCTTTTCCAGTGAATTTCTGCCTGGGTGCAACATGGTTTTTGTTCACTGATGTTTCACTCCTTGGTCACTGACAGCAATTTAATGAACACTTTGAAAAGCCCAGCAGAGCTGTCACTGTAAGGCTTTGGCTCATCTGATCCTGTTGGACAGTTAAATCTGAGCAGTGAGTTTTGCTTTCCATTTTAAGGCAGTTCTGTGTTATTTTCCTGCTCAAGGGGTTGCTTTTAAGTTTCCACCACTGTCATTTTAAATCCAACCAGAAACGCTACTCAATGAAATTATTGATTTTTAGTAATTTACAAGCTTATTTTTAAAACCAAATTTGTTTTGATGGTTGGGAACTGTTGGTGTAGCCCTCTAACATGATACTACACCTTAATATGTTTCAAATGTAAATAGTTACGTGTTGTTGGACTCATTTTTCCCCTGAAATGAGCAAATGTTTGCTGTTCAACTAAAGGCTGCAGCTTCCTATCAAATGTTAACCAGAGTCTGTTGGGCTTCAATGGTTTGATTGTGTTTTGTAAAGTGATTAATCTTCCTTATATGTGTCTAGATTGCTCTGTTTGCCCAAATTCAGAGTTTCTGGGTGATGGAACTCCAGCCCTTGGGACGGTGGGGACAGTGGCACAGGAGTTGGGTGACTTTGCCTGTCACTGGTGGCTTTTGCATTTCCATTCTTTTGCTTGGGTATTTTCCCCTCCGCTGGGATCAAACAGAAAGTTAAAAGAGAAGTGAAATTAAAACTCGCTGTTGAGGGAACTTGCAGATTTTTTAATAGGGAACATCTGGGCTGAGAGTTCTGTGCCAAGACCTGTGTTTCGCTGAATTATCTGCAGAGGATGCTTTACCTGAATCCCTGTCATCAGTGACATTCCCCTTTTAGCTTCTGACTTCCCTGGGAGGTGATGCAGTCACGTTTCTGAGAGACAAGCTGGCAAAAATAAATTTAGAACAACAAAATAGAGAACAAACAAAATCAAGTATTTTTTTCTGAAAATTGAAGAGTTTTTTTCTTTTCCTTCCGCTTCTGCAGTATGTACATGAAGCTCCTTTAGAGATTACTTTATTACTTTATTATAATTGGTAATCTGAGCTCTATTACGCTTTCCTAATGGCACTCTTCGTGTTTTGCCTATTTAAATGTTATTTTATATATTCCCTTTACTGTGTTGCTGTAAATAAATGATGCGAAATGAACAGCTCGGAAAAATCTGAGCTTTGTGTCTTCTGCAGCCTCTGCCCTCAAATCCCAGCTGGGGGTGGGAGGGAACAGAGCTGCATCTTTCAGGGCTGTTTCACATCCACCATCGTGGAATTAATCTCTCCTTGCTGCCTGCCATAGATAGGGAAGAAGACACGAGAGGATTCAAGGAGTCTGACTTACTGCAGATGGGTCCGTGTCAGTTCTAGCTTATGGTATTTAAAGTATTATGGACATGCATTTTGTTCCAGAAAACATCCTCTCAGCAAGGATGGCCTTGTGTTTTTTGGCTGAAAAATATCTATGGTTTCCCCCTTTGTTTTTATCAATTAGGCCAATGGGGTTTATATTGTTGTTGTTCTTCTTTCAAAATATTTACGAAGGTTGGTGTAAAATGGAAGTTGTCCAGTCCCTGGCGTGTGTTCTTTGCCAGTTGGTCTGGTTATTGTGGGGGCAAATTTATCACCAGAGAGATGGACCCAGGCAGGGCACAGCACCCACAAAACTTGGAAGTATTTCCTTCAAGTGTGATCCAAAATTCAGATGGTAGAGAGATGAGCATGGGAATGATACAGAGCATATGTCTGTGTTAAGATGTTGGCTTAACAAACCTTCCAAACTTCTTAGACACCTGTTATTTAAGAAGGAGGGTTGGGGAGCTGCTGAGGGAGAGGCTTTGGCAGCCAAAAGCTTTGGTGCCACTTTCAGCTGTGCCCTGGGAAGGCTTGGGCAGTGCTGCCCACGCAGAGGGAGCTCAGGCTGCACTCAGAGGGATTTGGGAGCCTCTCTGCAGGGCTGGCAGTGCTGCAAATGGGTTTCCAGCCCCACTTCTTGGAAAATAGTCCTGGAGGAAGGAAAGTAGGAATGAGAGAAAATGGCCTGAAGTTGTTCAGTGGGAGGTTTAGGTTGGGTATGAGGGAAAACTTCTTCACAGAGGGGTTGTCCAGCAGTGGACTGGGGTGCCCAAGGCAGTGGTGGAGTCCCCATCCCTGGAATTGTCAAAAACATGTGGATGTGGCACTTGAGGGCAAGGTTTAGTGGTGAACAGGGAGTGGTGCTGCTTGATGGTTGTCCTTGATGCTCCTAAAGTGCTTTTCCAACCTTAACAATTCCTTGATTCCGAGTGTGTTCCTTGCTCAGGTCAACAGTGCAGATCCCTCCTGCTCTTCTCCATGTCCCAGGCTAAATCCAGCAGGATTTCTCCAGTGCAGAAGCTGAATTTTCCCCCTCCCTCCCTCCCCAGATGGCACTTTACAGTTGCAAATCATCACTTGGGCTTGTGGCAGAATAAAAGGCCCAAAATATCTCTGCTGCTTTCTTGCCCCACTTTGTTTGTTTCCAGATGTCTGAGGCTCATTCAGCGTGAAGTATTTTCCCTGATCAATATTTTAACCTTCTTGTTGATATTTACTCAGTGCTGCTGAATAAACTGTACCAAGTGGAGCTCCATGGATGGGAGAGTAAATCTACATTTCTATCAGCTCTCTGGAGGTTTTGCAATAATTCATATTATCTGAGGTTATTGTTATACTGGGATATTAATGAGCACATCTTCCTTCCTTCTGCTTCTTGAAGCTTCAATTCAGATCCCACTTCTGGTGCTAAAACAACATCTCAGCTCTGAATTAGCATGGAAAGGAGAGGGCTTTGTGCTCTCCTTTTGTCAGCTGGGTTTGAAAGAACTCTTTCTCTGTAGTTTCATAAAGATGTATTTGATGTAACTCCATCTGGCTCCCTCTGACCTTTGCGAAGAGGAGGAGATTAAACCCTTCTCTGTGGGTCTTCATGGCATTTTTCAATCTTGCTGCAGGTTTCTGCTCCTTCTCCCATCTCCTTCCAAAACTAAAGTTTAATGAGCACTGAGGAATGTCCTCCCTTTCCTCTGGCAGTTCTGGTGTTTGCTCTTCCTCACAAAAACTTGGTGGTAGAACTGCCTGTTCCATGTTCTCCTGTGCATGCCCTTAACCCACTATTTCACCTCCAAATATTGACTTTTTTGGCTTGTTTGTTTTTACATAACTTTTGTCCTGGCAGAAGAAGGCTCACAATGTTTCAAAAGCCCCTCTGGCCCATTCATCATCATCATTTCAGTGTGTGCATGCAGCAGGAGTCAAATAGCCTCAATTGTAGCTTCTATCGAACTCATCTTTTCTCCTCTGCAATTTCTTCATTCTGCCATAATAAAGCTGCCCCTGTCACTGCTGAGCTGTGGCTCATCTGTCTCCCTCTGCGCCATGGGAGCTGCTTCTGGGCTGGTTCACACTGTCCTAGACTTGAGTCTGATCTTCTCTGCTTTCCTTTCTTAACTCTCCATGGAATTATTCGGGGTGGAAAACGTGCTGTGCTGGGGAGAAAAGTCTGAGCTGAACCCACAGAAGCATCTTCTGGCTGGAGACAGGTCAGTGCAGGGGCTGGCCAGCCCTGCAGAGAGGAAAGGTGGCTCTGCATCTCCAGGCCGCTGTTTGCCATCTCTGAAATGGCAAAATGCTTTTTGGAACCTCATTTAAGTGCTCAGGCCTCCCGGGATTCTCTCACTGCGTGTGCAGCACCTGAGAGGGGGTGTGCTGCATCTCCTTGGGAAGCTTCAGGCACTAACCACAAATGTATTTATGAGATGGACTGGTTCGGTTTCAGCTCTGGGAATAAGGGTGTGGAGCAGCCTCTTCACATGGGACTACGAGTATCCTCCCAAATTTTGCATCAGGATGGCAGATGCTGTTTCTGACTTGAGCTCCTTTAAATTCACACACATTTTCTTTTGCATGAAAAGGAAGGCAAACAAACTGTTCCACAAAATGTGCCTTATTTATCTAACTCATCCTACTAACTTCTTTGAGCTATCTAAATATATATATATAATTAGATGGGCTTTTTTATGTAACTACCACAAGATACTTACTCCTCTAACCACTTCCTTTAAAGCTGTTCTTATCTATAAAATTATCTAATTTGGACATGTTCTATTACCAATAGAAACTTGTTATGAACCTTGAAGAAAAGACCTGGCGCACACATAATAGATTTATTTTTTTGTATTTCAGTGAAAAGAGAAATCTTGCCTTTTGCAGCATCTTTTATCCCCAGAAATCTCTCAGTACTTCATGCATTTGACTGACTCCTTCTTACAGTGGGACTGTTATTTACTGTGCTGCTGAAATACAGCCACCTATGAAGATAAATGTAGCAGTTGTTTCAATGATTCACAGCTCAACTTCACGTCAATTTGAGATCAGAGCCCCTCTTAGTGCAACTGAGAGGGAAAGGATAATTTAATTGCTTGGATATCTAATATGCCATGAGGTAAGCAGTGTCATTACTGATGGTGGCTATTTCCCCCAGATGTTTGGATCTGTAGGTGTTGGATTATCCCATGGAACAAACAGCCTGTTGTTTGTGGAAATTGGGGCAGACTCATCCATATGCATCACCACAGGCTTTCCTACACCCTGCATGGGCTCAGCTGGCAAAGCTGCTGCTGGGGAGGGTGTGTTTGGGGCTGCATGGAGACCCCAAAGCCTGTTTGGAGCTGGATGGAGACCCAAAGTCTGTTTGGGGCTGGATTGAGACCCCAAAGCATCTTTGGGTTTGGGTTGAGTTGCACCTGCAGTAGTACCATAGTTCTGAGCTTCTGGTTTGGGCAATTAACTCAGTTTCCAAGACCTCCTGATCTCCCCCCCGTGCCTTGCTGACCTCAGGGAGCACCTTGGCAGCAGCTCCCAGGGCAGGAGCTCTCAGAGCTGTCTGGTGGGGACCAGTGTTTTGTTCTGAGAGCTGAGGGAGGGCTTTTTGAAGTATCAGCATCTCCTCCCTGTCTTTCTGTGCCCCTGAGTGTGAGCAGGATCCCAAACACTCCGTAATACTTGGATTTATAGTCTTACAACAACAACACTTCCATCCCCAGGAACAGGATTTTCTAGGTCACCCAACTCCCTTGCTTTGGCAGAGAACTGTGTCAGATCACCTCATTCATAAAATGACCAAACTCTATTTTAAAACTAGTTGGGTGGCTTCCCTCCCCCTCCTCTCCCCACGTAACACTTCCTAGCAGAAGGCAGTTTGGAAACATCTCTCTCGTGTTTAGATTCCCTTTTATTTCCACACCAAACCAGGTTTATTTGCAGGCAGTTTCCCTGTAGCTCTTTCCCCTGGATTTTTTGCTTTCAGGTCACTCTCACCTGCTGTTGGCTGACAAGGTGCTTTAACTTGTGTGATTCTGCTCTGATTATACCATGCCATGGGAGTTCTGAGGTGAAGGCCTTGGATTAGCTTTCCAAAGTCTTAAATTATCTTCCAAGTGTACAACAGCAAGGCTGAGGCCCCAGTAATTGTGTGAGGGGCAGAGATGTACCTGAACTGTGCAAAAGATGCCGAACAGAGAGCGGTGGGGTTGCACAAGGCAGGAGCTGTGAGGAGGATGCAGGAGCTGTGAGGAGGATGCAGGATCCATCTGGATGATGCCTGCAAAGGTGTGAGGAGGCTCTGCCCATCTCCCACTCCTGGGGCTTTCCCAGCGGCTGCTCTGGGTCTGGGAGCAATCCCAGCTCTCCCAGCCAAGCCTGTGTTCCTGTGCCTCCCACTGCTCCTGCAGCCCAGGCAGGTGAGAACCTGGACCTTGAGGGTCACAGCTGTAAATTAAAAGCAAATAGAGCCCAGACACAGGGAAATGCTCTTCTATTCCAGGGATAACAAATGCTTGGAATGGACTGCTGGGCAGGGGCACTGGGGCAAAGGCCTGGGGATCAGTCACAAAGTAAGTGGCTTGTAGCTGTTGTCCTGAGGGAAATGATGTGTAAAAGGGATGAGCCCAAAGCACCCCGTGCCTGTTACCTGTGTATCTCATGAGTAATTTGTCTCTGAAGCAGAGGCGTTTTATTTTTCTCCTGTGAAGCTGATTCTTTTCCTCCAGCTTATTTCTTCTCAGCAGGAGAGGAAGATGAATTTCTGTCAAATAATAGTTCACTGCTCTTAATGCAAGAGTCCAATTAATTGATGGTTTAAAAGCTTTGCTTTTCTCACCACTAAAAACAAATAAACAGGAAAACAAAACTGCAGCGTTGCAGAGGAGGCTGGAACATCACAGGGAACCACAACTCAGGATCCTGCCTGGCTGGTGCAGCATTTCCCAGCCTCACACCCTGGGATGGGTCTGTCTGTCCCACCCCTGCCAGTCTCCCAGTGCTGGATGATGTCTTTTCCCAGTCTGTGTTGCTGTTCAGGGCACAAGGAGGAGATTAACAGCCAATATGAAGATTTCAGCAGCTTGGGGCAAAAGTGTCTCACTCTGTGTCCTTCTCAGGGAGTGCAGAGGGGAAGAACATATGGGGAGAGTTGTGGCCCTGGAGAGTCCTGAAGCAGTTAAAGATTTAGGATGTGAGGAAGAAGGCACAGCTTTTCCATCCTCTGTTCACTGTCCTCCCTGTATCCCTCCATCCTTCCCAGTCCTCCTTCCATCCTTAGAGTCACAAAATCACAGAATGTCCTGAGTTGGAAGGGACCCACAAGGACCATCCAGTCCAACTCCTGGCCCTGCACAGACACCCCAACAATCCCACCCTGTCCCTCAGGGCGTTGTTCAAACCCTCCTGGAGCTCTGGCAGCCTTGGGGCTGTGCCCACTGCCCTGGGGAGCCTGTTCAGTGCCCACCACCCTCTGGGGGAAGAGCCTTGTCCTGAGATTCAACCTAAACCTCAGCTTAGTCCCCTGTCCTCCCTGCATCCCTCCATCCTGCCCTGTGCTCTTTCCATGCTCAGTCCCCTGTCTTCCCTCTATCGCTCCATCCTGCCCTGTCGCTCCTGCATCCCTCTGTCCCTGCATCCCTCCATCCTGCCCTGTCCTCCTTCCCTCCCCTGTCCCTCCTGCATCCCTCTGTCCC
>VXBX01008473.1:34041-52838 GCA_013400415.1 Scytalopus superciliaris
CCCGACCGCCCCCTCCACTCGCTGAAGGACTTGGGGACCAGCCCTTTGCGGCGTTTTTAGCGCACCAAGAGTTGGAAAATGCCACGCTCCGGCTTTTTAGCGGAGCCGAAGTTCACGGGGCGAGGGGAGGGGGGACAGCCCGTGTGGCTCCAACTCCCGGGGCTCACCTGGGAGCGATCCCCGGGGTGCGGTGGCGGCGGGCAGGGATGCGCCCCGCGGGCTCGGGGGGTGCTGCGCTCGCAGCCCTGCGTGCCACGGGCAGAGCNTTGCGGCGTTTTTAGCGCACCAAGAGTTGGAAAATGCCACGCTCCGGCTTTTTAGCGGAGCCGAAGTTCACGGGGCGAGGGGAGGGGGGACAGCCCGTGTGGCTCCAACTCCCGGGGCTCACCTGGGAGCGATCCCCGGGGTGCGGTGGCGGCGGGCAGGGATGCGCCCCGCGGGCTCGGGGGATGCTGCGCTCGCAGCCCTGCGTGCCACGGGCAGAGCCAGCCAGGAAAACGCTCTCTTTAACTAATATTTTTCTCAGGCTCGGGGTTTTTTTTTTGGATGGGAAAGAAAAGGTTCATTGTTCTGGAATGCGTTTCTGTGGAGTTGCGCTCGGGAATAATTCGCCTTAGGATGTGCGAGGTGCTCGTTGTGTGCGCAGACGTGCGGGTTTGACGCTGCCAGACTCCTTTTAATGAACGAGCAGCGCTGAGCCCGGGCACTGGGGGGAAAACTCCACGCAGAAACCTCTTCCTAGGCCCAACTTTATCCCGCGTGATTTATGCCTAAACTCTGGCTTAGCTGCAGCTCGGGCCGGGGCTCTGCGCAGGTGAGAGATGCTGCAAGTGCCGTGCGGCTCTCGCCGCCCATCGCGCTGGATCCTTTCCCTTCGCAGGGCTGAGACCTCACGGTTGTGACCCTGGGGGAGGTTCACTGAACACCCCCGGGGTTTGCTTCGTCTCCCACTCCCCTCTGTGGGGAGGCGCTGCTGGCTGGAGGCTCCGGCGCTGTTCCTGCCTCCCCGGGGACCTCCCGCTAGCGGGGGATGCTCAGGGGCGGCTCTGCCACCGCATCCTGACGGAGCCCTGGTGGGCTCCCGCAGCCCCCCAAGCACGGGAGATCCCCCCTGCAGGAACCAGCCCTTTTCTCCGGGAAGCCGCTCGGCAGCCACATGCCGGCTGGATGTGACCGCTGCACCGAGCCCAGAGCAGAGCCTTTCCTGCTTTTCCCTAGGCTGGGAGACGGGAATCTGCGGCGTCGGAGAGCGAGGAGCATCCCCCTGGAGCCTCTGGCTCTGCTGTAGGAGCCGCCAGCACCCATCGGCTGCTCCCGCAGCCAGCGCCGGGGGGCTCAGACGTGTGTGCTCGCAGGTAGGAGGTGGATGTGACTGTGCTGGGTGCTTTCCTGCCGTGCTTTGCTTTAGTCTTGTTTCACATAAGGGTAGGAGCCATCTGCAGCGAGGCTCCCACCGTGCCAAGGCATTTTTAATGTGTCTTGATGCAAGTCTGCTTTAGTATTTATGTATATTAAGCTGTGTATTTGAAGGGAACCATCTGGGTAGAGAAATAGATGGTGAGTGGCAGAACCTTTCCCTCTCGGTTTCCATTTCAGGGTTGGGCCTGATTAGCAAAGGCAGAAGTTGGGAAAGTTGCTGTGTGGCTCTTTCTGGTTTGCAGGTGGTGCTTTCCCCACACCTGATGTGAATTCCTACCCTGAGATGAGACAGCTGGAGCTGGGATGGGGGAAGAGAGAGCTGACAGGCTGTGCTGAGCAGAGAGTGTCAGCGCAGGGAAGGAGAATGCTCTTTTCTTTCTTTAAATGGCCATTTCTCTTAACCCCTTGTGGTCTGGCTCCTGTGGGGATGAGAAGAGGGTGCCTGGGGAAGGTAAACCCTGAAATGAAGGGCTGTGGGTGGGGACAGACCAGAGTCTTGGGGTAAAGACATGAACATCTCCCTCAAAAGAATCACTTGTGCAGGGTTGGTCATAAATGGGGGGTTTGAAGCAGTTGCCTGCAGCTCTGAGAGGGACAGAGACAGAGCTGGAGCTGCTGCAAGTTTCTTGCTGGAGCTTTCTTTTGCAAGCTGTGCAAGGAAAATAAGCCAAGGAGTCATGTGGGCTGGCAAAGGCCTGAATACCTCAATGCCAAGGAGCACACAGCAATCTGGGGGGGAATGAGAGTGATTTGAGGGACCTGCTCTTCAGGGAGTGTGGCAAAGGAGCAGCAAGGCAGGAACGGGCAGTGCTGCCTCCAGAGAGTGTGCTCTGAGAGCTTAAATGTGCCAGGAAATCACATCTTGTATGTGTGTGCTCATGGTAGTGTCTTTGCTTGATGGAAAAGCAGAGAGGGAACTTAAAACTTAGCCAGGAGTTGGGGAAATCCTCAGCTCAACCCTGTCTGATTGAAGGAGTTCTGGTGGGAAAGAACCTGTGATGGAGGATCTTTGTGTTCTGCTTTGGCCACGAAGGTTTAGGTTCCTCTTTCTCTTGGGAGGAACTGCTGGTTTTCCATGTGAAATAGGGACAGAGGAGAGCAGGAGAGGCCTTGGGCTCCTCTGGCTGGAGGAGAAGCTGCGTGTTGGTACTGGGTGATGCTTGAGCCTGGGTGGGTGGCTGGAAGGAAGGGTGGGCTTTCGTGTCAGAAGGGGAGAGGAGGAGTGAGGGGGTGACACAAGTGATGAAGGAGCTGATCCACGCTTAGAATCAGACAGGCTGGGCCACACGAGTGGAGAAAAACTCTCCCCTCTGAGAAACTTCATTTTCTTTAAGGCAGTTCAAGCTTTATTCTGGTTTTGGTCAGCACTAAGTATGTGCAGGCAGTCGCTGTCTTGCCCTTTTTAAAGTCTTGCTGATGTGCCTGGGGTGTGAATATTGATTCTCACTGACTTGTGGGGGAGATCTTCAGGGGCAGCACTTGTTTTAGAGTCAGGTTTGATTTGGGTTTTGTGCTCCCAGGCAGGCGCAAGGAAAGACATAAGTTTTGCAAGTCTTCTTGGAAATGTTTTCTGTTCTGGGCAAGAGGTTTCTAAGGCAGCACATAAAGGCTGAGGAATCTGTTCGAACAAGGAGCCTCTTGCTGTGTGTGAACAGGAGGAACAGTGAGGTTGTGGTTGAACAAGGTGAGAACAGCTTGGAGGGTGTTGCTTAGACTCGAGTGAATGATGCAGAGGAATCAGTGGGGTATCAGGAACTCCAGGAGGAAAGCTTTGTACAGGAGTGGAAAACTTGGGTTTGAGCTTTGTCCTGAAGGGAGACTGTGGTGGGAATGCTGCAGAGCTGTTCCTGTCCACAGGAGACTGTGAATGCCAGTCTGTGCCCTCAGGGGAGCTTCTGACACTGTCAGGGGTTCCCTGACAACAAAAACGGGGGACTTGGAGAGGTAAAAGAAGTTACAAAACCTGTGAGGAGGTAATGGAGCAGTTTTAAGGACCCCAGAATAACTTTTCATGTGCTCTGTGGATGTGGCTTGGAAGGACAGTTTGTGGTGTTAATATGCAGTGATTTTGTGTTTGTCCTGGTGCCTGTGCAAGACTCGGTGTGTGGGGTGCACGGGGGAGTTACTTGTGCTGAAGGTGGAGCAAAACGCAGTGAGAACCAGATTATAAAATCACAGACTGGTTTTGGGTTGGAAGGAACCTTAAAGTTCATCTTGTTCCAACCCCTGCCATGGGCAGGGACACCTTCCAGTGGCTGGAACAGGAACATTTCCATGCTGGTCACAGTGAGTGGCTGATGGGCAGAGCAGAGCTGGCAATCCCCACCTGCAGTGAATTAGCAGTGATTGGATTGTTTAAAGAGAAGGAGATGGAGCAAAGGGGTCGTAAATCAGGAGGTCTGGGGGCGCTTGGCTCGAGGGCCCTGAGGTAAATCAAGTGTAAACGAGCCGCAGGTGTTACTGTGGACTCTTCCCCCATAAAAGGGGCTCTCTTTGCCCTCGCCGGGCAGTCACCAAGCCAGGAGTCCCCACGGGCAGAGGGATCTGACGGATACAGCAGGAATTTTGCCACGTGCTGCCTTTCCAGAAATCAGTCCTGAGGAAGAGCTGGGATATCACACAGGTAAGTTTTGCTTCTGTGCGTGCTGGGAGGGCCTAATTATCGCTCAAATACTTAGATGGGTCTAAGCTTGAGGGTCAAATCACCTCAGCTTCCATGCAGAGGATGGGTGCCCAGTAGGGCTTCCTTCCTAATGCTGCTTGGAAAGCTGAGAAAACTGGAGCTCAATGTGTTTCAATGGACCTAATTTATTTGGATTTTTCATTAAATCCACCCAAAAGGGACTATTTTAGGAAATAAATAGCAGAATGTGGGCAATAAATAGCTGTGGGATAAGGGGCAGAGTTCAGTGCTGGCTTTCCTAGTTAAGCCGTAGAAAATAGAAGTGTGATGGCCGAGTGCTGATGGGAGTGTAGATAGGTGATTATGTGAAGGTTCCTCACACTGAGGCTGGGCTTATTTATTACCTTTAATGATTTGGAGGTGGAAATGGATCAGAGCTGGGCTGGGGAGAGCCCATGTGCTGAAAGAAAAGGTTTGCTTTTGCAAGAATTAAGAGAGAAGGCTGCTGGATTTGAGTGTGGCAATGATTTGGGAGCAGCAGTCGCTGTAACTCAGACTTCGGCATTACAGGCACGTGAAAACAGAAAAACCTGAGTGAATCCTTCCCTAATAATGGATCCTGGGGGGATTCTGTGGGATTCTGGCATGAAAACAAGCCGGGGCATGAAGAGATGGGGTTGTGTGTGCAGCTGATGAGATCCCCGGGGCTGTGTTAACAAGCTGCAGGTGATGGGGAGCCACGGGAGAGGTGCTGAGCTGGCAAACAGTGCTGGGGCTCTATGGGGGGTGTGGGGGTGTGGTGTGTGTCTGCCCTGACCCTCTGCCCTTCCCAAAGCCTTTGGGGTCAGGGATTTGAGGCTGGAGCAGGGGCTGTGGTGTCCTGGCTGTGCCAGCACCCTGCTGGACTGGCTGCTTGGAAATTATCGGAGGGGAGCTTTGCTAAGTCCTGGTGAGCTCCTCCCTGACCTTGTGGTGGGCCCTTCCCCTGGATGATAGACAGGGTGTTACTGACTTGTCTGGATGGAGCTGTCCATGGCCAGGGTGAGCTCCTGCCCAGA
The DNA here is from genome assembly GCA_013400415.1 of Scytalopus superciliaris. Lineage (NCBI taxonomy): Eukaryota > Metazoa > Chordata > Aves > Passeriformes > Rhinocryptidae > Scytalopus > Scytalopus superciliaris. The sequence goes on from VXBX01008473.1 coordinate 39,142, forward strand.
CCTGCAGTGCCTCCAACACGGAGACTCGGGAGTGTTCCCGGTGCTTGGGAATGTTCCTGTGAAATGCTTGGAGGGTCTGTGGGCTCACAGTGCCAGGGTTAGAGAGCCCTGAGGGTTCTGTTTCTGCCTGACTGCAAGTCCCGGGTCTCAGCCAAGGTGTGTTTATCCTGCCCATCCTTTGCCTGGCAGTGCCAACACCCAAAAAGCCTGAGCGGAGCCCCCGCTGAGCCAGCCAGCACAGGGGGATTTTCATCTCTGCTGAGATCTCCTGACTTCAAAGTCTGCAGAATTTATTTGCATCCTTCATGAGGAGGGAGAGAGCCAGGCATTTGTGGTGTTTTTTTTCCCGTTAGCCTCTCTGTTCCTCCCCCCCTTTCCTCGTTGCCTCTTCAGTTTGTTTATTTGGTTAGCTCAGCGTCAGCACAATGATGTGGAAATAAAGCAAAGGAGCTTCCTCTTGGCCTTATTGCATATGCATAAATGGGAGAAATAGATCATGCTGGCAATCCCTGGCCGGGCTGCAGTTAATGGGAGTTCTTCTTCGGCCTTACAAACCCCGCTTTTCAAGGGTTTATAATGAGTCTGCAAAAATTCATCCCGGGCACAAACAAGTCACCTGAGGTCCCAGACCCTGCGAGCACAAAGTCATAATAATAATACTAATTTCCCACCCACTCAGGCATGTGCTCAGCTCCTTACAGGTTTTGCTATTTTTAAAAAGCAGGGATTTTTTTTACCTTTTTGGGACTGTTACAGTGTGTGTGTTGGGGGGAGGAGGGTGAGTGGTGGGGCACAGCTCTCCCCGTGCTGTGTGACACCCATTCCCTGTGGTGGGTCCTTCCCTGGCTCTCCCAGGAGCAGGGAATTGCAGCCTGGTGGGCTCTGTGATCGCCCCTGAGCTGGATCAGCTACAGGGCAGTGGCACCTTCTCTCCCCTGCTGGAATCTGAGAGCAAAGATGGGATGGGCTGCTCAAAACCTCTGCAACCTCTTGTTCACCTGTAACCTTTTCAGAAACTTTTTGCTGGAAAACTCAGTGTTTTTGGGTCAGTGTCAGAAATTGATGTTTTTNCGGAACCTTTTCAGAAACCTTTTGCTGGAAAACTCAGTGTCAGAAATTGATGTTTTTTCTGAAAAAATGTGTGGCATTTTGATGCTGAAGGGTTTGTTTGATGGCTCTCTGGCCCTGCTCAGAGACAGAGGGACTGCAAGGCTTGTTGCCACTGATGTTTGAGCCTGTAGTGGAATTCATGCCGGGCACCAGCCCTGTGCTTTCTCTTTGTAGGCTGTGATGAAGCAGCAAATTGCTGTGTCTGATGGAGCTGCTCGAAGTGTGGCTTGTTGTGGGTCAAGTGACTGAGCCAGGGGCAGAGCCTTTCTGCAAATTCCAGTTCACTGAAGCCAGTGCTGATCTGCAAATATGGGCCAAAACCGCTTTTTTCACCCTGCCAAAGAAAGTTGATGAAAATCGCTGTTACTCTCCCCACACTGATTGTTTGCCCTCCCTGTTTTCTTATGTGGCCTGTGGTGATTTCCCATTTTTTAACTCCACCTCGTGTGTGATGTGGTGTTAAAGGACTGTGTGTGTGCATGGGCAGCTCTGAGAGCAGGCTATCACATCTCTTTTTAGGCTGAGAAGTGTTTGGGGCAGGGACTGTGCTAATGCTCCCGCAGCATCTGGTCCTCTCCAGGTCCAATTCATCACTGTCTTGCAGTTTGCATTATTGTTCACACCGAGGGAAAGTGGGTGTGAAGCTGGAATAATAATGTTTCACACTTGCTTTGCATTGGTTTTGATACCCAAGAGCATTTTCACCTATCAGAAAAGGCATAAAGAAAATTGAGTGGTTGGAAGCTGAAGGCAGAGTTGACAAATAACATGTTAATTACCTTTAGTGAGGAAATGACCGCTGTGCTTGATATTATATCGATGGCAAATAGAAAATCAAGATGGGATTTTTCAATTCCAGGTTAAAGGTTGGAAGGAATCAGCAGGTGAGAGCAGCAGCAGAGCTCAGTGTGATGGTTCCCCCAAGTTTAAGCTCGTGCTGTACAATTCTCTCACATGTAATCCCAGAATGGATGTTTTCCTCAATCTGCAGAGAACCCTGAAAAATATCTTTGTAATATAATATGGTTTGCTCCATTCCAAAGGGGTTGGTGGGAATATTAGTGGTTAAATGATGGACATCAATGTTGTAGTTGCTTTAATGAAGCCTAATGGCATAAACACAAAGAATCTAATGCTGTGTGGTGTATCAGGAGCTTTGTGTTTGGGAAACGGGGTCTTTTGATAGTTGGACCTCCCAAGGGTCTTTCAGGAGACGTGTCTTTGAGTGATTTGGGCTGACATGCCTTTTGTTCTGTTCCTGCTGAGTGTTAAATAAGATTTAAGTCTCCTCAGTCACTATTTAGTTATTGAAGAACATCACAGTCAACACTAATGCAAACAAAACTGTCTGGATGTTTGTTTATACAACAGATCATTAGGAAGTATGTAGGAAAAAAAGTATTCTGGTCCGTTAGATAATTAATCTGCGTTTTAAGAATTGTCTAAAGACATATTAGCAAGCTAGTCCATTGAGCTTCTGCTCATCTAGTCAATAATCCCCATATTTAATAGTCCCTAAGAATGTATTTCCATAATGTGCTGGGAACAGTCGAGAAATCTGCGTCTTTTTTTGTCTTAAGATGTCAGTGCTCGCACATTTCCTATGACAAATTTTTTTCTGACTGGGTGAAAATTTCAGACGTATTAGCTTCCAACTGGTAGGGCTGGGACAGGGAGGGAGAGGGAAAGCTGCTGCAAGCAAACCCCTGGGTCTGGATCCTGGCAGGAATTTGCCGTTTCCATTGGATGCCAGTGGTGGGAGAGCTGGCAGAGCCGCCCCAAACCCACCCAAACTCCACCTTTCTCGGCTCCCCAAGCCCCCAACTCCTTGTCCTGCTGGTGTTGGAGAAGCAGGAGAGTGTGTGGGAAGGAGGATCTGAGGCACATCATGAACCGTGCCCGACCCAGCGCTGTGTTGGAGGAAATGCTCTGGTGGGTGGGAATGCTGCATCCCTCCTGTGCTGGGATCGTTCTGGGATTTGAGTGGTGGGGCCTGTGTGACCCCCTGGGAACTGGCTGTGCTCTGGTGAAGCTGCTGGGACGGGCAGGGACTGCCCTGCTCCTGCCTGGGATCCCAACAGCAAAGTTCCCTCATGGACCGTGGTCGTGGCTCTGGGTTTGGGGTGTCTGCAGCACAACCAGCTCCTCGTGTCCTCTGAGCCAACAGGGCGTGGGGTTCAGTGACTTATCCTGCTTTGTGGTGGGAAAGGGGAAGTGCACAGACAGCTGTGATAACTTACTAATCCACAGCAACCAGACAGGGAGGGAAACCCACACTTGGAAAGAGGGACCCTCTGGGAGTCGCCACATCAAGGTGAGAAGCTGGAGCTTAATTTCATTATCTTATCAATAACTAGCTGGTCTTGTGCTGTGTTGTAAATTCTCAGGAGTGTTAATGCTATCTCTGGCTGTCTAAGCAAGGAAATAATGAATACAAGCAGGAAGAGCATTGTGTGCAGTCAGGGTATCTATACCTTAAAAATGATGTTGGCAAACTGGGGAGAGATAAGGGCAGAGCTACAGGGGTGATGTGAGGGCTGTGAAACAGACTGGAGAGAGAGAGACTGAAGCTCAGTCTATTTCCTTTAACAAAAGGAGTGATTTGATTATTGTCTGTAAATACTTTGCCAGGGAAAGAGACTTCTGCTGGCCGAAGGTATGAAGTCAGGACATGGTTCTGTGGCTGGGTGTTCAGATAAATTCAGACAAGAAAAAGGCATGTTTTATTTTTGCACAGCTTTATATTTAAGCACAGGAGCAAATTACCCAGAGCTTGGTACATTTGCTGTTTTTAAATTGAAATTATACATCTTGCCGTGTTCTTTTAGGTCAACTGCAGGTTTGGTGTGGGAAAAACTCAGCATGAGTCAGTCACAACTAAAACAAGATTTTTCAAAATGGTCATTATTGTCCTTCAAATATTTCAGTCATGCCATGAATCTTTTTTTTTTTTGTTGTTTGTGTGTGTGTGTGGAGAGAGCAGGGATGCAAAATGCTGCAGGATTTCAGGCTGTAGCTTAGAAGGGATTGGGTTGGTGTCAGCTGAGCCCACGTTTAGGTCTTAGCTAAAGAATGTCCTCTTCCCACTGCTGATAGGACAGGACCAGCCAGTTTGGATGTGCCCAGGGCGGCTTAAAGGGTTCTGCTTTCATCAGACCCTCATTCCTTTGGCCCTTCCATGAGACACTCCAAGCCTCCTGCGCAGAAACAAGGGATGCTGCACCACGACCCCTTTCTGCCACCACCTGAGAGACGTTCAGCACCAAGGGAGAGAGATTAGGAGGCATCATTAGCACTCGGTGGGTGGCTGGCATGTTAATTAGGGCACGGGGCGTGCTCAGGGAGGTTACTTTCACCTAACACTCAGCTCCTCGCCAACCTCAGAGCTGGAGAGGGAGGCAGGAGTGGAAAAGCAACAGTGGCAAGAAAAATGCAGCATGAAACACGTCACGTTTCGCAAGGGCTGGGACAGGGAGGCTGCTCAGCCACTGCTGCCCGGTGGTCACCCCAGAGCCTCGTTCTCGTCTCCATCCAGCCCTTGGCAGAATTGAAGGATCTTTCCTTTCACATGGTGGCATCTCAATTTTTTTTGTCCCCTCTGCGTTGAAGAAAATTAAATTAGTGCTGTATCAGTACAAGGGAGAGATTACCATGTGCAAACCCACATTTTGCTTAAGTTAGTAATATTGCAAGTGTTAATTGAGTGTTCATTGATTGCCTGTCACTACCTTGATGTGTTGTTCTCCTCTCAGGCGGACACCCTACCCCTGATTAAATAGCAGAGCTGCTCCTGCACCAGTTAAACTGTCTTGGCTGTTCATTTTTTCCCCCCAGAGGTTCCATTTTACCAGCTGTATAATTAGCACCGTCTCCTCCTCTTTGGAGTGAGCTCAGCCTGCACACCATCCTTGTTCTCTCCCAAGTACCTTTAATGCTTTAATACTTCAGGATTTTTAAGTGGCCCTAGACAAGAGTTTAAGCAGGGGATGTGTTTGAACTCCATCCAAGAGCTGTTGTCTGCATGGATTTAGGGTCTGAGTTTCCCCAGGAATTGCTTTGTTCATTAGAGGTTCTTTGTTGCTGAGGGTTCAATTATGGAAGTGAATGGTGTTTGATGGAGATGGAGGTGGGGAAAGAAAAGCCAAAGCCTTTCTCCTTTAATGGTGTCTGTTATGTAAGTGGCTCAGCAATCAGGTAATCTTGGACAAGTCGTGCTGGTGACTGGCAACCAAACTGTGTAATCTTTTCACTGGGGACTTGTCAAAGCCTTTCCCAGTGTTCCAGTGAAGCTCCTCCTGAGGCTCCCTGGGGGGGTTGTGAGTGTGCAGGATGCACACACAGGTGCGTGGGACAGGAGGGCTGGGTGCAGCACTCACATCCCCATGTCCTTGAGTGCTTTGAGTCCTTCCCTGACACAAGAGGAGGAGCTGGCAGCACATTCCAATAATCCCCCGCACTAAATGATGCTCCTCTTCTGCATCCACTGTGTGATCCAACGTGTCCAGAGTAATTGCATTTCCCCCTCAAAGAACGGGGCTCGTGGCAGAACGTGCTGCAGTTTTGCATACTCAATTATTTCTGCTGTGCCAGGTTTTGCAGCAGAGCTGTGAGATTCAGAGTGGGCTTTCCTGGAGCCATGGGCTGGGCCGAGAGATCTGCCTGGTGTATGTTTGGTGGGCTTTGAGCACTTGAGAAAGATTAATTAACCCGAGTGAGAGACTGAGATTTAACATTTATATAGGGAAGAGGGAAATTAATATTCCGTCTGCCATGCTGAGTATGTTTAAACTTCTCCTTTCAGCTTGTCTGACTTGGAATATCTTCTAACTTGTACAAATGATAGAACAATTTGTTTTAGATGATGAGTTATGAGAATATTGTTCATAGACCCAGAACACGACATTTTCAATCACATCTTTATTGCATTGGTAAGAAAAAAAAGATTTTCTGTATCTTGACATGCTTATCCTTTGGAGACCAAGTCAATTATCACGTTGGATAAGAATTTACTCTGTGGCTCTTTGGTCTTTGGGAATGTCATCATGTCACAAGGAAAATCCTGCAGGGTTTATTGCAGCTGTTAGATTGAAAGGACAGCACAAGCTGATATCCATAGGTGGCATTCAGGAGAAGGAAAATGACTTAATAAATGTGTGGTGGCAAAATATATAAGTTACAGTCCTTTTGTCTCCTGTTTTTGGCAAAGTGCAGCCTTGAACTTGTCTTGAGGGCCACCAGAGCCAGAACCTTGCTTTCCATCAGCCTCATGAAATGGAGGTGGGGATTCTCTTGCAAAGTCCTGCTGGGGATTCCAGACTTTCAGCAGTATGTCTGAAATTGTGAGTCGGATGATCAGATTCTTCCTGGCCCTTAGCTGAGGTCACTGATGGTGTTTGTGTGTTGGAGTTTGTGCCCTGCTGGGGAATTACAGTGGCTTGAGTTGTTTTGGCCCACTTGATGGGGTTTTTGGGGGGAAGGGTATCATGGTGAAAAGCCTGGAATGTGGCACATTAACATGGAATGATAGTACAGGAGCTGGAAATGCGGCTCTGAACTTCTAACTCGGAGCAGTTTTCTCCTTGGCTACATATTGAGCAGATTCCCAGGCACAGAAACACCCGAGCCCCATTTGCAGGCACTGGTGCTAATACAGTGCAGCTGCCATGCTCCATTTGCCTGCATAAATGCAGCTTTCAGAGCTGTCACATATGTTAGATGGAAACAGTGCCCCTCACCTGCTCCTTCCTGGAGTGGCAGTTTTGGGAAGGGATTCCCAAGACACGGGGGATGATGGTTGTGTCTGTGCATTAGTGCATATGTCAGGACTAGAAAGCCACCATTTCCAAGCTGCTGGAGATAGATGAAATGCTCCAAATGCAGTTACACAGATGGAATTTTTGGGCTGTAGTCCTTGGCTCGAGCCCTCCTGGTTCTGTAGCTTTGTTTACGTGGAGGTTTTGTGCTGGGTTTTGATTTCCCTGTTATTGAGGCTGTTATATTTTTATAGAGTTGCATTACTCATTGGTTCTTTTTATTCCTTTCAAGTTTGCCAGCCATGACTAATGAAGAGTTTTGCTGCAGCCTGTTGTGGAGTGGACACTCAAGCTGGTTAAAAGAGTTTCTTAGTTCTTTTTTTCTTCCCCACCATCCAGATTTGATGCTGAAGGGCTGGTGCTTGCAGTGGGAAGCTGCAAGTTGAGAAGTTGTGTCTCCTTTCTTCTCTGCCTCCAGCCCAGGAGAGGATGATTCAGGAGTTTCAAAAGTTAAGGGAATGATTCAAAAGTTTAAAATCTCTCCAGCTTAGATGAGGGCTGGTGCTTCAAGGCCAGGTTGGATGGGGCCTTGAACAATCTGGTCTAGTGGAAGGTGTCCCTGCCCACGGAACAAGATGATCTTTAAGGTCCCTTCCAGCCCAAACTGTTCTGTGATTCCGTGGTCTTTTGTAGTCAGCTCAGTGCATTCTCTGGTAAAGCACCATCCCCAGGCTGTATCCTGGGAATCCTTGACTGAGTGAGGGCTGTGTTTTTGCAATAAGCTTTCAAGTTCATTTTGTTTCCATTGCTGGGGTGTTTGTCCTTTCATGAACAGCTCCAATCTGGTGAGGGGATGAACTCCTGAGGAGGTGACAGTCTGTCAGCAGCTGGCCTGGTGTTGCAGTGTGAGGGTTGTTGTCCCCTGGGATGCCTTTGGTGTCCCAGCAGGATGGCCTGTTTGGGATGATTTAGTGCCAGCACTATCCATGTTTTCTGCTTAGCACTGGCCCAGAATGTTTTAACAAGGCCATGTGCAGGAGGCTCCTCCTGTGCTGGGGACACCTGAGTTGTTTCTGCTTCACTGCTGAGTTGCTGCCATCATTTTTATCTTTCTCTGCCTCTCTTACACAAGGCTTTGTCTTCCACGCTAAGCAGCTGACCCAGAGTCTGTTCTTCCATCTGTTTTGTCACATCCCTGGGCCCCCAACTCTTGCTGGCTGAGCTGATGCTCTCTTGGCACTGTGTGTTTTAGGAGTCAGTCAACCCTGGGAATGTTCTTGGATGTGAGCAACAAAAAAGAGCAGGGAATCTGACAGTGCTGTAGATATAAATGATTCTCCCCAGCTCCTGAAACACAGCTGCTTTGCCTGGACAGCTTGTTGGACTGAATTCAGTTTTAAAAAAATAAAAACGTATGAATTCTAGTTTTAGAAAGATGGACACTGGATTCGCTGACACTTGGGATATGCTTTGGGGTCACGACATTTTAGGATCCTGAGAATGTTCGGAAGAACAAGTGGATGGTTTGAGTGCTTTTTAATTCCATCTTCCAAGAACTATATATATATATATATACATAAAGGCTGTGTGAGAATTTTCATCTTTATGACCCTCTTTTGCCCTCGTTAACTGAATAATTTGGGATGTGGGATCAGGTACCTTTGGACACACAGCCATGAATATCTATTAAAAATTTCAAATATCCTTCCTAAAAAGAGGAGGGGGAAAAAAAAAAAAAAGACTGGAAAACAGATTGAGATGCCTTTTTTTTTTTTTAATTAGAGGAAGCTGTTGTCTTGTGTTCTCGGGTGTTCCCACGGTGATGACGAGCTTCTGAATTTGAATTCATTGCACATTTTTTGTTCCCTTTCTCCCAGATTCTCCTGCTGAACTTTGCCCCGTGGGTGGGACTAGTGCTCACCTTGTTAGAGCATCTAAACCCCTCTAATTATTGGGGAAATGGCTTTCAGGGGCTGAGAATTATCAAACCAGCTGCTGTGCATGCCTTGGCTTTCTGGTGTTTTGTTTTTCCAAGGTGTGGATGGAGCTGCTTAATTTAAGCAACAGGGAGATGTGATTGGTGTGTCTGTGGCTGCTCCAGTCCTGCGGAATGAGGAGTGCTGGGGTGTGTGTTTTCCTGCCATGTATCCACTCCTGTCCAAGAGAATTGCTTTGTATTTGGGGTATTGTTATTTTGCTGCTGAAATGAAGTAACATGGAATTTTTTTCTCCCACTGTGGAGCCACTGGGAGCAGTTAGTCAGTGAATACAAAAAGGCACCGGCCCTAATGATGACAAGGAAAAGTTCTTTACGGGATCTGGGAGCAAAAGGTGGGCAACAAATGGATGCAGCCTGCAGAGGCACAGGATGGAAATCATCAGGGAAACAGTGCCTCCAAATAATTATCTATGCAGTTGCTAATGCCTCAGGTGATTAGTCAGGGCCTGCTTGTCCCATCCTTCCTGGGCAAAGTGCCTGCAAGAAGGAAAAAGAAGGTTGTAGTAGCTAAAGAAAGATAAAGAAGTGACACCAAAGGTGTAACAGCGTTATGGAGTGGTCTGGAAGAATGGAAAACAGGAGGAAAGGGTTCTAATGGAGACATCTGTCTGGGTTCAGCTCTGTGCAGGTACTGGCAGGATGGTTTGGGGGTGTGAGGGCAGCCAAGGGCACAGAGAGTGGGGAGGGCAGTTTGGTGAGAACTTGGGAGCCCTGTGGCCCTTGCAATGTCAGGTGTAGGAGAGGCAGGACTGGCTGGTGTGGGAGCTGTGCTGAGATGCTGTGCTGAGACACTGAGCTGGGGGGGGTGTCCCTGTCCTTAAAGCTCCAGATGAGCCAAGCCATGCCTGGGTTGTCTCTCTGCCCTTGCAGTTGTACTGACTTGGTGTGGGGATGCTGTGATGGGGCCCAGAGACTGAAAATTTGCAGGGCATGCACAATTGGTCCGGCAGTTTTTGGTGTTATGGGCATGCCAAGGCTGAGGACCACAGCTCTGCCCTGCCCTGAGCACACAGGGGCTGAAGGACAAGGGCAAGGACCACAGGCTGCCTTTGGGTGGCTTGGGGTGATGGGATCAGCCAAACATTTCTTCCTGGATGAGATGCAGGATGTTCCCTTCATCACACAGGGCTGGTTTTGTGGTCTGTGGGGAATGGAAAGGAAGGCAGGAAAGAAGGTGAGCTCTGAGCAGGACCACACTCAGAATTGTCTGGCTCAGGGGCTCAGTACAGCATCCCTCCCAAAGCTGAGTGCAGAGAGGGAAGGGGTGTAGAGCCAAATCAACAGTGTAAGGAGGGGTTGGGAGCAGAGATGTTGCTCCCCAATCCTGCTCCAACAATAGGTGTGAGATTGTGCCCCTGATTGCATTGTGGTTACTCAGAGAGCTTTGCTTCTCTGCCATTTGCTTTCCCAGCACACTCTGATTTTTTTCTATCTATTTTTCCATCTATTACTCTGTTTAAAAACTCACTTGTGTTGCCTTGGCCTGGTTGGTGGTTGCCAGGTCCCAGTGCTCTGGCACAGCACTGCTTTCCTCTCCTCTGGTTTCCCAAGGCCACCAGCCAATGTTTCAAAGACTGGGAGCTCCAGTTGAGGCACCAAAAAATCACCCTAGGGCTGCTGCATTTCTGAAGGTCATTATCTTATCTGAACCAGAAATCTGAGTACCCGTGTCTGCCATGTCTGTGTAAGGGAAAATCAGGCCAGTCCTTTTATAAAGTGGCTGTTTCTGATTAACTTTGCTTGCCAGTTTGGGACTGTAACCCACAGAGCTCCTGTTTGTGCTGTTGCTTTGGCTGGGCCACATGCACAGGTTTGGATGGCAATGCAGCAACAGCAAATTTCAGAGCTGGGCTTGCAGAGGGCAGTTCAAATAAGATGGGCCATCAGTTCTGTTCTGTAATGTTTGATTTATTAGGGCCTGGAAACCTGCAGCCATCTCGGTGCTGAACACATGCCCACAGGAATCAAAGAGAAACAGTCTCAAAGAAAGGCAATGAACTCTCCTCAACAGCATAAATTGCAGCAAGAAAAATTGAGGCTGGACATCGGGAAACGTTGAACAGTAAAAATAGTGAAGCGCTGAAATAGATTGCTAGGGGAGTTTGCAGAGTATCTGTCACTGGAGGTTTTAAAGAACAGATTAGACAAATGGCTTAGAAGGATTGAGCTTGTTGGATGGACAGGAGGACTAACAGAGCTCTTCATTTACTGCCTGTTTTCCCACGGTTCCTCCATCAGTGTCACAGCCTGCACTGCCCAGGGGCAGCGTTTCTGCCCCTGGATGGAGAGAGCTGAGCGTGGCACGGCCTGGGGCTGGGGCTGGCACAGCCCTGTTGTTACCTTGCTCTTTGAGAATACCTTATTTGAGCCCTCTGACCACCAAGGAGCCCATGCCAGGTATTGACAATAAAGCACAAGCAGCAGCCTTAGGCTGCTCCAAACCTGAGTTTAATTCCTACTCCTGCTATGGAGCTCCTACGAAACCCTGGGCAGGTCATGCCAACCTCCTGAACACAAACTTTCAGCAACAAGCAGAGGTCTCCATGTTAGGGACTTGAGATATTCTGTTGAATATTGAGAATATTCTATTCTTTTGCAGTCCATGGCTGATTAGAGACAGTGGTAATCACAGAATGGTTTGGGTTGGAAGGGACCTTAAAAATCATGTCATTCCAGCCCCTTCCCATGGGCAGGAACACCTTCCACTGGCCCTGGTTGCTCCTGTCCAACCTTGAGCACTTCCAGGGTTGCTGTTTTGGGCAACCTGTGCCAGGGCCTGCCCACCCTCACAGGGAAGGATTTTTTCCTAATATCTAATCTAAACCTGCTCTTTCAGTTTGAAGCCATTCCCCAAACTTTACATTAATAAGCTGATCTTGCACTGCATTGATGCCTCTGTGCCCCTTTTTGTACACCGGGAATGGTTCTGCTCCCCGTGCTGTGCAGTCTGTCCTTTTCAAGCAGGTTTATGGAAATTGGGGTTGGTGTTGTATGAAAACGTCAGATCTCAGGGCTTTTCAGGGCTCTGGAAGGAACAAACAGAGAAATTTGGAAAATTAAGTATTTCTGACTAGGGCATGCTAAATCTTTTGCTGTTTAGGAAGGTGAGAAATTAAAATTGCAAAAGAGGCGGCAAGGGAGCGAGTCGGTGTGCGTGGCAGGGTTGGCTGGGTCTCCTGCCTCCAGAGGGGCTGTGCGAGGGAATCAGCAGAGACACAGAGCTCCTTCCTATTCAGAGAAGCCTAAAACGCCCCGTGTGCCAGGGCTGGGGGCTTGGTTTGCATGTGCAGCTCTCGCCACGCAGGGCTGAGCCTGCCTGAGTCTGCACTTGTGTGACTTGTGAGTGTTCCCCCCGTGTCTCTGCGATGTGAGAGTGCTGGGAAGGTTGAGGGGGGCCCTGCGTTTGTGTCTTTTCGCTGTCTGTTTTAATCTACAAAAATCTCTGCAAAGACAGGCTGGGGGAGCGAGTTGAATAGTAGGTTAGAGATGAAAACCCAATTTATAAATCTGTATGCATGGGGAGAGGGAAAGGAGGGAAAAGCAGGGGTTGCCTGGTGGGCTGCAGGGCTTTGGGCTCAGCCGTGCGACAGGGAAACTTCTGCCTGCAAAAAGGAAAATCACGGGGTGTTGGATTTGATGTGGAGAGACTGCATTCTCTGTCTTACAGGGCTGTGTTAGCGCTCTCGATGTACAAAGCACAAATTATGTCCTCCCTGTGGAAGAAAACCACTTCTGTTCAGCCTTTGCTGGGCTGCTCTGCACCCCTGGGGCCCGGCGTGGCTGTTCAAAGCAGAGGACGTGGCTGTGTTTTATTTCACGTTCTCCACGAGGTGTCTGCCACATTAACCTGTCAGACGTCCTGGCTGCCAGCCTGTTGTGTGTCCAGGCCCTCAAATGTGGGGAAAACATTTGGAAAAGCTGGGCTGTGGTCTCCAGGGATCCAGCAAGGTGCAGATGTGTCTGAGACATGAAGCCCTGGCCAAAGGGTGGGCTTGGATGGAGCAGGGGGGTGTCCCCATTTCACAGGGGGATGGAGTGGCCGGGTCACAGTTGTTTGAGGCATCTCCAGAAGATGCCAGGAATGGGTTCTGCATCTCCAGAAGTCTGTCCTTTTTACCATTTGGGAGCTCTGGGAAGAGGATCTGGTCCTGCAGAGAGACCAGGGGTCCCTTTCCCTGGGGTGATGGCAAGCGGGTGCCAGGCAGCATCCCCTTCCCTCCCCTGCAGCGTGGCCCTGGCAGCTCCAGTGCCTCCGTTACTCTGGCAACAAACTGCAGGCAGACAGCACCAAGGAGCTGAATTCAGCCCCTTGTTCCAAGAAAAATGCTCTCATTGAAGCCGAGCCGGAGCAAAACCCTCCTGCCTTCATCCTGCTGAATGACACCGACATCCCCTCGGGTGCCTGTGGGCTGGGGGGGGTGAGAGGAGGTGCCACCGAGTCACGTCCCTCATGTTTGGAGGTTTCTGAGCCCGAGGGATACGGAGAAGGGATGGCTTGGGGAGGTGAGAGTGCCAAGGAGCCTGGGGATGGATAGAGGGGGAGATGGCTGGGGAGAGGGGTGAGACAGGGAGAGACCCACTGGCAGTGCCAGGACCTGTCACCGTGACAGGGCTTGACGTCAGCAGGACATGGGAATTCTGCCCTCATCCCACCAGCAGAAAGGGAGCCTTGCAGGGCACCCCCCCTGTTGTTCCTCAGCGTGCAAGGGTAACAAAAGCATCCGTGGCACTGGGGATGTGCTGCTGCTCTGGGATCCAGGGAGCTGCCCAGAATGATAATTGGGTGCTTTTCCTTTTTTTTTTTTTTTTTTTTTAAGTAGTTATACGGACTCTAA
>VXBX01008473.1:52854-110461 GCA_013400415.1 Scytalopus superciliaris
TTTTTTTTTTGTTAAAGGAGCTAACAGGCTACTGCACAAAGTAATTAACTGGACAGATGGATACAGCAGAATTTGTAAACGTCGACAGCAACAATAAGGCTTTTTTTTTTTTTTTTTAAAAGGCCTTGTGTCAGCAGAAGGGCTCCAGGTTGGGGCTGGCTCTCAGGGAAGCAGCTGAAATAAATGAGTCTTTAAAAAATTAATAATCTTTATAGCTGCAGATGATGCAGGTGTCTGGTGGTGGCAGTGAGGACAGCCAAAAGCTGGGAGAGCAGAAAGGCCAGGATTTCAGTGCACCTGCTTGCTTGAGTGTGTGTTCACATTGCCCATGCAGAGCATCCCCTCTTTGTGCCTGCAAAGGGGTAGTTTATCATTGAAATCTGTGAGAACACTGAAAAAATATGGGGTTTGCAGCATCAAATCCAATCAAGGTGTTTTGAGGTTGTTACCTGTACTCTGAGACACTCAGGTTCATTTCAAGTAGTCTGTAGTGGGTGATTAAAATGCTTCTTTTCTGCAGCCTGATAGTGTTTGGTTAAAGAGGAAGATGTGTGTGTTTCTCCCACCCTTGCTCACCAGTCCTTTCAAATGTCAGGTCTTCCCTGTGTAACACATCAGCCTTTTCAGTTCATTTTCAGCTATTTGCTGGTTTAATTATGTGTGGGTTGTTCTTCCCTTTGTGTGCTGGTCCTTCCTGCAGCAGTGACCTCCCAGCTGGTGGCCTTTCAGTGTGGTACCAAAGGCAGATAAAATACAAATCAGGGCTGCAGGGAGGGAAGCAGCTCACACACAGTCACAGAATGGTCTGGGCTGGAAGGGACCTTGAAGATCATGTCATTCCACCCTCTGCCATCTGCAGGGGCACCTTCTCTGAGGTTGCTCAGAGCTCCATCCAACCTGACCTTGGGCATTTCCAGGGATGGGGCAGCCACAGCTTCTCTGGGCAACCTGTGCCAGGGCCTGCCCACCCTCACAGGGAAAGATTTTTTTCCTGCTAGTCAATCTAATTAATTAATAATTTCTAATATTCAGTCTAACCCTGTTCTCTGTCAGGTTGTCCTGTCACTACATGCCCCTGTAAATAGTCTGTCTGCAAGAGGGACTTGCCTGGGCCCCTCTGGGCCGTGCTGCGTTGTGTAATTAGTCTGACTTAAGCATGAGTGAAGTGCTGGTGTTGATTTATAACAGGTTATTGGCTCTGTGCTGATATTGGTCTGCTCAGCAGGACTTGGAGAGGATGTTGTGCTCCAGCATCAGCATCCCAGGAGACCTGTTAAAAGTTAGGCAGAAGCCCGTTTTCCCTGTCAGCTCAGTGTATATCATCACAACATCCATCCTTCAAATGAAATATTGTAGACAGAGGCAAAGACACTTGTTGCAAGTGTGTCCCTGTGAATACCATCAGCAACAGGTCTGTGGGTTTGGTGGCAGCTCCAGCCCCATTCCCACCCACCAGTGGCTGTGGCTCGACTGGGGATGGAGCATCCCAGTGCCAGGGGGGACCTTGCCCCAGGCCTGGAGGGAATGGTTTATTTTTGGGGAGGGGGTTTGCTTATTTGTTTGGTTTTTAGCAGCATAACTGTGTGCCCTGATTAGGGCTAGAACATGTGGTTTGTGCCATGGGGCTTTGGTAACATCCCAGTAAAAACAAAGTCACTGCAAAGATTTCTTTTTTGAAGCTGCACCCAAGGAGAGAATCTCTCTTCATCTCCAGGCTCTTCCTTTAATTAGCAGGCAGGAATTGGGACAAGTTGTACCAACTGCATAAGTGGGGGCATATGGGGAAGGGAACTGCTGGAAAATTGGTGTTGTATTAGTGTGGCAGAATCCATCAGGGAGAGGGGAACAGGAGAGCAGTGCAGGCGTCTCCTGCATCCCTAACAACCTGGAACACCCTCGCCCTGGCACAGGCAATGGAAAGCACTTGACAGATCAAACCTTGTCAGGAAAAAAAGGAACAGCAGTGGGGGAACTTTGCCTAAATCATGCTTGGCTTAATCGAGTTAACTGTTTTATGGGATTGTGATTAGAGCTTTCAATACGTTAATGGCAGGAGCGCCTCTGCTGTGGTTTGTGCTTCTGGTTTCCTTTTCCTTCTCCTTGTAGAATTGCCCTGCTTTCCCAGCCCCGAGAATGAATTATTTATTTATTATTTTTAAGGTGTTGCAGTGGAAAAGATTTGGTTTTGAAAATTTTAGTAGGAAAAAAAGAGAAGCCTCATGATTTGCTGGGTCTGGAAACAGCAGCTTGGATTATTGTTGCTGCTTTGTTTTTTCCCCCTGCCTTCCTGTAGGACTGAAGAACTTGATTCTGCTCTGAAATTGTGCTGTCTGCCCTTGTTTTGGGGATGAATTGAGAGTTTTGCTTACTTTCCACTTGGCTTAGTCCAGCCTGCTGTTTGCAGTGAGGGGATGTGCTGGGCTGATGTCCCAGGGATCACATCTCCTCTGCAGGGCTGTCCTCACAGAGGATTTTGGCTGGATCTGATGGATGAGGGAGATCTCTGCTGGGATCTCATGGCCAGGGGAGTCTCTGCTCAATGTGCCTCTGAGCAATGAGTTCATCTTTTTCCATATAAAGCAGCCTCTGCCTGCAGACCTGGCTGCTCCAAGATATCCTTGAGTTCAAAGTCATTCAGATTGGGCACTCACAGGGACAATGCGAGAATCAAAATCAAGAGCTGCAAGCATTATGCAGTCAGGATATTTTATTGTTTTTTAAAGGGTAGGGATTTTTCTGATGCTGGAGATGGCAAAGGCTGGGCATATTTCACCCTCAGGATAAGTTAATCTGTTTTTCCTTGCAACTTGCTCCAATTCTTTTGGTTTGGTTGAAAAGCAGCCCTAGGACTGGCCATGGCAGCATCTGATCTCATGGAGAATTATGAATTTTGATGATGTCTTGGCTTATAGAAACTGAGATCTGCCAAACTCTTGGGCCACCAGACTTGATATAAAACAGCAGGGAAAGGGGAAAAATCTTGAAATTTTTTGATCACTATAAAAGCAACTTTACAACAAGCTGTGTGCTGTGGAGAAATTGCCTTCAATTAGACCAGCTGCTTGTTGTTCTTTTATGGGAGAAACCTCCAGACATTTTTTGGGTGGTTTTTCTGTTAAAAGCAAGAGAATGTAAACAGGTGAAGTCCTGATTATCCAAAGGCTCTGCCGTGGGCAGAGGGACTGGTGGGAGCAGAGCAGCAGCGTTGCATCCCTTGGATTTGTGTGCTCCATGGCACAGTGTTCAGGTCACTGATTCCTAGGATAAAAGACTCCTGACTTGAACACAACAGCTCTGCTACAAACTGCCTTAGTTCATTACGCTTGGGTAATTAATAGTTGCTCTTTCAAACCTCCTGGAGCTCTGAGCTGTCAGGCAGGGAGCAGGAGCAGGTTGGGAGGCTCTTTGCTCACCACGGGGGACAAACCCGAGCAAAACACTGTCTGTGGTCGTGCAGAGGCCAGGCAGGATCACTGGAGGCACTGCCTTGGTTGCTCCTGCCCATGCCACTGTGAGTTGAGACTGGGCCTGGAGCTGCAGGAAGGGAACATCTGCCTGGGCTCTGCTCCAGAGAGCCTGGAGCAGGAGAAGGGTGAGTGGCAGTGCAATATTTGGGCAGGAGAAGGGAAGCAGAGGTCAGAGCTATGAGAATACACACATACACAGCACCCCTGATGTGCTGCTGCTTGTTCTGTTTGCTGCACCTTTTGCCAGTGGTGAATAGGTAATAAAGGAATGGAACTATCCTGAGGAAGGCACAGAAATCTGTGACAGCATCTGGAATAAACCTCACTCTGTCCATTGACACCTTTTCTGGGTGAAAATGTGGAAAAATACAGCCCAGTAGCCAAGAAGGGCCAAGCTGGGCATCAACATCCAGGCAGGGGAGGGAGGCTCTCAGCAGTTGTTACAGGAAACTTCTCCAAGCCATTGAAATGGAGGGAAAGCAGTGACATTTTGTATGTAAAAATATGTGAATAAGTATAATCAGCTGGAGTATTAGCTCATGTCAGCAGGCTGGAAGCACTGCTGTGTCCCTGAATGGAGGCACTTGGCTTTTAGGGCATGGGAACAGTTGCACTGGGGAGAGGAGGTGAATGCAGGTCGTGTCCCTACTGCTTGTCAGCCCCTTCCCTCTCCTCCTGCTCCCTCAATCTCATCCCTACGGGCAAGAGAACCTTCTCTGCCTCAGCCTTGGGCTGACCCAGCCACAGAAAACACGGAACATGGAGAAACCTGGATCGTCCCATCTGCCTCCTGCTCTGTGTAGGCTTGAGTAAACCTGTGAGAGCTGGAGGAGGCTCCAAAATAGCAAAAATACATAGGTGGGAAAAGAGTTGCAGTTTGGGAGCTGAAAAAACAAAAGTCACATTCCTCCTTCTCGTGGTCTCCTTTCCCTTCTGCTCCTTTTTCCTTTTTTGTTTTTTATTTCCCCCTTTGGTAAGAGCTGTTTTCTCCAGTAACCCTTAATAATGGAGGCAGAAACTGAGTGTGTTACTTGAGGGGTTTATGGGAAAAATTGGAAACTTCTTGGTGAGGGGGCTGAATTGCCAAAATTACTGATTTTTGGAAGAAGGCCATTTTTTTGACAAAAACTATTTGAGAAATTCTCCCCAGCTTTAGCTTTAATGTGTTTTGGCCACCATCCTGTGTAATCACAGTTCATTATTTTTGAAGCACGGATGCTGCCTCATCTGAAATGCTCCTCATTGTGAGGAGTGATGATGCCTCAGTCAGACAGCAGAGCACAGCCCTGCTCTCCCTTTCTGACCTTGCTGGCAAGAGGGGATGACTCCCCTCTACTCCAGACATCTCAGCTCTTTGGGGCAGTCTGGGAACAGTCCCATGGCTCCATAAAATGTGCCATGCTTTGCCTGGGCTCTGCAGGGTTTTGGGGTCACAGGAATTTTATCAGCCTCCTTGGTCATCCCTGCATGGTGATATGGCAAGGGGGCTGGGCAGAGCAATTCCTTTTCCTGCCATCGTGTCCCTGTGTGTCACAAACTCCTCCAGCTTCTCTTGTGCTCCCAACTGTGCCCAGAACCCCAGTCCCAGCTGGGAGTTTGCATTTTCTGACCTCCACCTCTGCAGCAGGGCCAGGGCAGTTGGAAGAGATGCTTTTCCTTTGACTCTGGGTGATGGGTTGATGATGCAGCTCAAAGCTCCTTCTGTTTCTTCTCCTTGGAGCAAACCATGAGTGTTTTGCGAATGTTTTGAAGTCCCAGTGACAGCGGCACGATCCCAACACTGCTCTGTTTAGTTGCTCACTCTACCTCTCCTGCCTCCCCCCTCCCCTCAGCCTCCGCTCCTCCCTGAACACCTGCCTTTTATCCAATTTAATTTTCACACCTCCTCTTGCTGCTGCTGTCCTTGCCAGTTATCTCCCTGCTTCTGCAGTGGGTGTAGCTTTCCTTTATTGGACTGATTGCCTTGAAGATTCCCATCCCATCCCAACTTCCACGTGCCTGGTCCCAGAGCTGACTCTGCTGCAGTTTCTCTCTGTCCTGGGGGGAAACACCTCAGATCCCCACTGAGGATGGGTCAACTCTGAATTTGGGATGAAGTCACGTTGATTTGAATATAAACATGTCCCTTCATCAGTTGGGCTTGTCTGTGTGTTGTCACCACACCAGGACAGGGGAGAGAGTGGCACGTTCCTCCTCTGGGACTTTTCTAGTGGTTGCTGTTGGGTACACCTGCTGATTCTCTTGGACTTGTGCATCTCTTCATGGCAGTGACCCTCTCACAGTCACTCCAGTGTAGTTTCATCCTTGATTCACCTGTCTAATTTTAGTCAGGCCTCTCTGTGTTCGTTCTCCTTGCTCCTGCCTGCCCTGCAGAGACAGCACAGCAGCTGGAGGAGAATCATCATCTGCTCTGGCTGGGCCATCACCAGAAGTGCTAATGAAGTCTCAGCTGAAGGGCCAGGCAATCATACTTGTCTATCCCTGAAAGCAGAGCCAGGTTCTCCTGGGCCCAGTGGCCTCACAGTCTGCATTTGGCTTCTGTGATTTTTATGACTCATAATGGCCAAAAAGAAAAGGCCCAGCACGAATGTGCAGCTGCCCATCTGAGCCTGCAGGACTGGCACTCTGGGGGGGAGAGACACAGGGACGTGCTCTTAGCTCAGAAATCGGGGCTTGTGTCGTCAGAGTAACTAATGTGCCAGCAGGAATGTTCCTTCTGCTGTGCTGGGCTTGTGTGGCAGAGGTTTGGGAGCAGGGGGAGCTGCAGGAGTGGCTCCTCTGAGAAGTTTCCCCCATGTCCAGTGGGGACAATGCCAAGGAGCTCCAAGGCAGACCTGCTGCTCCTCCCTGGATGAGGGACCCTCTCCCCTTTTCAGGTTAGTGTCCACTGTCCCATTGGGATGTAGGAATTTGTATAAGAGATGCCTTGACTCCATAGAGGATTGTTCCAGCTCATTTGGGATAAGACTGGAAGATTTGGGAGGGAAGTGTTGGCACTGCCCTTCATAAAGCACAGGGTCTTAGAACATTGACCTTGAGGTCCAGGGGTAGGACAGAAGAAGGGAAGACTCCAAGCCCTGTCCATGTCCCCTCATTTAAAATCAATATCTGTATCCCCCAGCTGTTTTTCTAAGTACCATTCTTGCTCTGTACAGAATATTGAGCATCTGCAGCAGGTAATGTGACCTGGCCATTGCTCAGAGGTGCCATTCTGGGCATTACAAGGGTTTGTAAAATGGACAGAAAGGTGTGGAGGGTGACACTTCCATGGCTGGAGAGACACCCTGGGTGAGCACCCCGGAGTGATTCCTGTCCTTGCCTTGGCAGGGTGAGCAGTGCTGCACATTCCCAGTAAGCCCAGACCAGTTCCCTGCTCAGCCCAAATCTCTGGGAGTTTCTGCAGCCCCACGCTGGTTTATTCAATAAACAGTGAAGTCTGAGAGATGGTTATGAAGGACCTTCATCAAACAGCCAGAGATTGTCCTATCTGGGAGGAAGAGAAGCTGGTGCCTGCACAGCAGGGCTGTCTGCAGCTGGGAACGTGCCTCCAGCTCCACGGTGCCCTTTCTAGCTGAGGAAGCTGGGAAAGGGGAAAATTGCCATCTTTTTGTGCTGGGATGAAAAGACAACAAAGTATGAATGGCCATAATTTAGTGGGCTCCTGGGTAAATTTGTATTTCATTCCGATTATTGAGTGCATTCCCTAATTGCAGCAATAAAAAGGAATAGTCCATCTTCTAAATGCAAGCAGTAGCACTGATTGTTATTTAATTAGTTGATTTCAGTGGTCGAGGGGTGAGCTTGGAATTACAATTGCAGCTTGTATTATTTCACTGAGATTGCTGAATTAATTAGGAGGACAATGGGATTTTTCATTGTTGACACCCTTAAGAACTTGCGACAATAACTTTAAAACTGAAGGACTAACAAAAGGCCACGATGGAGTTTTCTCCTGACACACAGGAGAGAGACACGAGGGGCCTGCAGTCCCCCCGTGCCCTCTTTCCTCTTCCACTGCCCTTCCCTGTTCTAAAAGACTTTCATTCAGGCAAAACCATCAGAAAAAACAAGGTAATTTAAAGTCGAACTTGAGTTGCTGATGTGGGTTAATTCCTAAGTATCATGGGAAAATAGCCCATGGTGTTCATTGTCACACGGTATAATTGAAACCCAGAGTAGATATTTATGTTGCTTATCAGACTTTTTACGCATTTGTAAGTGTAAAAGCATAAATGAAATAGGAAGTTATAAGTCCTTATGCTTCAGGAGATGACTTAACTTCTGCTTAGTGAGAGCTGAGCAGCGGCTTAACCTCAGGACAAGCTGCTTCTCTCCTCTGCCTTTGCACTTTCTTCTCAAGTGCTTGGTGCTGGCTGAGAGCCACACCAGGGACACCACTGGGACATCCCAGGCATGGCTGGATCCGGGTTGGAAAGGGTTGCCTTGACCTCAGTGATCTCCTGACCCTCCAGCCCAGAAGGTGCTGCCTTTCCAGACGTCTCACTGCGATGGTTTTGTGCAGCTGAGGAAAAATCAGGCAAATGGCTTGCTCTGTTCTCATTGCTGTGCTGGTTAAGGGTCTTTTGCATCCAGGTGGGAATATTGGTCAAGCAAAGAAGGTCTTGCCCTCTCCTGCCATCAGCCAGACACGCTGCTGGGCATTGCAGGATGATGGGAAAGGGCATTTCCCTTAGGGCTGCTAATGACCCCCCAAAACTGTTCTGAGGTGAACAACAGAACTGAGGCAATTTGCAAGTGCAGCCAGGAAAAGTGGTGGGCAAGAGGCACTGAGGCTTTGCTCTGAAAGTATTGGCTTTATTGTTTTTCTCTTTTTCTTTCAATTTTATTGTAAATGTGTTTCATATAATGGCCTTTGTTTTGATGTGGCTGTTATTGTAGCTGACTGAGTATTTGTGGGGTTATTACAGCCTGGTAGTAGAAGAAAACACAAAACAGCTTCTCTCAGAATGCAGGGGGGGAGCATTATTATGTTAAAATAATCATCCTTCCTGTCCAAACTTGGCTTTCTCTTTCCTGGGTGCTCTGCAGAGAGTTGTTCCTTTCTTGTCTGGGTCTTTGTATTGTCAGGATTAATTTTTCACAGGGAGAAATCTCTATAAGCAAAATGGTGCCCACTCTTTTCTTTTTAGGAGTATGAGTTTGGATTTTTTTCCCTCTTCTGTGCTGCAATACTGTGGCTTGAATCCACAACACTGCTCATTTTCTTCCCTTCCTGGACTTGTTACCAAAACTTCCCTGTTTTTTTTCCTCTCCTTTTACGTGAGTTTTCTGTGTTGATTGGAAGTCCTTTCCTCCTGGATTTATGGGAATGTGCAGGGCCATCTTAGATGAAGGGGGGGAGCTTGTGAAAGGCTGGGTTGCCCTGTGAAGCAGCTGGTCCTGTGTCAATTTGTGTCCCTTTCTGCTCCCTTGGGTCTGTCTGAGACAGCACAAGGAGCTGGGAATACACTGGGAGCCCACTGGGAACTCCTCTGCCTGCTCTGTAGGCTCTAAGGTGGGTGATGCTGAACAGAGTGAGATGGAAAATGGCATGATTTGGTAAATATTCACATATTCAGGGTTCTCCTCTGTGGATATTTGTCGTCTTCTACTTACAAAAGGGTGGAATGCACCCCCTGCCTTGCCAGCTCCATCTCCTGCATCCCCTGCCCCTCTCCTTGGTTCTCCTGCTCCCACATCATCCCGGGGGCTGCATTTCACCTCCCTGCAAGCCCTCGGGCTGTGTCTGAGCTTAGGCAGGAGCTTAAGGAAGGAGAGCTGTGCCAGGGCCTGAGCTCCAGGGAATGGGGCAAGCTCTGCAAGGTTTTGGGGTATGAGAGATGGAGGAGGGGGGTCTGAGACTGAAAGGGATAATGTTGGGGATAGAAATGGGGTAGAAATCTGTGGGTCCCAGCAGGTTTCTTGGAAAGGGAGAGGGAAGAGCTGAGCAGTGGTGGGAATCTGGGGGAGCCTTTGGGGAAGGGTTGGCACAAAAAGGAGACCAGTGGGTGGTGTTGGTCAGACATGCCCCTCTCAGGTCTGTCATTGTCTTAACACCTTGGCAAGCTGTAAAATCTCCTGAGCCTAAAGGAGGGTCCAGGAGCCAGGGAGAAAGTGTGTGTGCCCATGTGTGCATGCCCAGGGAGAGGGTGTGGCCCTTTGGTTTTGATGTTCAAATGCTTCAAACTCTGTTTGCTGCAGCAGAAGGAAGAGTCTCACAGCATCAGTTTCTTCTCTTTACTCAAAATCTGTCGAAGTCCAGGGCAGAACAGTTTGCAGCATCTGCTCTTTGTAGTCTGGCTTCCCCTTCTCCTGTCCTTCACTTCTCAACCCATTTTCTTCCCTTGCCTTCTACTTGTACCTGACAAGCAAATGTCTCCTCTCTCTCTCTGCAAGAGCCTTTTCTTTCTCCATTCCATGATTTTTCTCCTCTCCAGAACATCTCTAATCTCTCTTCCTGCACTGATAACTGAAATGAGTTCTGTTCCCCAGCCAGCAGCAGCTCAGCTTGGACAGGGCTGAAGGGCAGCTTTGCTCAGGCTCTGATTGACGGGGGATCTTGGGGATATTGTGGGCTGTGTTGATATATTTCCCTCTTTCCCCCCTCCCTTCCCTTGGGACTTTGCCACCTGCAGAGGAATAGGGCAACCAGGCTTCACTCCCAGAGTGCAGAGAGCAAGGAGAAGGAGACATTAACCTGATAAGGGCATGGGTGAGATCAGCCTTGCTGGGCTTTGCTGGTCATGAGTCCATCAGCCAGGAGCTGTGGAGAGAAAGAAACCCCAGGGGAGAGCGAGGTGAACTGGAGGGGTGAAGAAAAGAGAGCAGCAAGGAGGAGAAAAAAATAAAGAATGGCACCCTGGAGATCTGGAAAAGAGCCAAAAAGAACAGGGCACAAAATACCAGGGAGCTGACAGTTAATTTACAGTCTCTAGGGAAAGAAAGGGAAAAGAAAAGGGGGGGGGAAAAGTCTTTGTTGTGAAGAAGCAAATGATACAGAAGAGAGTCGATGGTGATGTGGAAATATGTGGCATCTGCCTGACTCCTGGGGTTTCTCTTCTTCCAACTGCAGTAGTCCTGAGTGTCCCAGTCAATGCAAATTACATCTTCCTGAGGATCTGAGGGAAACCCTTGTCCAGGAGCTTTTCCCTGTCATCACAGGGAGGTTCTGGGTTAGACAAAGGTGAGGAGGAAATACCAGAGCTGAAGCTGCTCCCTGAGCAAAGGCTGTTCCCAGTTAGAGTGTGAAGCTGGAACTTGTGGTGTCAGGTTTTGGCACAGATTGGATTTAAAGGGGGGGGTCATATTCCTGCCCACTGAGATCCAGTTGTGTCCATGTGTGGGTGTGGGGAACTGTGGGTTCTTGTTTCTGTGTCTGCTTCTGCCTCTGAGAGGGGCAGCACTTTGTCCTCTGCTCTGGCTTCAGGCTTTGCCTGGTGCTGTTTTCTCCCTGTCCAACAGAGCTCCTGTTTTTGCTGAGCCTTTTCCCAAACACTCCAGTTTTCCTCGAGAACTAAGGTTGAATTTTTGCCTGTGCATTGATCGAGTTCAGGTTTTGAGGGATAAAATGGTTCATGTGTATCCAGAGGTGGAAAACCCTCTGTTCTTGCTGAAGGTGACATGTGTCCCCAGGAGCAAGAAGCTTAAAGACAAGCTGTGCTGAAGGGGAGGAGGAGAGCAGCTCTAAGAAATGCTCTTTCTTTGTTCTTTGAGTTGAGGGTTCCCCCCAGCCCTGAGCTGGAGCTGCTGCAGGGAGCGGGTTGTGAGGCAGATGGTGATTGTGCCTCACATCATGCTGGTCCCTGCTGTTCCTACCAGGAAAGCCTTGCTGGCAATTCCCAGCAACTGCTCCAGCCCTGCCTCTCCAAAGGCTCCCTGGCAGCTGGAGCTGTGGGGTGGGACCAGTGCTGGGTGCCACCTGCTCCAGCCTCCTGGACCGGCACGGAATCCCCTCCTGCCTCCTCAGCCCCCTCTCCCAGCCCTCTGAGACCACAAAGCCAGCATGTCCCCCTTCCCTGGAATTGCCATTTGCTGAATAATTTACAGATTCTGTACATCTGGCTTAGATGCAGAGTCCATTCCTGGTAGAATCCTCATTGAATTAATGGGCTGCTTTAAGCTGGATGAAGTCACAGTGCTAGAGAAAGCCTGGGATGCAGTGGAGTTTCAGCTTGCCTAGTGTTGGGAGTTTGGGCAGCACAGAGGACGTGTCCAGGTAGTTCATTTGCTGGCCCATCAGCCACCATCTCCTTTGACAGGAATATAGATGCAATGGTTCTTTTTCACTCTGTCTGAAATAGCTCTGTAATAACAGTAGGAGTTGGAGAGGCATTTTTATTGATTAAACAATTGAGGCTATTTGTCTTTACAAAACCAAAAATATTGAGGTGTCTTTTTCTTCCTACATATACATTATAAACATTTATTATATGCAGCAGTCTCTGTAATCAAGCTGATGCTTGTGATGGACTGGTTTATAATGCTGGATTGAGATAGTGTAATGGGAAGTGAAGTGCAGAGGAAACCTGATGTCAATATGCTGAATACCAAGGGCTGGGGCTGAGGCAGCCTGTGAAGGGAGGGACGCCAGGACTGCCTTCTTGCTGATGTGTGATAGGAGAGAAGGATTACTTTTGAATATCTCTTCCTGTGCTCTCTCCCAGCAGTGCACTGATGATTTCTAAGGCATTCCTTTGATCAAACTGCATTTCAGCCCTTGAAAAATTTGTAGCTGTATCTGTCTCTTGACCCTTCCCATGACTGCAGAGTGTCTGTGTTTCCCTGAGGCTGAGCAGGAGCCATTCCTGGTGTGTGTGGCTGTGCAGATCAAGGGCATCTGGGATGCACCCAGCTTTACCTGCCTTGCCTTTGGTACAGGAATTCTTCTGGTTTGGGGGTGTTTCGGGGCTTTCTCTGGCCTCACCTTGTTTGGCTTTATGAGTTTATAGATGGTCACACAGCAGTCTCAGAGCATTGATACAGATCTCATCTTTTTATTTGCGTGTTTGTACCAGCTCGTGTGTAACTGAGCCCTTGGGAATTACCTCTGACTGATTTTACTCTTACAGATTTCCTTTTAATCTTTATTTTCCCCTTTCTCCCCTTCTCCACGTGGGCAGGTAAGCCTTTATCTGCAGACAGGAATGTGTGTGATGGAGCTTGGATGCCTTTAGGCACCTGTGGACTCTGAGGTCAGACACTGAGTGTGGTTTGTGTAACCTTTTCCAGCTGATAAATGTGAGAGTTCTCCTTGCTGTGTGTCTGACTCAATCCCAAGCTGGCAAAAATTTGGGCTTATTTTGTGTTGGCAGTAACCAGTGTCCTTCAGGGACTGTGTTTTTCCTTGGCTTCACATGTGCAAGCTTCCAAACCTGCCTTTCCAGGTCTGGGAAGGGACCTGAGCCTTACCAAGACAGTGTGATTTGTCCAGATAGAAGGGAAGCAGCTTGAATTTGGCAGAATTATTAAGTGATCATTTAAATTTCAACACCTGATGCTGGGTTGTTTGCTCTGGTTCTTTAGGAAGCTGTGGCAGACGGATTGGAGAGAAACCAGTTCAGCATGAAATGCCTTTGTAGGTGTGTTTGTTTACATGATATCTTAGGTGCACAATATGTCTGTGTATGCCACAGCCACCTTCATCCTGAAGGAGTGGAGGGCTTGGCTGAAAACACTGTGTGTGCCACATATGTACACGTTGCTCTGTTCTCCCCATGTGATGTGTTGAAGGAATGTTGGATTTAAGCCTAGACTGGGACCTTACGAGCCTGAAATCACAGGTACCTGCCTTGGCAAAGCTGAACAAGCCAACCATCTCAAAACTGCTATTGGGTGTTTTTTTCCCCTTTGATTTTTGGGAAGGCAATTCTACAGCCTTGCTGCTCTAATGGGTGGGAATCCCTTCAGAATGGCAGCCTGAATTAATTCCAGAGTTGCTTAGCACCATTAGCTTTTGTTACATTATCATTCTTGGCCATCAATAGTCGTGTTAGAGGAGTTGTCCACTGAGCTAATCCTAGGCTGGGGTTGTGCAGTCATGGCTGATCAGAGCAGGGTGGATGTGCAAAGCTTTTTAGGTTGGGTCTTGCTTGAGGGTCCCTTTCACCACAAAGGTAAAAGGTGCCTTTGCTGCTGCAGCTTTGCAGGGGGGGATTTGCATTTCCACAGAGCCCCCCCCTTCAGATGAACGTGTCAGCCTTTCCCAGGTTAAAATGATAATGAAAAAAACAAGTACAATAGGTAAGAAAATGTTCTTTAGTGGAAAATGTCTTTTTTGGTGTGAAAATCTTGTGTGTGTGAAGTGATATCACAGCTGTGAGTTTTCCATGATTTACAAGCAATCGACTTTGTCGTGTCCTAGAAGGGAGGAAAGGAAATGGTGCCAGGAGAAGTGAAGTGGAATGTTTGCTGCTTTGGATGGGAGGTGTCTGACCTCTCAGAGGGCCACAAACAGCCAGTTATGCACTTTTGTCCCTCAGTTCTTCTGAGCTGAGCCTGTCCTTGCACTGTTGTCCTGTCTCTTGTGGAGCACGGGATAAACAGGATGGTTTAAGTGTGTTTAGGGTTCATTGAGTCGTCTTTATTCCACTCTGGTATTTCTTGATTCTAGTCGTGCCATGTCTGCCTTAATTGGGTGCTGCAACAGTTATATATGTTAAAATAAATGAACTTTTTACTGCAAAAGAGGAAAAGAAGAGAGACAGATGATCCCTCAGCAACAGCTGTTTGGAGAAAGAATCCCACAGAAGCTGCTTCCTTCGCTAATTAGAAATCTGCTTTCCTTTAGGAAGGATAACGTTTACGTTCTTGACTCCTGTTCTTGCTTCTAATTACTTTTTGGAGAAATGAATAAAGACACTTTCATATGCTTTACTCAGAGTTGCTGAGGCAGAGAATGCTGGGATGGAAATGTCTTCTGGAGATGGGAGGGAAGAGAAGGAAATCAAGATGTCAGTGGGCACTTTGAACTTGAGCAAAGGGGGTTTGTGTTTGATCCAGCAGGAGCTGCCTGAGCTCCGGGTGAGAGAGAGGCAGTGCTGAAGCTCTCAGATGGATTTGCTGTGTCTCTGAGGAGACCCTTTCCCCCTGCAAATTCCAGTTTTGGTGCCTAGTTTAAGGTAAAAAGAGCAGGAGTTGTTGCAGGAGTTGTGTGCAGCCAGGGGAGGAGCAGGGATGCAGGACAGAGGTTTAAGGAAGAGCAAGCAAATGTCCAACCTGTCATGCATGAAATTGGCTCTGGCTTTGCAGAGGTGTTACTGCAACGGACATAAATACTCAGAAGGCACATTTTTTTGCAGTGTATCAATGGTGACAAGAGGAACTGAGACCCCCTGTTTAAAGTTTCATAAACTGTGAAAGAGCTGCCTTACCAAGGAGACAGGTTGTTCACAAAGCCAGCAGGACATGAGCCAGCTCCTGAGTCAAGATGTCAGGCAACTTACCAGGCAAATTATCCTTATAAAAGGATAATTTGATGAATGGGATGTTCCCTAAACGACCACCAGAGACCCTCAAGAAACCCACTGACCCACAAGAGGAGGACTGAGCATGTGGAGTAATTAACATGAGAAGCAAGAGAATCATTAGCTAATAGAAGATAGAATACTAATCAACAAGAGAACTGTGTAACTTGTAGCCAATGAACACTCATTCCTTTGGTTGCTAAGATGTGTAACTAATTAAAAGGCTTGCTAGTTGGGGTACCTGAAATTACAGACTTAGAATCTTATTTTCCTGATGATTTTGGTGAGAAAATCAGGAGATTGCAGGAGGTTTAAAACGGTCCCTGCACGGAGCCCGTGCATGGGGTGGGTGGCAGGGAAGTGAAGGTGTGGTGGTTCTGTGGGAGGGAGGAAGGTGAGTCACAGGGAGGCTCCACAACCTGTGCTGATCCTCCCCTGTAGCACAAAGCTTATTTCCAAGGAAGGAAACTCATGGAAAGAAGCCCAGAAAGCTCCATCCCTAATTGTCATTGTTTGCTGAAGGAATTAACTATGGAAACCACTTTGGGGTCCTGGCTTAGTGATTACAAGGCAGAGGGGATCCACTTGTGCTGTTTGACACCTGGAGAATAGAGTAGCTTCTGGCCAGAATTTAATAAATTCGTCACAAAACAAATGCTTAGGAAAATGAAATGTTAAAGCTAAAATTCCAGAGAAGAGTAAACCTGCTGGTTTAGCATCTTCCGAAAAACCGCTTTGATTGTTTGCCACTAAGGAAGGGTTTTGTTTTGAAATGTCTCATCCTTTTATTAAGGTTGTAAATGTTGGAAATGGAACAAATTGTTTTATTCAGCCTGAAACAAAGAATCCTGTCTTTTCCCCCAGTAGCTGGTGAGCCCTCTGGGAGGTGCAGGGTGTCTCCCCCAGGCTGCAAACTGCTCCTGCTGGGTTTGTTGGTGTGCAGTGGGTGGTGATTTAAGCAAAACCTTTCTCTGTCTTTGCTGAACTTTTTAAAGCCTTGAGCAGGTGTTAGTTTGCAATCCAGCAATTCAATTACTCTGGGCAATAAATTTCAAGGTAAATGTTGGAAGCTCCGTCACTTGAAGCATCAATGTTTTTCTTTTTTCTCCCAGTCTTCAAGGTAGTACCGTCGGCAGTGGGAGTAATGAAGCCTGGTTTCCTATGGATTTCTTTCTCATGGTTGGGTTCTTTGATAACTAAATAATTTCAAGCTTTGACTGAATGCCCCAGCCACAGAAAAAGCTGTATTGTGTGTAAATTCTCTAATAAGAAGTGAGTTTTCATTGCATCCTGCCTGTCCCTGAGGATGGGGAGAGACTGGCTATTTCTGTCTGCTGTTTGTGTGACACTGGAAGGGTCTGGGGGAGCTGGCTCTGCCCAGAGTGCTGCAGGTGGGTTCCCTGAGCCTGGTTTCCACAGGAAAGCAGGTTAGAAATATAGCTGGGTAAAGAACATTTTGGAAGGCAGACCTGGTGGAGTCAGTGACACCATTTCTGCACTCGGAGAGGGGGAAGGAGCAGGTTTTTTCCTGGGAATGTGTGAATAAACATGTCCTTTACCACGGTGACAAACAGGACTTGACATGCAAGGTGGGGAAGTGTGGTACTTAAATTAAAACTGCTCCTTTGCCATGACCAGGGGATGGGATTGCAATGCTTGGGTTCCACAGCTGCAGTTACCACAGGGTTAGTTAGATTTAATGCAGCGTGTTTAAAAATAAATAAATCCATTTCTCCACTGTGGACACAATCTCCCTAAAATCTCTTTCCCTTTTGGGGGTTTCATTTTCGGCAGTGTGCTTAAACAAACCCAGTGATGTTTCTGGGCAATAGGAGGGAAAAGGAGTGAAATATGTGTTTCATCTCTTGCCTTGGAGCCCTGCAGAGGAGCTCCCATCTGCTGAACCCGTGCTCTGCCAGCTGAATTCCCCCAGCCCTGGAGCTGGTGGGATGGTGCTGCTGTTCTCCAGCTTTGATGAGCAGCATCCAGTGGAGGAGCAAAGATCAGGGAGCAAACTCATTGCAGGACAGTGACAAATCTTTGTGTGCCAATAACAAGTGATAAGCTGATAAGTGGTAGCCCAGCCAGGCAATTGGCACAATAGGTTAAATGAACTGATGGACATTTGCTTTGTGCAGGGGTTTGTCTCAAGTCTTTAAGCCCTTTCTGAAGGAAATAGCTGTGGAGGGGATGGACGTGTTCAGAAATCAGCAGTGACTTTCAAGCAGAGAAGATGATTAATGAGAATTTGTTGCTGGTGATGGACAAATGAAGCACCTCCCGTTTTCTCCTGAGTGATGTTCAGTTTTCTTTTCTCCAGTAAATGATTCGGCTGCTCAAACTTTTCTAAGAACAATGGGAGGTAAAGAGAGGGGAGAGAAGGGAAGGACTGGCCCCTCTCAGTTTGATTTATGATCTAACCCTTTTGTAACAAGATTTCCAGTGTTGTAAAATATTAAATACATCCTTATATTCAATATCACATTTTGATACATTTCATGCCTCATTTGCTACTAGAGTCAAGGACAACTTCACATTTTTCATGGCACGAGGCCCAGATTTGTCTATTTATTTATTTTTAATCACTACATTTTTCTCTTTTTTATACCTGTATCATTTTGGATTAAATCTTGGCAACCATAGCAACCTATTCCACTGGGTGGATTCAGGTCTCCAGCACGTGGGAACTTTTTGGCTTGGCTTATTCCCCACGGGCTGCTGTGCAATAACCATCCATGGAGGATCATGGTTAGCAGGGAATGGGTGAGAGATGGTTGTGTGATGAATTTTAGACTGAGGCAGCAGCTCTGTCACCAGTAGTGTTGCTTTTAAACAAAAGGCTATTTTGTTTAACAGCTCACGTGATGAAATGAGGGGGATTAAGTGGGATTTTCTGCCACAGTTAAAGGAAGATGCACAGAGCTCCTGGGAGTTAGGAAGGGGTTGGTGTTTGTCTGTGCCTTGATCGGTGTAGGAGTTTTTTGTTTATTGCTTCTCACACTGGGGAAGAAGAGCTGAATGCTGGTGCCTTGTGCATGGAGCCAGCAGCACCCAGGGGCTCTGCTCCTCCTGCAGGGAGGGATGGGATGGCAGCTTGGGCTGCAGCAGAGCTGGTGCTGCATGTTTGTCACTGGGACAGGGGCTCCAGCCCAGTTCAGCTGTGGAACTTTGGGTGCATCCTTTTAAACCAGGGAGTTTCTACTGGACTACTTTGGCACTGTGGAGGCCAAGTGGGGACATGTCTGTCTTAGGTTTTTTGGGGGAGAGCTCATTTCTCACACATGTGATCCATCCCACTTACCTTCATCATCTCCTTAAGTCAACAGAGAGGAATTGGCCTGTGTTCCCTCTGAGGTGATATCTCAGATGTGACTCATCCTCCTGGGCGCTCAGGATGTCTTTCTCTTTTTACAAAATCCTATTTTTCCTTCCTACTGCCAAGGTGACTCCAGTTTTTTTATTTAAGAAAGTACAGTAAGAGCCACTTGCAAGTAACTGGAGCTCAAGGAACTCTGCCTAGAACTAAGACAGACACTTTTGAAAAGTGAGAGTAATTAGAAACTGTAATATCTCCCCTAAGGCTTGTGGTCAATTACCCATGAATGGCAACTTTAGCTTGTGATTGGATGCTTTTCCTGAAAGATGTGCTGGAATTGGAAAGGGCTCAAGAAGGCCCATGGCTGGTTGTTTTGGAAGGGGGCCTGGACAACCACAGGGGTCCTGACTGATCTCTAAGTGGGAGCTGGTTTAGCAAAGGAGTTCAGCACTCACAGATATTTTTTTTAAAGGAGCTCCTTTGAGCTGCTCCAGCTTTGCCAGTGGAGCCAAATTCCTGAAAGAATGACCATGCGACTTTGGAATAGTTTGACTGGGTGGAAAATTGTCCAGCAGATCTGTTGGTGGTGCTGCCCTTGCAGCTCTCAGGAGCTCACAGCTCCTTTCAGGATTGCTCAGCTCCCCAAAATGAAATCCTTGCAGGTTTAAGTGGGGCAGGCACTGAGCTGCCTTTGGGGACAGGTCATCTAAATAAGGGACTTTGCACCTTGTGTCCTTTGCCAGAGGAGCCTGTGAAGGATGAGAGTTTCACAACTGATAAACAAACAGATTTTCTTCGTAGGAGAGACTGGAAAACTTCTAAGACTTTGGATCAAAATAAACTTCAAAGCCCTTTATTATAAACGAAAGTATCAACAGCATTCGGGGGCCTGAGTTGAGGGGCTCTTAAAAATCCCACTAGGTGCTTATCTGCCTCTTTTGGTGGTTGATATCCTTTGAAAATCTGTCCCAAAGTACTTGAATCACTCCTGAAAATGGAATTTACACTTCCAAATTACCTGGTTGCCTGAAAACATATCCACAGCATTGCCTCTTTCTAATTGCCACATCAATTAAAAGCCTTTCTGCATCCTGCTGCCAGCAGCCCCTTGTGTGTGGTGGGGAGTGCAGGAGTTTCACCCAGGCTGCTTTTTATGATCCCCATTCTTCGGAAATGAAACAAAATTTAGTGAGGGAACCTGTCTTTGTTCCCCTCCTTCCCATACAGAGAACTAATTGAAACCAACATGAATGTTAATGATGCATTTCGCATTTGGAAGTTAGAGGGGTGATTAATACATTGTACATTGTATATTAACACCTTCTCAGGGGCATAATGAAGACAAAATATATGCTCTGAGACGAGGCTGTTTATTTCATGTTGTGTTTCCTGCGTTCCACCATCCCTTTCCACGTTGCAATACAAGCTTTCCAATTCAGAGGGTTTTGTTTTGAAGCATAATTTTAAATCAATCAATAAACTTTTATGTCTTAATACTTTTCTTCCCCCCCCCCCCTTTTGTTTGGGTGGCTGAAACAAACCACACAAAGGGAATAGAAGCTGAGGAAGGGAGAGGAAAGGAAGGCTGAGTGGGAAAGGCCAGTGATGTGACAGGTTGCTGAAGCTGTCACCTCTCAGTGTGGGAGGAAGGCTGACAAAAAGCAACCCCTTAGATCCAGGGAAAGCTTTTCCCCCCTCCTCTGCTCCTTGACTGATGGCTCCAGAATCCTTGGAATGCCTTTTTTTTATTATTTAATTATTGTGATAAATGGCTCCTGTGAAGTCTCTGGCATGGCTGGAGAGTGAAGGTTTTGATTAATCTGTGAGACAGTTTGGAGGCACCGAGTGCATCCGTGTGAGGAGCAGAGCTCAGTCTCCTCCGTCCCAGTTGGGACTGGGGTGACCAGGGCTGTCTTAACTGGGCTGCTGTGACCCGTGACTGGAGCACCTGTGCTTCCTTCTGGATGCTCCTCAGCCTTCCAAGGCATGTCACCTTGCAGAGTTAGGCTGCGATCTGTTGTTGTTCAGAGCTGTGCTGTCAGACTGTCCCAGCTCCTTGTCCGTGCCACTCTCCAAACCCGCTCTGCTTCCAGGAGGGATTGAGCCAGGGCAGGGTTTCTCTGCATCAGCGGGGCTGGTGCTGAGCACCTGACTCAGAACCCTCTGTCAGCCTTGGCCTGAGGTCATATCCTGCTCACTCTGCCCCTTCGTGTTCTGGAAGGATTCAAAGCTTCCCAGGATCACTGATTTCATTGCAGATGTTTAAATGGGCTTGTAGTTTACAAAGTTGCAGCTCCGGGTCTTTCACACAACTTCTGCTTTCCCTTTGTAAATCGCATTAAGTCTCTTGTTTGGTAAACAAACCTCGAGCATAACAAACATGGTCAGAAACTAGGAGGGAATTAACAATTCCAGTTAATTCATTGTGTTAACAACTCCAGTTAATTCCAGCCATGTAGTGGCAGGACAAGGGGTAAGGGTTTCAAACTGACAGGAGGTTTAGATGGGATTTTGGGAAGAAATCCTTCCCTGGGAGGGTGGGCAGGCCCGGGCACAGGGTGCCCAGAGAAGCTGTGGCTGCCCCATCCCTGGCAGTGTCCAAGGCCAGGCTGGACGGGGCTTGGAGCAACCTGGGCTGGTGGGAGGTGTCCCTGCCCATGGCAGGGGGTGGAATGAGATTGGTTTTAATGTCCCTTCCAACCCAAAATATTCTGGGATTCTGTGATATTGATATTCACCTGTTACTTTCTATGGTTTTGGAGAACTGATGCTTTTTGTGTGACTTTGTGGCATTGGAATTGTGGCAGTTTTGGCTGGGGTTGTTTACGATGGACAGGGCTGTGATTTTCTTTGTGATCTCTGGTGTATCTCTAGTTCAGGTGTGCTCACATGGAAGTGTGACATCCACTGAGCTTCTCGTAAATCCTCAGGGTCAGTGAAATTGTAACCTGGGAAAAGCCTCTTAAAGCCCTTCAGGTGGGAAGGACATTGTTTTTCCATGCCTCGAGTTATCAGCCCTTGCAGAGAAGGGAGCAGTTCCACAACTGCACCAGGCTGAGGGCTTTTCCCAGCTGGAGCTGGGTCTGAAATCTCTGAGCCCACAGCTCCTGCAGGGTGTTTGCCTCTTCCCGTGCTCTCATGGGCTTCCTGAGGACCACACAGGGTGCTGAGCACCTGCCTGATCCCATCCCTGGTTCCCAGAGTGTTGGAAAGCTCTGGGAAGTGACTGCTTAGCAGGACTCAGCCCTTGTGCTGTGATATTGTTGTCGTGGGTGGGAGCGTGTGGTGGTGGTGGCTGATTATGTAACTCCAGGAAGGGGAAGGCGATCACGGGAGCTGTAACACGTCTATAATTAAGTACAACAAACAGCTATAAAACAACAAACACTTCCAAACGCTCCTTCCTGGCAACAACTGAATTATTTTTCTCCTTTGGCAAAGTCATTAAAGGGGAAAGCAGGGGGTGTGTGGGGGGACAATGTGTGTATCAATCCACTTGGTGTGTTCGGAACCTTTTTTTGGAGGTGTTTTTTGTTTTGATGAATGAAAGTTAAAGTCTGGGAATGGGTAGAAAGTCCTTCAGGCTGTAGGCAGCTTTCTATTAATAGCAGCTGGCACTGCTATTCCCACAGGTTGGGTGTTGAAGAGCCCAGTCCTGATGTGTTTTTCCAACGGGGAGGGGAGGAATCAACCCCAAGTAATCACTGCTTTGCAAGTTGAGTATTTATCGACTTGCTGAATGGTGATGAATGGAAATGTGCTTTATTTATTAAAATTAGTAAAATGCCTTTTTTCTTTGGGATTTAAACATGTTTTTCCTGTCCTTGCTGCTTCCTAACCCTTTTTTATCTGCGCTTAATCCATGTATTTGCATGAAGGCAGCCCTTTCTCTGTTTTACCTGTAGTGATAGTGGGCTCAAGTTAAGGCCCTTGGGCTCCCTGATGTGCCATCCTACCTGCTTTTTTTGGCTCTGTGTCCCTGCCCTCAGAGCTGTATCCTGTGTATATGATCTTACCCTGCTGTGGTTTGGCTGTATCTTAAACTGCTTCCTTGTTTGGCTCTAATTAATCTTCCATTAGTAAGTCAGCCCAAAAAGAGACAGCTACAGATTTCAGTAGTCCCACAGAGAAAGATCTGAAAATTTAGAGTTGCTGTTACCCAGAAAAGCCATGTAATCTTTCAGGTTTGTGTAATAGAACAGTTTTATCCCTCTCCTCCAATTCCCAGGCCGGCTGTGGGGGCAGGCAGGATTTACTGCTGCTCTTTGCTGCCAGGCAGGGTTGCTCCCCTGACCTCCTGCTCCAGCAGGCACTGGAACCTGCTCATAAATCTGGGGCTGTTGCTTCTCCCAGTCATCTCAGTGATCTCACTGCTGCCTCGTGCTCGCTGTTGCGTGTCTGTCTGCCTGCCTGCCCCTTCTGCTGCGCTCCCATTCCATGGTTTTGGGGGGGTCGTGGGGCTGTGTCCTTGCTTATCTGCAGCTTGCATGGAGGGACAGAGGAGGGGGAGGTTGTGCTTTTACAGTTTGGGCAGCTTGTCTGGTGTGGCCTGAGCAAAACTTGCTGGATCTGGGGACAAGGAATAACTGGGGTTGGGTTACAGCCAACTGGAAAATGGAAATGGTGTAGGAAACTCTTGGATAAGCTGTCAAGGTTTGGGTACCTTCTATACCCTTGAAGTCAATGTTTATTTCCTGTAAGTCAAACCGTTTTAAAGGAGGAGCTGTAAAAGGTCCTGCTGCTCACGGTCAAAGATTTCCCAATCCTCTGGGGATCCTGCTCTGCTCTGGAATGGTCTGTGTTGTGCTGCTGCTCTCAAAGGCCTGGTAGGATTGCTGATGGCATTGCTCAGTGATCTTGAGATCAGAAGGGCTGGTCTGATGGGGACATGAGCAGTTCAAGTGTGCTGGGACGGTCAGGCAGGAGCCATGAGTGACTGCTCTTATAACTATTCCCATATGGAAGTTTCTCTTTCCCACCTTGGTGCAGTGGCACAGTGTAAATCTAAGCTGTCATAATCCATAAGTGTGAGTCCTCATGCACAGCCCTTTAGCAGGCTGCAAGAGCTGCTTGCAGACCAATAATTCAGATTATAAGGAGTCCCCAGATTCAGCTTAGTAATAGCTTGTAATGAGTCCCAGGGAGTGATTCCAGCATCCATAATCCTCCGAGCTGTAATGCCTGTGAGGAACCACACCTGAATGTAATGGTGTTGGGGAGGGGGGAGCACGGGGACATCTGGGGAGATGGAACAGTATGTGGTTTTTATCATGGAGTTGTGGACAGTGCGTGGGAAACAGCACTGGGGGCAAGGAGGAGGCAAAGGGGACTGGGCTGGTGGAAGCAGATAAAGGCTCAGACCTGAACGTCACTTTAGAAACCTTGATCAAAAATAATTCAGACTCAGAGACTGTTAAGACCAGACTGAAGGCTCGGATCAATAGGCTTTGAATGAATTCCTATAAAAAGGAAGAATTTGGTTTTGACTTTGTAGGCACACTGCAGGAGAATCTAATCCATTGTCCCCAAAGGAGCTGTTCCAGCCCTCCTCTCACCGAGGTACTCAGGGATTTTAATACCTGCCAGGTTTTAGTGGTGTTGAAAAATAAAAAAAAGGCAGGGAAGAGGCGGAAATTAAACCACAAATGTTCACAATAAAATAGTGATAGAAATGGAGGTGGACAGGGAAGAACAGAGCATCTGAATTTAGTCTCAGGAGACCAGTAACTTCCCAGGGCTGTTCTCAAGCCTCCTGCCTGTGTGCTGGAAAGGCTGAAGTCAATCTGGTGGTGATGTTCTGGTATATTTTGGTGTCAAGCCCTGTGATTCCCCTCCAGCCAAATGCTTGGTTGCCCCCACCTTTTGAAATAAGAGTTATGTGTGAGCCTTAAATCTGGGCACAGAAGTGACTTTTCTGGAGGCAAGCTCATGCCCAAGTGTTTGTGCTTTCCCCCTTGTCAAATCAAGCTTCTGCAAGCTCATTTTCTGCAAACAAATGAATTTTCCACCTTGAAGCTGAGCTCTGTGTGTGTGTATATGAGAAACTTACTCTTTTTAGGATAGTGATAATTCATTTTTCGGTGGTGTTTCTTGGCTCTCGCTCCCAAATCTCCTTGCAAAGGAAGGTATGACCTTGTCAGCCTGTGCATTTATTGCTGTGCACTCTGAGAAGGAGCTGAAGGCATCTCCTCTCCTTAGGGCTGGTAAGAAATCACTCGAATCCATGTTGGGACTTCCAGGGAAGTGTATGACTTAACTGAAATGGCGTTTTGGAAGCTCCTTTGGATGGATCCATGCAGTACCAAAGCAAGAAAACCAATCTGGGAATAATTCCAGTTTTGTAGAGGTAGAGGCAGTGGGAAGAAGAGACAGTGAGATATTTAAGGGTAGGGAACAGGGCAGTTGCAGTCTAAAAATGGATTTCTGGAGCCACAATTGAATAGACCAGACTCATGCCGTGTGTGTTGGCTTTTCCAGGCTCACTAGAGGCACAAACATGTACCCACCCACACAGCTTTAGTCTCAGTTGCTGTGTCAGACATTGCTGATGGGTGAACCCTGGAAACTCCATGAGGCAATTTTAGAGGCGTTGCCAAAATTTCCCTGGCTGCTCATGTAGGAATGCCTGCCCCTTGGGTCTGCCGAGCTGAGCTGGGAACCCTTGGAGAAGCAGCTGTTCATTTTAGCAGTGGATTTCCCCATACACCATCAAGCTGTGATATTGTCCCTTCCAGCCCCATACAGAGCCAAAAACGGGACTGAAACCATGAAACTCGTGTGTTTTCCTCACGAACATGCAAAAATCTGGGTCACACTGTAATGGGGCATCTGGAGCACACGGGTCAGACTCGATCCTCCTTGTACTTGCCCGGGTAATGCCAAACCCGAATTGTGTCTGAGTTTACTTGACAGTGCTTTGATCTTTTCCCTGGAGTCCTACAGAGTCCAGATCCTGGAAGGTCCAAACCTGAAAGTTTTCCAGCTGCATTTCATGAAATCTCTGTAGTGTTTTTTTGTTGGCTTGTTTTGCTGGTTTGCACTGGTAGGATGGGCTGTTTCAGGGCTTGCAGGGTTATCCCCTGATCTCAGTTGAGTGTCCTGTCAACCATGGGCTCCCTTTGGGATTCTGGATAGGCTGTTTTGTCTCTCTGGGTCTTGGTTTTTCCTCCTGCAAAGTGAGGATGGAGAACTGCACTGAGGGCTTTGAGGAGAAGCAGCATGTGAAGCTGTGCTGGGAAGGGGGTGATGCTGGAAGGACAGAAGAGAGGCAATGTTGGCCAACAAAAGGAAATTTCTTACCATGCCTGTTGTACATTACTGGGCAGAAGACCAGGCAAATCTTCACACATATCCTTGGCAAAAAGCTGCACAGAAAATTCAGTAAGAGACATGACTTCTCTCCACAGTCTTGGCTCTGGCACCTCTCAGTTTCTCACCACGCTCTTCTGTCTCATGGCCTTTCATGTATTTATTTAAGGCTTGGAGAGCCTTTTGCATAACAGGGAATATGGGCAGCTTGCCTGGTGGTACAAGAAGTGCTTTTGAACAAAGCAACCACTCGAGTTTCATAAGCCTCAAGATAACTGCTCTATGCCTGGTTTATACTTTGCTTCTCAAATATCTGCCCACTTTACATTTACAGTTCCTGGACAGCTCCAGACTTCACACATGGCCCTGCCCTAAGTTATTCACCCTTTCTCCCCTTAGCCAACCAAAAGCCCTCTCCCTTCCAGAGGCCTTGCCCAGTGTCACTCCTGCAAGAGATCTAAGCTCTTCTACACTAAAGGCCAGCAGAGATCTCCAAAAGTGCTAATGGAACTTGCACTACCATGAAAATTACCCTTAAGAAAGCGTCTGAGTAAAACCTCACACCCAGCAAAGCTTTTCACCACTGATTCTGAGCAACCTGGTCTAGTGAGAGGTGTCCTTGTCCATGTCAGGTGGTGGAATGAGATGATCTTTGAGGTCCCTTCGAACCCAAACCGTTCTGTGATTCACATGGAGCCTGCATTTTACATCACTGTGAGGAATCAAGCATGGGATAAATCTCACAGACACTTAAGGAGACTTTACTCCATTGTCACTCCTGTCTGAAGATGAAGAGTGACACCACAGTTGTGGACTTCCTCCAGGGGTTCCAAGTGCAGCCAGCAAAGATCACTTGGCTTCATTAACAAAGCGTAACACAGAGCCCCACAAAGGCACAGGACGTTGCCTCAGCATGAAAAACAAATTTGTTCACTGAACAAATTCATTCTGACCACCTTGCCTTTCTGCTGCTCCCAGTCAGCCATAATCAGGCTGCTCTTGACTTAG
The DNA here is from genome assembly GCA_013400415.1 of Scytalopus superciliaris. Taxonomy (NCBI): domain Eukaryota; kingdom Metazoa; phylum Chordata; class Aves; order Passeriformes; family Rhinocryptidae; genus Scytalopus; species Scytalopus superciliaris. The sequence goes on from VXBX01008473.1 coordinate 79,416, forward strand.
CAGCTTTCTCCAAACTGCTCCCAGAGCACTCGTACTCATCAGCGACATCCAATTTCCAAACTGAGCAAGGAGCAACCCTTTCCAGAGCTGCCTTTTCAGCTGTTCTCATCACTGGCTCCACATCAATTCTGGTTAAATGAGAAAAGTACAAAAGGACTAAGTTATGCCCATGCTGAGCACTCTGAAAACCCTCATCACATCATTCTCTTCCAGCTCTGTCATAAATTGTCCTCATTAACCAGGCTTAGCCCAACTTTATTGTTTGCATCTTGACCTATAATCCATTCAAAGCCCACACCACATTCTAATGGAGCTGTTGCCCTAAAGCCCAAATTTGCAGACAGATGAGCCAACAGGACTCAGACATCTGACATCCTGAATTTGCTCCTTCTGATCCAGATACTTCTGGTTTGGACTCAATAACTGAGAAAACAAGGTTTACACAGCTGAGCTTTCAATGCCCATTGACGTGCCCATTGCTAATCAACCTGGAACCTGATGGCCAGTTCCCAAACAAATTCCTCAGGGATGCAGACTCATAAAACTGTTTCCACAAGTTTCATGAAATAATAGTCTCTATAGGAGAGAGATTTCTCCACAGAGGGAAGGACTGCAAGTTTAGCTCAAATCCCATTAGGCACCAATGAATCCACAAGGGAAAGATGTTATGCATGCCCTAAATGTGGGGAAAATCATCAATTAGAGCTTATTGAACTCAGCCACAAGGCATGAACTAAACTCCAGGCTGGCTTAGCTCCCCAGCTCACAGGAACCACTTGGGTTTTCTCCCCCCACCCTCTGGGATTCACTTCAGCTCTGACATGCTGCAGGCAGAGGAAGTTTTGGAGTGGTTGTGATTCAGCACAACTCATTTTGAACCAGTTTTGAGCCCAGCAGGCTTCCAACTATTCCAGCTGCCCAGTAGCCATCAGCCCAGCTGATTGTTACTAACTGCTGTCAAATGGCAGCCTGGAAGCCTCTTCTCCTGTCCCAGAAAGGAAAGCCATTAATGCTGAACTCCACGTTACTACTTCCCAAAAGTAGTTTCCATCCTGCTGGTGGGAGAGGGACAGACAACACTGAGGAGTTTGAAGGTGGATGAAGGTGGTCACTCATCTCCCCTCCAGCCTGGGCAGTTCTTCCTCCCCTCCCTCCTCAGCCTGCTTTGTGCCAGAATTAAATCACTGGCATTAGGGGGCCATTTGCTCCCTGCCACCCCCAACAACTGCAGCTGCTTCAACCACAAACCCTCAAAGAGCACACTGAGATGGTGACCCCACAGCAAGGACAGCCTCGTGTGTGCAAATAGAGCTTTAAATTAAAACCCAAACCAGCTGCCATCACCTCGGGTGTTCCTGGGCTAGGGGTGTATCACACCTGCATTTCAGCCACTGGTCTGAGCATCATCTGCAGGGGCTGCCAGGAAGGACTCCCATTCCACCCAGTGACAAACCCACCCGTGATGAGGCAGGGAGGGGGGTGGTTGGCTGCTGACACAATGAGACAGAAATGGTTTAAAGCACAGTCCAAACTTCTGCAGTGGCACCAGGCAGGAGCCTGGCCAAGTGCACAGCACACACTCCTTTTGCTTCAGCAGCAGCAGCTTTAGGGAGGAAATGCAGCAAAGAATGATCAGACCAGAAAGACTTTGAAACATCAAGGAAAAAACCTTAAAAAAACCTCCAAACATTCCCAGCACTAAGCAGTGCATAATTTGCTGTTACTGAAGAGCTGGATTAACTCTGACCCCTGACCAGCCTCAGATCCACAGTCCTGCAGGACCTCCCCTGACAGCACTTCCAGGGATCTGCTCATTCAGGCTGCACACAAGCAAAGCCCCTCCAGATCAAGCTTCCCTCTGAAGCTGACTGCCTGCCCCCTCTCTCCTCTCTGACTGCAGTCACTCAAGCCTCCTCAAAACACAGTTCATTCCCCGAGAGAGTTGTGTGGATGTCTATCCCAAGGGCTCCCTGTTTGGAACTGCTTCACTCCTGCTCCTCCCAAAGCCTGGCAGCGATTGCTTGGGATCATGGGCTGCTGGAATTGGAAGCAGCCCCGTCTCCTCCCTGCAAGCATCCCCCTCCTCCCATTCCCAGGGCTGCCTTTTAGCCAGCTCCCTGCCAAACACCCATCGTCAGGGAGGAGAAATGAGTGCCTGCCTCCTACTGCTGTGTAATTCCTTCTCTGGGAATGGATCCCACTGTTCTCCGTGTCTCACCTGCTTTTCCAAGGTGTGGTTGTGTTTTTTCCCTTTTCTGTGAAGTTCCTTGGCAGGGTTTACCCTCGGAGCATCCCTGCAGAGGAGTGCAGTGCCATAACCCAACATCCAGGCTGCCAGTGAGTTACTGGGAGGGCACACAGAGCCCCCACACAGCCAAATCAATGTCAGGACCAGCAGAAGGGATGGTGAGAGACACATCCTGAGGTTTAATGGGAAATCCCTGGTGCTGCACAACTCTTGGGCTATGGCAAACCAGGCGAGACTCCCAGTTTCACTGAACCGCTGTTGTTCCTCACTGCCATCCTGCACCACAGCCTGGGAGCACAGGCCATGTCTGCAGGACTGAGAGCAGCCCTGCAGTGAGGTCCATGGCTGTGGGGTACAATTCTGGTCAGGAGGAATTTCTTGATGGAAAGGGTTGTTAAACATTGGCAGTGGCTGCCCAGGGAGGGGGTGGAGTGCCCACCCCTGCAGGTGTTCCAGGAACAACTGGACGTGGCACTCAGTTGACAAAGTGGTGATGGGTCACAGGTTGAACTTGAAGACCTTGGGGTCTTTTCCAACCTCATAGATCCTGTACTGTCCTGCCCCCCATCCTGGGCAGGTGAATATGGAGGCAGAGAGAGGAATCTCAAAATGCCACGTCTAGAGAAGAGAAGAAGCCAAAACCACTGAGCATTCAGAGCGTGAAGAGGCCACGTTTCTGCCTAGAAGGGAGCAGACTGGAGGCAGGAGAAGAGCATCCAAGTCCCAGGGAAAGCATGGACAGTCTCCAGATACATGAAATTATGTCAACCTGAAGACTAGACAAAGACCCATTAATTTCTGGGCTGTCCAAGCAAGAATTGGGTGAGTGACAAGTTCAGCACAACGATTACAATGCACCATCTCCCCAGGGTGCCCAGAAGATGCTCTTTATGGCTCTGCTGTCTGAACTGCCAAGGGGGACCCAAATTTGCCACATCCTCACGTTCCCAGCCAGGTGCCCTCTCCATCCTCCGTGCCTTGGGAAGGCTGATAAAGGACCTGCTTGGCAGCACTCGAGTCTTGGCTCTCCCTGCACCCGCCTCCTCACAGCTCCCTGGCCTTCCCCGGCTGCCACTCAGGCAGGGATTGCTCCCTGGAGAGGGTGGGGGCACAGGATTTTCCAATCCCTCTTTTTCAGCTGACAGCATCCTTTCAGCCCAACAACAGCTCAAAAGGCTTGTGAAGAGAGATATTTTTATGAGAGCTCACCCCCCCGAAACCATTCCAAGCTCCTTTTCTTAGGCACTTCGAAATAATTAAAGTCTTCCATCATTATACTGAAGATCTCTATGAAAAGCCTTTAATTTCCATTCTCTTAATGTAACTCCATCCACCAGATGAACTCTGTGGGGGGCTTTTTTTTATTCTGGGTTTTTCTTTTTTTTTCCCCTCCATCTCTTTTTGTTATTATTTTTTTTTCCCCCTCTCCTAAAATATCATGCTGGGAAACTTTAATTTGATTTTAGGCTGACTCGAATTCTGGGCTGTGCCACATCCTGTCAGCCCATCACAGCTGCAGTGGTTAATCTCGAGCTCTCTTTAACTTCCATGGGGTCACATTTAATCAGCTCCTGGTTGGTAGCAGCAAATCTGAGCATAGGGCAGGGATGGGAGAAACCTCAGGAGCACCAGAATATCCCCAAATCCATCACTCCCTCCTACAGGCACACCGGAATACCAAAAAGTGATCCAGCAAGTGCAGACAGCAGATGGGAGGGTTTCCTATTTTATTTAATAGGGGAGATTGCCAAGTTGACCTTTAACTCACAAAATAAATGGCAGGGATTTTCCACAAGGGCGCTTTCCACCCCAGTGACTTCTTCATGTGATAAACTCCTTAATGAACAGGAAGTTTCCCAAAAGAAGCCAATATTGCCTTCCAAGTGACAACTGGGGGATGTTGGACAGGCTGTCACAGCCTCAGGAGGAGCAGCAGTTGGAGGCAGCTCAGGGTGCCACAGGGGCAGTGTGAATGTGCCACAGCCTCTGGCTGCAGCTGGAGGAGCCAAACCTAAAAATGATCCCCCGAAAAATCCGAATTTCCCGTCGCTGTTGTTGTGATGTCACTTCCAAGCCTTCAGAGGAGGGGTGGCACATGCTCCTGTCCAACACAGTGGGAGTTTCCTCCAATTTGGAGGATTTTTATGGCTTTCTGCAGGGTTTTTGAGGCTACAGAGGGTACCTTCTGTAGGGTTTCTGGCTTTCCTCCTCCCACTGGTGCTGATCCCCCCTTCCTTGTTGGGTACCCAGCTGCCTCTGGCCAACACGTTCCCCCTGGCACTGGGGTGGAAGAAGTGGTGTTACATAAAGGAGAGAAATTATAGCTAGAGGCAAACCTGGTCAGCCTGCACAGCACATGGCACAGCAGAGGGAGGGGAGAACCAAACCCAGCCTGGAGGATGAGAAAAATAGCCCCAGATAACACATAAAAAGCAGAGAGGGATATCAAGTTCTGCACCCTGAGACAGGATCCAGAGAGGGAAAAAGGGATACAGATGCATTTCAGGAACAGCCAGTGTGCTGGACTTACTCACTGATGTAATTCAGTCCTTAAACTTGGTCTGTCCATGCTAAAATGAGGATTATATCCCAGATTACCCCAGAGCCTGGATAAGAGTGGGATGCCTGTGTACCTGGAACCAGCCAGCCTTGCACACAGAGATGTGACAGGCCTCTGTCCCAAAATAGCCACGGGACTCACCCTTTTCCAAACCTTTTGAAGTACTGTAGAAGCTCTGATATCCCCTTAAAACCCTAAAAACCTTGTGACAGCTCTGCCCAGGCTCTGTGAGCAACTCCTGAGAGTTAAAGCTCTGGCATGTGCTGTTCACAGCAGCTGCTCAGCAGAGGGAAGATGATGATGATAAGCCTGTGTTTGATTTTGTCGCTGGCAGCCCCGGCAGATGCTGGGAGAGAGGGGTGGGAGCACTTTGTGGGGTCTGCAGGAAGCCAACAGACAAGCAGATATGCACGAACAAGGCCTTGCTTGCTGACCTTCCAAAACTGCAGGACTTGATTTAGTAATCAAAGCGCCAGCCAAGTCCAGGAGCTTGGAAAAGGCAATGGCTCCTGCGAGGCAAAGCATGACACTGTTTCAGGACACCAAGATTTCCTCCCCAGCTCTGCTGCTTGGCTAAACTTTCTCTCTTAATGCATTAATTTTACCACCTGTACCTAGTGAGAATAATGTTACAGACCTCTTCAGTGAAGGTGTCAGGATGAAGAGTGTTCTGTAAGACTCATATATCATCATTAGCTCTGGCCAGGAATAACCCAGAGGCTGGAAACCTGGAGCAGCATTTTTCCCAGCTGCATTTGGAATGTTTTTCCCTCCCTCCAAGCCCCAGTTTTTGCCATTTCTCTGAACCACAGAAACACAAAGGAAAACCTCGAGGCTCCTTGTCCCCAAAGACTGTGTCCTGTCAGCCAAGCCAAGCCAAGCCCTGACCCACACAATGAATCAAAGCCACAGAATCATAGAATATCCACAAGGATCACTGAAATCCAGCTCCTGGTCCTGCACACAAGAATCCCACGCTGTGCCTCAGAAGGGAAACCCAAAACAGAGCCCAGCCCTCCCCATGCAGCACTGGGCTCACTAGAAGGTGCTGCAATTAACATTTCACACCTGAAGTTTATAGACAGCACCCACAGAAAAGCATAATATTTAGTAAAACTGAGAAAAGAACAGCTTTTAACAACACCCTCATCTCCATTGAGCTTCACAGTGATTTTTCTTGGGTGCAGTGAGCTCAGCCATTCCTATTCCCCTCCCACAGTGGGACAGGACGTGTGAAAGTCACTGCAAGAGTTCACTGCAAACACAAACGGGTTATGTGAGGTAACTTTCCTGTACAGAAATGCTCTCTCTCACACCAAACAAAAGCAGTCACCAGTGATTTACCAGCTGAAGTGATTCTAATAATTCTCCCACTGACAGCTCAGGACAAGCAGCACAGCACTGGTATCATCAGGTCACTGTTCTGCCTCAGAGCATCGTCCAGAACAGTGCCGGGATGAAGGTAATTAACGACGTGGTAACTAATCTGTTTAGTCATCCACTGTGTCTACAATTCATTCCTGTCATGTGTAAATAGAGAATCAAAGCTCAGTGGTACAGGCTGGGAGTGTTGTGCTGTCCCACAGCACTGGGCTGGGGTTTAGGCAGGAATTCAAGTAGCCCTCTTCAAACAGCCGTGTGTGTCCAAATAAATCCCTTTGTTGCCTCCAGCAGGGGTCAAAGGGTGGCAGATTCAAGGACTCCAAGGATGCTCCTCCTGCTGAGCCAGAAGGGTGAGGGGTGAGTTCCCAGTGAACTCTTCTTTGGGATATATTGGATGAAATGAAAATCCTCTTCCCAAAAAACTACTTCTTGCACCTGTCTGGCTGGTGTTTCCCCTATGGCCAGGACTGCCCTCACTTTGCTGCCCCTTGCTGTGAGATTTGGTGTGTTGTTGGTGCCAGAGCTGCCTCTTCTCCTGCCCCCCAGTGGGTCTGGGGTGTTTCATCTCAGTGGCACAGGAGCACTGCCCCCTCATTGGTGCTCTCTGGTGTTCAGCAGGTAATCAAACATGTCGCTTTCTGGTCGGAAATGTTGTCAGTTTTGCTACAAGCAGGATTAAAAGCTTCTCTCATGCAAATTAATGCCTTTAAATACAACATCACACACCAGTTTGGACTTTGATTCTGCTTTCCTGTGCCAGACTCTATTGCTGCAGGCCCCTCCGTTACTCTTGTGTATCTGGTTGCTGTGTGTGTAGCTCTGCTCTTACATGAGCATCTCCCAACCCCTGTTTTCCTTCTACACCTTTAGTTTTGCAGGTTTCCTTACTCTCTTGTGCAGACTGTTCTCCTCTGCCCCCAAGCTTATCACCCCTGTGCTTCCTCGTTCTTATTTTCAGCTTGGCATCTGTCCTGTTTCCCACCTCCTTTCAAATGCATATGCTTACTGTCATCCGAGTGCACCCCCAACCATTCCTGCTCCATTAAAATATACAAACATCATCTTCAGCCATTCACAAATTGCCTCCTCCTGGCCTCGAAGTAGGGGCTTTCTGAGCTTCTATGGATCAAAATGTTCTTTGGGTGATAGATGGGAGATTAATCTATTTGTTTCATTTATGGGTTTGGCAGCAATAAAAAGAAGCAAAACTCGCTTTTTGGCCATAAACCGCTTCTTGCAGGTTGATTTGGTAGAGGCTGCTTTGTTTTCCTTTCTTTTCCCTCTTGAATCTGCCAGGTCCTCTAAGTTAAATAAATAGATTAATCTTCTTCCTGTAGCCCAGAGATCAGGTTGATGCATTTAAGAGCTTTTTCTCCCTCTAGACTTCTGAGATGTTCACAGATCCGATTCATATTTTAGAACTTCCTTCATGTGTAAAGAGACTCGGTGGTGGCAGTAATTCTTCACTAACAGCAAATAGGGCTTCGTGCTCCTTGCAGTTCTTGTCTTCTGTGAGAGCTGAAAATTTTCCATCAAAGCATTTTTGATAAAAGGAGACTTTTGTGGAAAAATATCACTCTTTGCAGGGATGGGGGGAACTGCCTAAAAACCTGAAGGTCTCCTTCAAAAGAGAAAGTTGGTATTTTCCAAGTCTGTGTGTCTGGAGGGTTGAATTACAGTGAGCCAAGTGGCTGAGAGCAGATTTCCAAAAGTGTATATACTGATCAAAACAGAACTGTGAAAAAGTGTGGCAGAACTGGAAAAAAAATCGTTGCTTTTGAAGAGGGGGAAATGGTTTTCTGAGCTGCTCCGTTGTCTGTGGTGAGAGGTTATCCATGGAGAGTTGGGAGAGCTCAGGGAAAGGGGGGTTTGAAGCAGTTCCTTCTGAACCACAGCCCTTGGTACTTTATAAAGTTGGGGTCCTGAGGATTGGGTTGTTCTTCCAGCCTGTGCACTCACATCATGGCTTAGTGAGAGGCAGTCCAGAAAGTTTGAAAAGCTGAAGGTTGAATGCCAGGCAGGTATTTGGCAGGTACTACCCAGGGAAAGATGTTCTGCTAAAATTGTGTGCTGTGTCCTTGTGCTTCCCCAGTTTGCACCTTTCTCCTGCCTGGCTGAGGGCTGTGGTCCCTGGCCTGTCCCTGTGAGGTGAATCATAAAATCAGAGAATGGTTTAGGTTGGAAGGGACCTTAGAGACCATCTCTGCCATGGGCAGGGTCACCTTCCACTAGCCCCTGTCCATCCTGGCCTTGAACGCTTCCAAGGATGGGTCATCTGCTGGTTCAGCTGCTCTGAAACATTCAGGAACCTCATCTGAAGGAGCCACAGTGGTTTGTTCCTTATTGGAACAAAACTGAGACTCCAAGAGTCAATTTTTACCTGTTTCTCAGTGTAAGACAATTGCTGGTTTAAAGCCTTTTTCTTTTCCTGGTGATGCTTTTCATGAAGCCACGGCTCTGACTGTTCCCATTTATCCAGGGTCTCACAGGTTTCTTTGCAAGCAGAGACTTGTTGAGCTGCTGAGATTCTGCTCACCAAGGAGTGTCCCCAGCCCAGCCCAGCTGGGGAGATCACTTTGCATTCCCCCTTCCAAAAATACTCCCTTGTGCTTGGCTGCACGGTGGATGCAGTGCAGACTCTGCTCTCTCCCTCACCAGGGGTGGTTTAATGGAAGTGATGACCCACAGAACGAGAAGGAGTCTTCTCTTGGATAAATGTGGCATAATATTTGATATCAGAGCCCTGGCCCTTTTAAATGGGGAAACAGCTGGTGCACAGCTGTATGCTGAGGGGTTTTGTGTGTGCCAGGTGTGGGCAGGCAAACAAAGCTTTTCTTGCTTCTTTTTTAGTTGATTTGGAGTCAAACCTGCCCAGAAACTTTATCCACGCTGAACAGCCCTCAGCCTTGTAATTATTATTCTCAGTGTGCTTAAAATAGTTATAGATCATGACACACAGGTCTCAGATCAGAGGAGCAGTGCTGGTGTGGACAGCTCTGGCCCCTGTTTAATGACAGCTTGCTGTCCTCCCCAGCTGGAAGAAATCCTGCCTTTCCCCTTCCACCTACAGACTCTCCTCTTCCCTCAGCCTTGTCGTGATTTTTCCTATAAGATAACAGCTTCAAGCCAATTAAAGAGTGTCTCACACAGTCCTCGCTGTGGGAGACCACAGTGCTTTTAACTGCTATTGTTTGTTAATAAAAATAAATTGTGGGCACCGGGGAGGGAGAAAATCTCACACGGTCTTAGTTTTTCCTGGTTTTTCCCTCAGTGACAAGTGGATTGTTGCAGCCAGGGAGGCTTTGACAGATGATGTCAGGAGGGATGTGCTGGCATGGTTTGGCAGGGGGATTGGTGCTGTGATCCCCCCATGTGTGTCCCCCCCTTCCCTGGCTCTGTGTGTGGAGTAAATTGTTGCTTATAAGCTTTGATGAGCTGGAGGGGGACAAGGCACAGGCTAAATGGTGTTTTGCTGCTGCCAGGAGCAGGAATTCCTGGCAGAGGGATGGAGCAACCTCTTGGTCATGCCATGAAGCTGGTGAAGCTCATCCCTCGCAGCTCCCTGCTGGGGCAGCGTGGCTCGGGTGGCTCTGCTGGGAGGGTCTCACCAACCAGCCCTGGCAGTGCCCCCACACTGCCCTGTTTTGGGGTGCTTTGCTTTGTGCATCCACTGTTTCATGCACCTCCTGCTGGAATTTCTCCCTTGGAGGCTTTGCTGTGCCTCGGGTGAAGCAGGGCAGGAAGTCAGGGGGCAGCAGCACCTCCTGTGTGCCCAAAGGGCTGTGCCAGTGTGGCTGTGCTCGCTGAATTTCCTTGTAGAGCACCAGCTTAACCCCATTCCTGGGATAAAGTGAGTAAATGAGTTTTAATGCTGTCAAGTCGATGCTGTAATGGGACTTTTGTAAGTGTGACTGAGGGGGCTGGTGGGGTTTTCACACTCATAATTCACTTGGCTGTGCCAATAGAGCTTTCAAGTATTGACTGACCCTGGGAAGCCTGATGGGTCGTGTGATAAACCTGCGGAGGAGAGGGAAATTGAATAAAGATGTCCTGTGACTCAGCCTCAGACTGGAACTGAAGTCTCCTTGTGTTCACAGGTCTGTGGTTGATAATGCTGGGGGAAATCTAACTTTGAGATAGCTGAGTCTCTGTGCAGCTTGTGTGAGGAATTAGGATGGGTGCACAGTGCTTTTATCTCTAAGAAGTGATAGGAGAAGTTGATCAGGCTTTGCTAATTCTGGGGAAGATTGAGGGGGGTGAGAGAAGAGAGAACTCAGGAGAGTGGAGAGAGAAAGTTAAAGAAAATAATCCACAGGAACAAGAAATGTCAGGAATACATTTGTCCTTCTGCTTCACTGCCTCCAGAATTCTTTTCTCCTTGAAGTTTCTTGCTTCTTTTTCTGGAAGTCACGAAGGGTGGAGGAAAAAAAAGAAGGAGAGAGGGATAAAAGAACCCAGCTAGGAGAATAAAAAAAAAAAATCCATTCTGTGTGGCAGCTGAGCAGATGTTTATCACTAATATCACCTTCCCTTGAATCTCACCTGCTCTGGTGTGAACTGAATGCCCCTCACTGAGCAGAGCTGTGGTGTGATGGAGAGCTGGAGCTCCTTTTATCCCCCTGACCCCTGGGGAAGAGAGAGATACCACTGGTGTGTCCCTCAGCTCCCAGCAGCTCATCCCTGGCAGTGGGAGGAGAGCAGAGTCGTGGTGGCTGGAAGTAAAGCAAGGCTCTTTAGTGCTGATGAAATCTAAAACGAGACACAGTTTTTATAGGAACATAGAAATTGCCAGACTGGAACAGAGCTCTGCTTCATATTGTTAAGTATCCTTTTTTAGTACTAGCAGCTTCCAGAAGCTGTGCAAGGAGTCTTGCCCCAAGGGGTGATCCTTCTAGCCCTCAGACACAGCGAGCTGGCCAGTGCCTTGCAGCGTGAAGGGTTTACATGCTATTCAAATCTTATTTTAATCTTTTTTCCCCCCTAAATTTCCTATTGCAATTCTAGCTGTTCATTCTCTTTACAAATGTCGATCCTTCTCTCAGTCTTACCGAGGGTTTGACTGCAACAATACCTAGTGGTAATGATTTACCCATGCTAATTATGCATTTTGCAGAGGAAAACATATTGTTCGGAGCTTTAAATGGAGTGATTTTTCAGTTTAATTGAACTTACATCTCTGTGTCCCCGGGGCAGGCTGGCAATGCAGTTCCTCCCCTCCCCCTGAGACACACAGGCACTTTCTCCAGCCCAGCAACAGTCACTTGTTGAAATGTTTTTCAGGTTCCTTCCCTCTTGTGTGTTCCATTTAAATTCGAGCCTCTCTGCAGATGAAGCTTTGCAAAAGGAAATAGCTCTCTTTGCCTGTCGAAAGAATGAAAAAGGCCCTGTTAAGTTGTTTTGTTGATATTTCCCGGCAGTTTTTCAGAATTCCTTGCTGCTCTGCAGCTGTTAAATTTGTTGTCTCAGCTGTGAGGATTACTCCAGCTTTGCTTGAGCTGCGTTTTCTCACCATTCATCAAGCTTCTGGTGATGCACAGAAAGATCCATCAACACCAAAGCCACCTCCCAGCTCCTGTCTGGGTAACACTCTGCCTCCCCATTGCCTTGGAGAAGTTGCTGCAAGTTTTAAAGGGTGTTTGTGGTTTCTCCAGAAGCTCGTAGGGGGTGTTTGCAGTGGGGTTGCATCAGGATAAAGCACAGGGTGGGAATTTGGGAAGCCTGGTCCTGGCACTGCTGGTCCTGCTGGGCTTGCAGCGTCTCCAGGGCTCCCCCCAGCTTTCCCAGGCCAGATGTGCCAGAGCAGGTGGCAAATTCTGCAGGGTGATGGTGTTTTTGGAAGTGTGAACAGAAATCACTGGCACTGGTTGCCCGGAGAAGCTGTGACTGCCTCATCCCTGGAATGTCCAAGGCCAGGTTGGAGCAACCTGGGCTAGTGGGAGGTGTCCCTGCCAGGGAGGAACAACCCCTGGCAGGGGTGGAACAAGATGATCCTTAAGGTCCTTTCCAACCCAAACCATTCTGTGATTCTATGAAATAACAGTGCACCAGGATTCCTTGAGTGTCCCTGGCAGGCTGGGCAGAGGGAACAAGCAGAGAGGTGGCTGGTATTCAGGAATATTTACATTATCAGTACGGCAGCAGGAGGGTGGTTTTTCTTTACTGTGGTTTAACATTTTATTCTGCCTTTTGGCTTTTGCTCTACTGTCTAAGAATTTTTCTGCAAAAATCTCCAAATAGCAGGATGCTGTAGTGATACCAGTGAAGAAGAGCACCATCTCACACAGTCATTAAAAATGTATAAGTACTTTCAGAAGCAAGTTGCTCCCTCTGAGAAGCAAATCGTCCATAATTCTGCTTGGTATTTAGAGACTTTTATCTCCAGAGAGAACGCAAAACTCTTCAGTATAGCCCTGATTTATTTTATTCTCTTGAATTTTCAGAGCTAAAGATGAAAAGGGGCTTAACAGAAGAAGAATTACATACTTGTGCTGCACAGAGAGAAGCTGAGGGTCAGCTCATGATCCACCAGCTGCTCAGCAATGCACCCACCACCCTGAAGGACCCAGGGAACTCTTTTCCAAGCATCCCACTCCTTTTGGGGGTAGCAGATTGAGAGGGCTCTGTAAACAGCTGTCCATCAAGCAGGCTATCACAGCATGCTGTCAGTACAGTAAAGAGGAATCATTACAGCAAGAGCTGTAAATGTACAGGCTCTGACATGTTCTTGGTGGAAACTCCAGCTAAGGAAGTTGGTTTGATTTATTTTCAGCAAACTGTGCCGAGGATGAGCTTGGGATAAGTCATCTTCACATGCACAAGACTTAGTGCAGCAAGTTCTATATATCCTTGTCCCTTAAGTGTTTTCTTGGCTTCCAAGGCTTTCTGCTTTGTGTTCTTGTGAAGGAAAGTTACATTCCTTCCCTCTCTGTGTGGGATTTTGGGCTGCACTGGTGTCAGTACCCCAGTTGTGACCCGGATTTGGTGCACCTGGGCAGAAGGATGTTTTATGGCTTTTCCTGGGGTGGGAGAGGCAGACAGGCACACCTTGCAGCTCTAAGGGTGCCAAAGCTCAGCAAGGCAAAGATTGCTTTCCAGTGAAGGGGTTTTTGAACTGTGTTTGCCACCCTTTCATGCCTGAATTTAGAGAGCAGGAGGCAGCTGAGGGCACAGCAGACACTAGGCAGATGGACAGAGTCACGAGGACTGAAACACCTCTTTGCTCCTTCGAGAGTGCAAACCTTGCTGCTGGGCTGGGAGGAAAAATCCTCTTTCTCCTTTCCCTTTCATCCTAAACCTTGAATTCCAGCATTGCTGCTGGTGTGTCAGTGGGGAAACCTCCTCAGGCTGTACTCCCCAGGTATTTCCCAAGCCCCTCCATCAAACAGATGGTTCATGGGCATGGTGTTGTTGTGCTGTTTGGCAAACCCCAAGGTGCATTCCTGTTGCTCACAGCTGTTCCTGGGGGTTCGTGCTCAAACATCCAAGTGCTGGGAAGAGGTTTGGAGCCGTGGGGAATGTGTTAGGTGGAGGCAGCATCCCCCTGTGCTCCATGTCCTAGGTAATTACAGCCCTGCTGCTCGTGGAGCAGAGCTCAGCAGGCACCCCGTGTTTATTATTTAGCTCTGCTGTTAACTGGGAGCTGGTGATGCACAGGCAGCCCCGTGGCTGCCAATTGCAGGGTTGGTGCCTCCCTTTCCTGTCCTGGTCCTGCTCTGAGCTCCTCTACCAGATGCTTTGCTCACAGAGCTGTAGTTGTTAATCCCCACAAGGCTGGTAAGGGCAAAGCACCCCAAGGGCAGCAGTGCAAAGAGCAGGACCTAAAAAGGAGGGGGAAAGACTCTGAGTGTCCAAAACTGAGCGTGAGGAGCTCCTTGGGTTGCAGACCTCAAGCTGTCCTTGATGTCCTGCTGCCTCCATGCCTGGCTCTGCAGGGGAGGGGTGTCTGTGAGCCACGGGCAGCACAGCCAGGGCTGTAACGCCGATGTGAGTACATTTGACACGATCCTGCTGTTTTCACAATACCTTGGAAAGTTTTGAAATAACTGCCTCAAAGTACTCAAATGATATGTTGCTCCACAATCTGTCTCTGCTGCTGCCAGAGCTTCCAAGGAACCAATTTACCATGTGCTTAACCTTTTAGGGCTTTTCCTCCTTAGGAATTACTCTGTAACTCCCACTAAAAGAAAGAGGAAGAAAAAAAAGAGAGAATTGCTATTGCCCTTCCCTCAAATCACCCTCTGATTTCCAGGTGGTTTGGGGGAGTTTCTGCTTTTTAAAAATGGGTTGAGCACACTGAAATCAGGATGCCCTTCCAGTGCACAACTGACATTTGAGCATGGGATCCCTCAATTTTCTGGAACAGAGAGAATTGGGATACAGAAGGCAGTGCTGGTGGTGGGAGCTTCCCAAGGGAATCATGATCCAGAAAATGGTCAAACCCCAAGGAGTGGAGATGTCCCAGAGCTCCCTGCATTGTCTTTGTTTCTGTGGCCATGTCTCAGTATTTCCTGTCTGTAAAAAGGGATAGTCCCTGTGGAGACTGCTGAGATAAGCTGGAGGAAGTATAAATGTAATCTAAAAATAGATTAATTGAAAAATTGCAAGTAAAAAGCTACGTCTCTTTCGGACAAAACTCCTGGTAACTGCAAAGGCAGATTAAAGACTTTGCCTGTGTCAGGACTTTAATATTTGGCCCAAGAATTAGACAAATGGAATAGTGTGAGAATGTTTGCCAGAAAATTGGAGAAAGGAGAGATAAGGTAACAGATGAAACACTCAAAGTCAGCATTTAAGGGCATTGCTGCCTGTGGAGATAATTTTATCAACTCGAGAGACAACCAGTTTTTCTACAAAGTCGAATCCACCCTCCACGTAGCTGTTTAAAGTAGTATTTGTTACAAATTTGTTTAAGTGTGCTGTGGGAATCTGCTCTGGGACAGCCAGTGCAGTGTTAGTTGGTGGATTCTCTGCCTGCTGCTCTTCATTTCAGTGGTGTTTTCACTTTGGGGTGGTGTTACCTTGGATGAAGAGAAAAAAAAGATGATCTGCTCTTGGTCTTGCCCCAAAACCTCCTGTTCCTGAAAGGGAGGGAAGGAGGTGTGACTGTCACTGGGGCAGGAGCAGCACCAAGAACTGGTTTTTAGTGTGGAGAGGCCAAAGTGACTCTCTGTCTCCTCACATTATATTTTGGTATGAAAATGTTGTGTCCTATCCTAAAACCAGAAGTCAGTGCTACATTTTGTGTTTTAGGCTGCTTCAAGCAAAGAAAAAGAAGGGGGGTGGGTGAGAATAGAAGTCAGAGATCTGACTCAATATTGATTTCCATTTGTTTCTGCTGAAATGCTAAAAATGCCAAGATGAAATATTTGGACTTTTCCTTGTGTTTCTTTCCCATTTTTTATTTTTCCTTCGGTTAGAAGCTCCGTGCCCACTTTGATTCCAGTTCCTGAATAATTCATAGCCCATAAATAGCTTCCTCCTCCTTTGGTAAACAGTCTTAGTCCCGAGGGTTTGGCCAGCTGGGAGCAGTGTCACCTGCTGAGGGCTGGTGGGACAGCAGAGGTGCTCACGGGGCGTTGTGTTGTGTCTCTGCAGAGTTATGTCATGCCCAGACCACCAAAGGGCTCCATGAGGATTTATGGAAGATGCCCCGTGTCTTGGCGCCTCTGGTGCTCCTTCTGCTGTGGCTGATGAGGGTCTCTGCCAGCCCCCACTCCCTGAGGATTGGTGAGTAAGGACCTCGCTCTGACCTGGGTTTAACCATCATCCACACTGTTTGGCAGCTCTGTGTAGGAATTCTTGGACAAGGGAATCCTGTGGAGGTTTCCTGCCTCCCTGGGGTCCTCCCGGCTCGGGTGGGCGTGACACGCTTGCTGAGCCTCCCACCTGCATTTTGGAAATGTTCTCCCTCTCGTTTTGTAAGTGAAATTCAGTTTGTGGTGAGTTTATGTATTTGCATTGATTTTTGTGGTGTTAATGTCGCCTGATGGGAATCTCTTGCTGCATAAATGGAAAGCCACTGCTCAAAGAGACACTGTGGAATTAAACTTGGACCCTGCCATGTCCTACCCCTCTCAATCCTCTCCCAGCCTCCACATAAAAGTTCTCTGGCACAAATGTATTTGTCCTCCATCAATGGCCCTTGAGCCCAAACTGCCCCTAGTTAAGTGAGGCCACAAGAACATTAGTAAATCCAAATTGCTCATTTTGTAAGAAAATCCTGTGCATTTGGTCCCCTTTGGGTTGTATTAAAAAGTGTTCAGGAAGAGGCACCATCATCTTCCCTTGCTGCCTGGGCGGATTAGGAGGCAGAAATGCATCCAGAAAGCTTGTAATGGAACTTGCCTCAAAGTATTGACTCTTTGCTCTGGTGTTTAGAAAGGAAAATGCTTCTCTAGGCTGCTCTCTCTGGAGTTACCAGCTGGCTTTATTAACTATTTGTTGCAGACACCAAGCAAATCTATTCCTGTCCCCATTTGCAACTTTCACAGGTGACACTTGAAGCAAAATTACTTCTCCCCTCTGCTAGTGGAGCATGAAGCAGCTGAGAAATATGGCAAGGGAGGGTCTGTGCTGGCTGTTCTCTATCCCAGCAGCTGTGATTCATGTGCAGCACTCACACTGCACGGTCTCAGCTCCACAGGCTGCATTTCATGGTGCTGGGCAGATGCCCTTCTGGAGCCAGAACACAGCCATGGGGGTGGGTGCTGAATTATCAGGATGCTGAAGGCGAAAAATCTTTGGTTATTCCTTGTGTCCCTTCTGTGGGGGATGTACTGTGGGTGCTGGGGAGTGTGAGGGGAGGGGGAACTCCCACAGCCTGGGGACTGCTGGTTTCCCACGCCCCCAGCACAGCCCAGAGTGAAACTGGAAGGTCTTTGAGAGGTGGGACTGCTTTTAAGTTCCTGGGTGAGGACTGGAAGGTACAATCCACCCTGCACCACACCAGGTGGGATTAGCTGCTGCCTTCCAGGTCTCAGCTTGGTGTGCACTCAGGGGTCCTCCAAATGGAGTTGTTGAGGGTTTGATGAGTGTTGTTTCTGCAAGGCACAGTTTCATTTTTACAGCGTCCCCAACAAAAAAGTTAATAAAGTAGAAAATAAGAAGAGGGGGAAAAAATATTGCCAGCAGCCCTGAAATCATTCCTAAATGCATGCTTTTGGCAAGACAGGGAGATACGGTATCTAGCAACATAAATCAATGCTCTGCATGGAAAAAGAAAACAGACCAGTATGAACATTTAAGTATTCGAAGGAAATGCAAGCTAATATTTAAAATTATCCTCAAATCCATCTGGTACTGGGCTGCTGAAATGCACAGGTAGCTGATGAGCACTGGGAGGTGACCATGGGCAGTGTCCTGGTGAGCCCTTCACCAGGAACAAGGCATTGTTCCCTGCAGCACTTGCCTCCCAGGTGGAAGGAAACAGAGTGGTGCTGAGTCAGGGGCACTTGGCTTGTAAAGCGAGCACGGGGCTTTTCTGCTGCTGCTTTGTGAGGGTTTGGGTGGATCCTGGCCCTGGAATTTCCTAGAGGAGTTTCTAAGGAGCAGATTGCTTGATCTTTGAGCACACAGTGACAGGACATTTTGCTGGCCTGGACAGGACCCACAGTGAGTGTTGCATTGCAGGGACCTTCAGTGGCATCATCTGTGGGGAAAAAAAAAGGGAGCAGAATATTGGCTACAGAGTGACCTTCTCTGTGCCTTTGGATGCACAGGAACAGGCTGTTGTTTGCTCTGTTTCTCTCCTTGATGCACAGGAAAAAAAAAACATCAGTGCAAACTGGGGTTTTTTTGACTGAAACTCTGTGTGTTCTTTTCTGATCCAGTCTTGGAGAAAACCTCCCTGTCAACATTGTTCTAGAGATCTTTGTGGGGAAAAACAGGTCTAAAAAGCTTTATCCAGAAAGGTGGTATTTTTACTAGGAGTGTTTTTTGTTTGCCAGTGGACTCTTCTGGTCTGTCTTGGGGAAGCTTTATCTCCATAGATGCCCAAAAGGTGCTTGTGATCAGGGTATGAAGAAGCAGGCAGGGATGGACGTGTTCTGAGCAGTTCTAAGACCCCCAGGAGTTATGTAAGGATATCCTTCAGACATCCTGTAGGTCTTGAAAGAGCCAAGGCATGACCTCCCAAAATGTCTTGGGACCCCAGTAGGTTGTGCTTGCCCATGGTGGGCCTTGGACATGTTGTGTTGCATCCAACCACACCAACGATGAAAGCCACCAGCTGGAGGATGGCATCTCCCCTAGCCCTGCTTTCCTGCAGCATTTAATGTCTGTAGAAGCAATCCTGGGTTTGTTTTCTGTTTGTTCACTCATGCTTAATAAGGTGTGAGGAAATTTGCCTGAGTTATTTACTTGGTCTTACAGAGCAGACTGTCAGAGCCCCCAGTTGGAATTCTCTTGCTGGATTCACGGGGTGTGCTAACAGCTCATTTAAAATTCATATACAAGCCAAAGTTGTAGTTTATACATGGCATTGCCCTAACCAGCAGCAGGCTCAGTGGCACTGACATATGATCTGCTGACAAACTCTTTGCAAGGCTTCCTGTAGCCCTTTAAAGTGCTCTTGTCTGTGACTGCCTCTGCAAATCCCTTCCCTGCCTCTGCCTCCGCCTCCCAACTTTGCAAACTTTACGCAATAAACAAGACACAGCTCTAGCATAAAGGGTGTGTTTTTGGGTGAAACTTGGCATTTTTCTATCCCATCCACCCCTGGTGGACAATCTGCAGTTCTTTGTGGTTTCATCCACCAGAGAACCGATTTGTGGTCAAAGTCTCCATAAATCCAAACTGATGCTCCCTCTCCATCTTTCTTGCAGCTCCTTCAGGCACTGGAAGGTTGCAATTAGGTCACCCCAAAGCCTTTTCTTCTCTGGGCTGAACAATCCCAATTCTCTGAGCTTTTCACGCCCAGAAAAAGGTTCTTGAGATCCCCCAGAGCGTGTGGAGCTGTGGGAAAGCGCTGGCTCTTGGCCGTGTGTGCTGACATGGATGAGAAGAGGCAGACTGGAGACATTCCCGCCCTTCCCTCCCCGCCCCTCTGTCACAGACCTGGGCAGTGTCATTTGTGTGCCCTTAAATCACTGTGTAATTACCCTCCTGAGGTGCTTATGATATACTAAGCCACGTTCTCAGTGAGCTGAAGGCCCCAGAGCCGCCCTGTCCGATGCAGTTTGTACGTTGGTGTGTCTGAGCTCAGGGAGAAGCACCGAGCGCTAAAAACGTGTGAGGCAAAAATGAACGATAATGGCAATGAACAGAATTGTGGAGCATTTAGTTCAGCTTCCCCTGCTCCCAGAGGATATACATAATTCTCCTGCAGGCACTGCAGAGGAGATCCCACAAGGCAGTGTGTTATTCAGTATTAACATTTTAAAGGGTGGTGGTGACACTGGTGATGAAGGTGCAGCCTGAGGAAGGAAGATGCTGATGTTGGCCCCCCTGGGCAGCTAGAGAACCTTCCTCCCAAAGTGAGCAGGCTGAGAGGGGGCAAACCCAGCTGTACCTTTTATTGCAGGCAGGGAGAGCCATGGCTTTGTGGGCAGCTTGGCTTGTGCCATGCTCAGTGCCCCATATCCTATTTCCAGCTGCCTGACACGCCTTGAAACTCCTCTTCTCTGCTGCTGCAAGTGGGGAAAAGCACATTTAATGCAGACAGAGCACAAACTCCTTTCCTTATGCAGTGCTGCTTTTTGCCTTATCCAAGCCCTTTGTGGATGATATGGATGCAACTGGAATAAACTGTCCACGGATTTGCTGTTCCCCAGCAGAAAAAATGGCCTTGGCTTTGAACCCACGAGGCTGCTGCGATCAGCTCAAACCAGAGAAACAAATCTCTGAGTCTCACATGGTGGTGCTGTTGCTGGAAAACCTTTCCACTTGTAATTAGGATTAGTGTTTAGGAAAACCAAGCTCAGCTCGGGTTGGGTGACTCTCTCTGTGGCACTGGGAGCTGCCTGGGCTGGGGGCACAGCTAATGACCCCTCACCAGAACTGGGCTGGAACCAAGGCGGGGCACTGAGACACGTGTGATTAGCTGGCTGCTCTGTGTGTGAACTTGTTTTTAAAGGATTAAAAGTAATCCTTAAAAAGAAACCCATTGTGGGCTGCAGGGTGTACCCACACACCTGAGGGGCAGCAGCACCTCCTTGGATGTGCATTTTCAAGTCCCTTTGTGTTTGCACTGTGATAATCCCTGCCTGGCTTGAGGAGGGTGGTGGGAGGAGAGTGCAGCTATTGGGATAAAATATTAATGTTTTTCCCCAATATTAAAAAGACCCAGATAAGTTCATTAAGGTGAAGTAAATTCACAGTTATTTTTCATTTGCTGCTGTGGAGTGCTGAGAGGTAGAGGAAAATACAATATTCATTTGCTATTTGCCCTTTTTATTTTTAGTATTCTTCTAGGGGAGTGATATCTTATTTATGGTTTTTGAGTTATGTGCATAAATCTTTATTTCTATAAAAGCCACCCATATTGATGCCAGGCCCTTTCAGCAAAGCTTTGTCTAGACTTACAATGAATCACAGAATGGTTTGGGTTGGAAGGGACCTTAAAGATCATCTCCTTCCCACCCCCTGCCATGGGCAGAGATGCCACTCACCAGATCAGGTTTCTCAGGGCCTCATCCAGCCTGGTCTGGACCACTTGCAGGGATGGGGCAGCCACAGCTTCTTTGGGCAGATTTTATCCGTGGATTCTTTGGAGTTCTCCCCAGGCAGTGCTGTGTTACAGCCTGGCAAGGGTGGCCACCAGTGCCCCATCTCCTTGCCATACCTTCCCTGTCCTGAGAGCTCTTGTAAAGGCAACTCACCCATGGAGGCTTCTTCAAGGAGAAATGCTGAGGTCTTTTTAGGGAAGAGGCAACTGGAACTGTTCAGACAGGGACTGGTGACTGCTGTGGTCTTGTACCTAATCTGTTCTTCTCTGAAATGACCTGGTGAAAAGTGTTTTTTGGGGTGCTTTTGATGCAGGACCCCATGGCAGAGTGTTGGGGCTCTGAGGTTGCTGTCTGAGCAGAGCGTGGTCTCTGGACAGCTCTGTGTGGGGGAAGGAAATTGCACGCCGTTCCCACTAAATCCAGGGATGCAAATCTTCCTGGGGATGTGCTCAGCATCCTCTCTGCCTGCAGAGGCAGGAGGCTTGTTAGCACCAGGGAAGTGTGAGTGAAAACTGCGGGAGGAAAGCGAGTGCTTCCAAGCCAGGAGCCCTGGGAAGAGACGGAGCGGTAACCAGGTTGAGCTTGGGGAATATACAAGTCCTGCACCTCCTGCTTCATTTTGCTCTGGTTTTGAGCAGTACGGGGGCCTCTTTGGACTGTTGACAGGACTGGGCACCGAAAAGGGAAGGACTGGTGTCTCTGCCACTGTAGGGGTGTTGACATGAATTGCATGTGATCAAGGTTGGATGTGTTTGGCTTAAAAATCGACTGTGTGCTTTGGGGAAACTTCGTGGAAGGAAGAGGGGCTCGGTGAGGAGAGGGCTGAGCTGCCGTGCTGGTGCTGGTGCTCTGCCAGGGGAAGATGTCTGTGGCATGTGCCAAGCACGTCACAGCCAGCAAAGCAGTGCCCCTTGCCCTGTGTGGGAGGGCTGAGTGCCTCTCCAGGCTGCAGTTTTGCCACATAAAACATAATGAGCTCCTGGTCTAGAGCGAAGGAACCCAGCAGTATAATAATATGAATAATAAATAATAAGCAGATTTATATTTTAGGGCATGGAGTGAGGAGAGAGGAGGATTCAGTGAGGCAGGCCATCTCTTTGTGTGTGTTGCACCTCTGTGGCAGAGTTATTTTTGCTGATGTGTTCCTGTTCATCAGTGTCCGAGAGGCAGGTTATTTCATACATCCCCAGGGGCCTTTAGGCTTTGTTTTGATTCATTGTATATCCACATGCATCTTATATAGACATAGATCTTGGTGTGCAGAGCAGCTGGATGGGAAAGCCAGCTGGTAGTTATGGAAAAGAACCGTGTTGCTTAAGTAGCAAATCAACACTCTATTTCTTCATTTTCTTGTTTATTGAAAGTTATTTGCCCACAAAGGCGGGGCGAGGGACAGAGGATGGACAGGGATAGGTGCACGTACAGAGCTTTGCATCAGAGATCTGGGTTTGTTCCTGAATGTTAAAGATTCTCCCAAAGCCAAGGATCAGGAACTGAGAGTCATATAACTTGTTTTATATCTAAATCCTGTTATTGCCCCTGGGCAGCACTTTTGTGTATTTAAGCGCTGAGCCATTTTTAATACAGATCTTTTTGTTTCATAGGGATAAAGCCTAGTCATAGCAAGAGCAGCTCTGCAATTTCTTTCATTATTTTTTCATATATATACGAATAAAAAAGTCAATTACATGAATGAAAGATCCTTGGTTCCCTGCCTAAACAGCTGCCAAAATTAATTCCAGCTCTGAGCCAATTTCAGCAAAGCTGGAATTTCTGCAGAAAGCTCCAGTGTGGTGTGAGATGGGATTGTGCATTAGTCTGCATTACAGATTCCTGCTGCCCAGCCCCTTGCCCTTGGCTATCCGTGTGGGCAGCTGGGGAAGGATGGATTTCACACGCTCTCTGCTGAGCTTGACTCCGCTGTAGAAATAAGCCTGAATTAAATATCCTTGCTGGAGTGAGTGCCATCCCACTGCAAAGCATTGGCAGCCCAGAGCACCTGGAAACTGAGTGCCAGCATCAGCAATACTTTGAGCTTCAGCTTTGTCCTTCCCCACAGACCAATTAACTTGTGTGTGAAGAACCATGTGAATTGAATTTTGGGATGTGGACAGCAGCTGGGTTGAGTTACAAAACTTGGATTAAGAGCAAAGGGGAAGCAAGTCCTCCACCCAGGCAGGAGCAGTTCTGAGGCTGGCTGCTGAGGAGGGGGCACCTGACTTGCTTTTAGGGAATTGCATACCTGCAGTGACTGTAATGTGATTTGAAGGTCCTTCTCAGGAAGTGAGGGGAGGATTGCCTCGCAGATTTAAGAGAGTGGCCCAGGTTTCTAAAGGTAAGCTGAGATAAAGCTGAATTTGCTACCTGTGAACTGTTCCAACCTTTCTGAGAAGGGAAGGTGGAGGATGACAGATGGGAGGAGGAGGACAGTGAGGCACTCCAGCTCCAGTCTGTTGGAGCAGAGCTGAGGTTCCCACACTATGAGTGCAAGGTAAGGCTTCTTTCTGCTTGAGGCAGATATGCCTTGTGCTCAGAGGCTGATCCCTCACCCTCCTGCTGTGGAACTCCTGGCACATTCCCTTGTCCTTGTTCTGTGGATGGGTGGACTGCAAGCTCAGGAGCTCTCCAGGATGCTGAGCTCAGTGAGGTGTTTAAAGCCCTCTTGCCTGGCATTAGGCACTGCAGGGTTGTTGGGCAACCTTCCCAGAATAGGTGCTTTTGACCTAAAAGGGCACTTATCTCAAGTGCCCCTCTGCAGTTAATTGCTTCTGGCTCAGAGTAAGATAAACACACCCCTGTAAAGCTAAAAGCCCCAAATTGGCCTGGCTTGGATTCAGAAGCTCTCACTCTTGATATCCAGGTGTTAGGAACCTATAGCATTTGGAAAAGTCCCAATCCCAGAAATAGAGAGCAGCCCGCTGATGAAGCAGGTGGGATAGATCCTGCTGAGGGGTCTTGCCTTGCTCCCAGCTTTGTGCTCCTCTTCTCCTGCACAGGGACCTCACTGGGATGAGGCTGAAGCTGCAGGGTGGACATGCAAACCTTGGTGCTTGTAGGGCTGGGCACAACGAGGGAGCTCTGTGGGCCACAGATAAAAATGGAATGCCAAGTGCAGTGCAGAGAGAAGCAGAGAAAGCAGATGAGGTGAAGTTAGGAGAGAGCAATGGGGGGATGTGAGTGGAGGAGCAGCTTATCCCAGCCTTGCCAGCCCTGGCTCGACTCCTGCCAAAGGAGGACTGTGGATGTGCACAGGCTGCAGGGGAGGGACGGCTCATTTTCCCAAAGACATCACTAATGAATTCCTCTTGCACCTCCAGACACTGTAGAGGTTTGGAGAGACTAAATGGAACTTTATGTGAAAGTGGTGGCTGAATGTCAATGCTGCTGTCGAAGCCAATTTGGGAGCTGGAAAGTGCTAAAAGAATTAAGATTGTTAAATGGAAATAAGTCTACTTGGGTGAGATAAAATAGGGTTTAAATGAGTGAAATTATCTGTGGATTACCCTTGTTAGAGTACTGCCTTATTTAATAAACCGAGTTTTAATCTGCTGCAAGGATTCCTGAAGGAAAACTCGGTCTGTGGGGCTACATGGATGTGATGAAGGGGAAGGATCAGCTGTGCCATCATCCTCTAGAATGGAGCCACAAGAGTAACGTTTGCCCATGAGTGCTTTGTACTTTCACGAGGATCTTGTTCACTGCTTTGTGAGTGGTTTGATCGTTGCTCAGGTTTCTTGGGTAGTTCCTGTCTCTTGCTGGCAGGATGGGAGTGGTATCATCTAATGGTAGGTGGTACCTGTTCTGGGTGCCACGTGTCCCTGGGGAGCATTTCCAGCACAGGGCCATGTACTACTTAATTCTTCCTGGAGTAAATTAATGTGCTCAGAGCTCTCCTGGAGCACTGGAAGGGAGTGCTGCAAGTTACTGTAGTGAGGAGGGAAAGAGAGAGCGCTGGCAATCTTGAGGGCTGCAATTTGCCTGTGAAGGGACAGCTAGTAATTATTAATGGACACTGATTATCTGCCTCTGCAAGAGCAGAGCTGGTGCAGGGGAGCCACCAGGTACTTTTAGCTGATTTTAGCTGCCCACCTGACTCAGTGCAGGTGTCAGCTGTCACCTCAAATGTGTTTCTGACCCATCTCTCTCTAGTGACAGTCAGGAAAGCATAACTGCTCCAGATGTTTCTAGAATTGCCCACGGAGGCAAAGGATCTGATCTCAGAGCTCTGTGGGACTCTGCTCCTGGCTGCTGGAGCTGGAACCTGAGCTCAGGAGATTCCAGCATGCAGGAAGGGCAGCATCTGGTGCAAAGGACTAAAGCACAAGGAGGGATGAGGCTTGGTCTTCCTTAGTTGTGTAACTGAGGTTTCAGAATATCTGATGTTCTGTACTTGGAGGATTTGAGAACTTTCATGCTGTTTTCAGGCAATAGCAGGAAGAAGGCAAGGGAGGGGCTCTATTTCCCAATATATTAGGTTTTTTTTGCTAGAGGGATTGCTGTTCACCTGTTGTACCACAGTGCAGGCTCCCTGGAGCTGGTCTGTACATACCACGTGCCCTGGAATTATTCCTGGTTTCATATCATAGAGGTGCAGGCCAGGATGAATGCCTGAGATCTAGCCTGAGGCTCATCCTACATGAGCTTAAAACTTCTGTGATCTCCTTGCCAAGCCCAAGGGGTAGTGAAGTCTGAAAAGTTGTGATGTGGTGTCAGCTTGGGTTTGTCTGAGGATGTCCACGTTCATTACAAATTCCACCCTCTTCCCAACCCTGATTTGTAGGCTTTGTATTCCCCAGGATCTGACAGGGTTTGTGCTCTTGGATGCACCAAGTGTGTGCACACTGTGGTGTTTGACACACATTTGGTGGCCTCCACCTCATACCACACCTGATTCACAGCCTCTAATCTTCCCAGGGCAGGGTGTCCCTAATCTTACCCCTTCACTCACCCTGCAGAGTGGTTTTCTGGTTGTCCTCAGCTGCTTCTCAATCCTCCCATTTGTCCAGTGTCAGAAGTCCATTCTACTGTTTGTCTTCAGCACTTCAGGACATTTTGTTCCACATCCCTTGCACAGGGGATGCCTTGGCAGTTGCAAACCTCTAGTATTTATTACCTGTTGTGTTTATATCCGTTTCAGTGGCACATGGAGCTTTTTTTGGCATGATTTTTCACTGGGGGTGCTGGTAGAGTGGGAAGAGGTGCTTGGTTATTCCAGCCATACTTAGAAATACCACGACCACACAAGGTAAAGCAGAGGAATGGTTGAGTTGGCGCGAAAATATCTTGCAGTGCTTGTGCAAAGCCGTAGGTATCCCATGCAACAGCCACCCCTGATGCCTCCCCAGCTCCAGCTGGGCTTTCAGGGACGGGTTAGGCTGCAGGGGCTTTGCTCTGAGCAGAGCTTGTCTCAAAGTCCCAGTATGGCCAGTCTTTGTGAGGTGATGCTGTGGGACAGCTGCCTGACAGGCCTGGCAAAAGGAAAGCACTGTGGTCCTCCACACTGGCATGACTGAGGAGCATCCCCAGGGCAGGAGAGGGGTCTGAGCTGACTGGGGTTTTGGAGCAGAAAGCTCGTTTTCCTGGCAATGGCTGTGGTTGAAATCCTGTTCTTCCCTTATGCGTTTAAATCCCATGGAGCATCTCATTAGGAACAAATGATGCCTCAGGCAAGTGGAGCTATAGAAAAGTAATCTTTATTAAGCACCCTCAATGGTCAGAGTTGCTTGATGAGCTCCAGAGTTTTATTTGCAGGCAGCTTGGGTTGTTGTTGAGCAGGAAAACGCTTTGAACTCGCTCCATTCCCTGTCTCTAGGTTACTGTTTTCTATTTCTGTTTGCAGTCCCTTCAGCCCTGCAAACACTACTGGCAAAATCGTCAGCACTGGCAACAAAGTGGATGGCAGAGACTGGGTGTGACAGTTCAGGAACACACGGTCATGCTTGGAGAAGGGGATACAAGGGGCCTGCAGCACATCAGGAGCTGCTCTGAGCAGGACACATTACCCTGGGAAACTGTGCAGAACCCACAGATTGATGTGGGAACGTGTGTGGGAATCTCTGAGTGCTTAATTGCTGCGTATTTGGGGCAGGAATGGCCACTGAGAGAGCAGCACATCCTTTTGGAACCATCCCCTGCCTCTGCATGTCAGCTGCTTGTGTTTCCTCTCTGGACTTTGTAAGTTCTTCACAGGTGATAAAAATGAGCTATAAACTGCAAGCACGAGGGTTAGTGAAACTCAGAATAAATGTGAGACAGCATCCTGCCAGATGTTTGGCGTTCTGCTGGCTGTCTAGAGGGAGATGGAATAGAGAGTTCAGAAACATAAGACACGGGGTGTGAACTGAAGGTGTTGCACGTTTCGGGTGTGTGTGTAACCCTGAGAGCTGTTTGAGGCTCTGCTGCACAGTGTGGGATAGCTCCAGACTGACACGGGGGCAACTCCAGCCTCTGCTTGAGAGACATCAGGGCATTTCAAGTCCAGGAACAAAAAAAGAGAGAGGAAAAAATAATCTGTGGCCACGCTGCTTGGCTTTACGAGGAGGAAATGAAGTGAAGGCAGGAGGCTCAGAAATCCACCTGTGTCTGTCATGTCAAGCATGTGAAGCTGACACAGCAATAGCGTGTTACAAGCTCTTCTTCCTTTTCTTTCCATGACATGTCTCATTTCCTTAATAGCCTGTAATGGCTCTGGAGGAGCAGTCACTGTTTAGCAAGTAGGAGCCTCTTGGTCACATCAGCTCGAGCATTCACGATCCACAGAAGAACTGGCATCAGAGGGCTCAGCAAGCCCCTCACACAGGGGTCTCTTGGCAGGTGCCTTTCAGTGCCCCAAACTCTGCACTGTGACAAGGACCTCTCATGATGGAGACCTTGCATTGCTAGAGGTGGCTTTGAGCTGGTTGTGGTCCCTCTTCTGCATTTGCTTCTCCTCCTCCCAGGCTGCCCAGAGAAGCTGTGGCTGCCCCATCCCTGGAAGTGCTCAAGGACGGGGATTGGAGCAACCTGGGCTAGTGGAAGGTGTCCCTGGCATGGCAGGGGGTAGCATGAGTTGAGTTTTAAAATCTTTTCCAACCCAAACCATTCTGTGATTCTATAATTGCCTGGCTCCTGCCCTCCTGAATGGCAGACTGTGATGAGTGGGAGGCTGTTTGTTGTCCTGGGACTATCAAATTCTATTGTGAGGAAATGGGAAGCATTTTCAGGCATTGGCTACCAGCACAGAGAGTCTTTGAGCAGCAGATCGTGCCACTAATGATGATTTTGGAAGATGTGTCCTGACTCTCAGAGAATCAATTAACTCCGAAAAGATTTGGTGGCTTGATTTGAAGAAAACTGTCTGAGAATTTCCTCTCCATCTACTAAAATCAGCCACCTTTAGCAGGAAGCATGGATGGTTTCTATCACTGAAAGGTGAAATGAGAACAAAAATTAGAATAAATAACAGCCTAATTCCAGAAGAAATGCCAAAAAAACAGCATCTGTGTGACTAAAACCCTTCTGAAAACCAGTCATTTGCCGAATATAGCTGTACACTTTTGTTGTAAATGTCCTGGCTCTGTTCTGTGCTCTCCCCCACCCTCCCCATCTGGAGAGAATCCAGCGTTATTTCTGCTTTAAAAGGCAGAACTGGCTGTGTGTGTTCTGAGCCCCATCCAGCACCTGCAGGGAGCTGCAACAGGTTCCTGTCTGTCTGCTCGTGTTTCTGCAGCCTTTTTGAGGGACAGGTGGGGAGGTGCATCCCCACCTGCTCCGCTTGCACAGGTCACTGCAACCTGTCAGGGCTAAAGCTCGTGCTCTCCTGGGAGCTGCTGGAGCACAGGCTCTGCTGGGAGACCTGCGAGTTCAGGGGAGTTCGCTCGTGATACTTGGAATATCATCACTTCTCTGCTGGTTTTATAGATTTTTCTCTACTAGAGCTGAGTTAAGCAGGTTCTCCAGTGCCGTGGGGAAAAGTGTGAACCAGCTCCCTGACCTCAAGTTCTCACCACCAGGAACATCCTTCCCGGTTTCGCAGTCAGGCTTGAGGGGGTGAATTTTGCTTTTAGCTGCAGAAGTGAAAAACACACTGAAATCTAATGCAGGCATTGCTTCTTACACCTCTCCTCGTTCCCTTCTGACTCTGGCAACAAGCCTCAGCCAAGTGTGTCTCCGGGTTTTGAGGCATCTGGATTGCCTGTTGGACTAACCATTTCCAGGAGAAACCCCAAACTCTGGCTTTCCCTTCTCAGAAAATCATTCCCCAGGTACTGAATCAGAATGTATTTGGTTAAAACATAAAAATCCAGGCAATGTAAAAATATTAGCATTGAGTTTAGGTGTTTTTCCAGCCAGGATTGGGGAGACCAGGTGGAGTTCCTGTTGCACCAAGAGCCTGTGTCTGGGAGAGCAGCAGGGTCTGAGAGCTGTGATTGTGTTTGGAGTTCTGGCTTTTTCCCCCTTCTTTTTATAAGCCTGGGCACGCCACACACACTTTTGATTGCAGTCTCAGCCTAGCTAATCTGCTTTCTGACCTATAGAAGAAAATAGCTGGTAATTATTTGCTTACTTTGTGCAATTTAACTGTGCAAGAGCTTCCTTAGAAGAGCCAGGCTGGGTGATTAGGAGAGGAGGCTTATTTTATTTTGTTTTATTTTGTTTCCCCTGGCACATTGTCTTTGCATTTGGGAGGATTCGATTTCTAGGGGGGTTTGCCATTTTTAGGAGACTTGAGTTCCCTAATTGCATTAAATCTGTAGAACAGAGTTGTAGGGGAATCAGAAGTCAGTGTGTGTGTGCTGTATGGTCAGGGCTTGGGAGAGGGACCCTGGCCTGAGGCCATGGAGCAGTGTCACATGGATGGATCTGGATGGGACTGAGGCACAACCTCTGCTGACTCACATCCCTTTCCCCCCATATTATCCCTCTAATCTGAACCTGCTTTGCATTGTATTTCCATGAAAGCAGGAGGGTGCTGAGCATCTTGCAGACAACAAAACCTCTCTTTTAGGCTGGGATTATTCAACTAATCTTGTGATTATGGTGATAATCCCCTTTGCAATGATGCCCCTCTCCAAGGAGCTTTTCCCTCAGGGACTTCCAAGTCCCAAATCCCATTTTCTCCTAATACTGAAGTGCTCTATATTAAATTAAGGCACTCTCAGGGATCAGAGGTGTAAAAATCCTATGGTATTGAAAGCTTTGGAGTCTCTGGTGTCTTGCCTGTTGCCTGCTGACCCTTTGGGTTCGTGGTCGAGGTGGCTTTTCACACAGGAGCCCCTTCCTTGCAGCAGGACAAGCTGTGGGCAGTGATGGACAGCGATGCAGCCACCTGAGGGTCAGATGGTTTCACATCACATTTGTCTGCAGCCAGAGAGGGCAGGCACCTCGTGTGCTGCTTCCTCGGGGGGCAGGCAGGAGGCAGGCAAAGCAGCTCTGCTCCCTGAGCTCTAATCCCACTCCTGCTGCCAGGTACTTGGCGGCAAATAAATATTTTGCTCACAACTCATTGGAGGTGGCATCTCACCAGATGTGCTCTCACTTGGTATGGCAGGAGATTTATTTGGTTGTCCATTTATAGCTTATTATTTTCTTCTGCCTCCCCCCTCCCCAACTTAATAGCAGTTTGCTATCCACCAGGGTATACATTTTCTTCTGATTAAGTGCCATTTAGCCGTTGGCTGCTTGCTCATTTTACTTTTATAGGCACATTTACAGCAGCACAGACAGAGGCATAAGCCTAGGAGCAAGGGTAAGGAGAATGGAGAGTCACAACAGCTTGATTAGATTGGATTTTAATAAAGTTTCCAGCTAAGCTGCATCACAACTATCCCCCACCATGGGTTTAGACTGGAGATTGTCTCCAGAGGTCCCTTTCAACCCTAATTATTCTGTGGTTCTGTGATGCTGAGGTTGCACAGCTCCTCACCTGATGGGAGAATTCCCATGGAATCCAGGAGCATCAGGGATGTCTGCGCCCTGCATAGCTCAGAGCTGGTCTCTCCAGGGTGAGCAGAGATTTCCCAGCTTTCCACAGCTGCTAATTAGTTGCAGATGATGAGATAATTTATAAAAATTAGGAGCGATTTTCTTCATTGTGCTAATATCGCCTGGCAATAAAACTGCTCTTTTAAAAGGGTGGCTTTTTTCTAATGTAGGGATCAAGGCTAAATATATATATATATATATATATATATATATACACACACACACACAC
>VXBX01008473.1:110752-205531 GCA_013400415.1 Scytalopus superciliaris
GTGTGTGTGTGTGTATGTCAGCAGAGCAGGAGAGTTGTGCTCCATAACCGCACGCGAAGAGGCATTTCAGGAGTTCATTTGAACCGTAAGAACGAATTCAAATTGAAATGCAAATTTCAGCGTCGCTTGGAGCACTGTTTGGAAAGAAATGTTTGATCGTGTCACCTTGGTGGCAGGGCAGTAGGAAAAAAGATTGCTCTCCAGCGTGCTGGGGAAGGAGGTTGAGTATGGAGCAGACAGCTTGTGTTACGTGGGGGGGGTTTGGCAGTGAATCAGCAAAACGAAGGTCGCTTTTCTCCCCCTTCCCCAGGAGTGACAGTGACTCAGTGCCAGCTCCTCACGTCAGGCAGGCAGGAGTAGCAACTCGCAGGGAGAGTTACAAGAGGAGTGTTTTGTCTCCTGTGCCAGAGTGCCTGGGGGAAACAGGATGCGGGAGCCAAGGGAAGCCGTGGGAGCATCATCAGCAGGGAAAGGCGCCCGGCACTGCCTATCCAGGGCCTTCCCGTGGCACTGGGACTCATTCCCTGTGGAGGGGAGGGTTAAGATGTGCTGGTGGGATTTGTTCCCCATGCCACTTTGCTGTTTGAAAGGTGCTGTTTGCCCCTTTAGCTGGTCTAAGGGTCATCAGAGCCCTGAATTGTTGTGCGGGTCTGGTGGGAACAGGGAAATGGGGGTGTTGCTGTTGCAGTTGTTTGGAAAAAGACATTAGTTAGGCTGAAGAATGAATTTTCCATGAACTCAAAGGGCCTCCACTACTCCATCAGGTTTCTAATGATTTTGTCACGGTGTTAATCCCTCAGGTGAGTGGCAGCATTTTGATATTGGCGATCAAATTGCGTTTGTGCTCAGGTAACCCGCCCCAGAGCTGGGCAGGAGAGCAGAAACCAATTCATCAGCTCCTAATGGGCACTGCAGGTTTCAGGCAGGGCTGGATTCTGCCACCCCTGGGTGTTCCCGCACAGGAGCACACAGGTAGCCTGGTTTGGCTTCTGGTGATGCTGGAACACCCTCAGTGCCCCTTGCTGGATGGAGTTGTTTAGAGAGAGAGGCAATTCCTGTGCTGGAGAGTTTACAAGAAGGCAAGTCCTGGGCAGAATGGATAAGGTGGAGAGGATCTGTTTTGTGCAACAGGTGATTGATAGGCTGAGCTCAAGGATGTTGTGAGTACAGAAAGTTTTCATACATTTAAGGGGAAAGTGGACAAGCACAGGGAAGAGAAGAGCACTTAAGAGATACTAAATATATAAACAACATCAGTTTCAGAAGTTTCCTAACCTAAGAGTAGCCGGAGGCTGGGAGGCTATTAGCAGGAATTATTGGATGGACTTTCAGTTTGACAGTAACATTTGTCCTTACGATGTAGATATGAAGCAGAGGCACAGAGAAAATGAAAGGAATTGCCTGTAGCAAACTCTCAAATTAGCACCTCTGTCTCCCAAGTCCCAGTCTAGTGTACTGCCCATCAAGGCTGGAAAGGGTGGGAATCTGCCTGGGCTGTTGGCAGCACGCAGAGGAAACTCATGACAGCAGTGACAGGTCCAAAGGGCCGAGGAACAGGGATCAGGGGGTGTGGGGTAGGTTTGGGAACAGCACCTGGAAGGGGGGAGCAGGACCCTGTGCCTCTTGGGATATAATGAAACAGAGATATCCCAGCAAGGTCATCCAGCATGTGCTGCACCTCTGTCAGGCTTCCCTGTGCCACCCAGGCCATTGCAAACTGATCACCAAAGCCCTTTGGAGGAGGTATTTGTTCAAGCAGCACTGGGAGCTGCTGCTTGGAATTACCCTCTGCTTTCATGAAGGCAGAATTAATGTAAACCTCTTTGGGTTTTGTCACATGAAACAGAGCATCCTTTTCCCATTTCTGTAGGTGCACGTTCATTTCTTCTTTTCTAATGCCATCCTTAAATATCTGCTCCATCTCTAAGTGATTCTCTCTTGCACTTTATGGTGGAATTATCTTGCTCTCCCAATCTCTCCTACGTCAGCTTTAGTTGCTGCTTTTCTAGGAAAAGCGTGTTGTATTCATTCAACCTCTATGTAGATGCTGATACATAATTCTTTCCAACATTTTATTAGTCTCTGTTGGATCCCTTCTAATTTAAACATCCTTGGTTTTATGGTTTTGGGTGCCTTGCTTTATCTCTCTGTGTACAGAGACAGAGCCGTGAGCACAACCTCATTGAGACTCCATTAGGAGGACTTATATCCTGGCCTAATCTTATCCGTGATGTGCCTTTGAATCTTCCCTTCCTGCGAGTCCTTTCTGCTTCAGTCCCTCATACATCTTTTCTTCAGTCTTGTTTTTCAAACCAGAATTCTTCTGATGGTGCTGCCAAAAGCTGCGTGGCCTCCAACAGGATATGCTGTGTGGGGTCAGCTGGACTGGGACATGGATGGGTGGGACATGAGACCACCAGGGCAGAGCTACAACACTGGGACAAGGCTGTTCATTGTGGTACATGGAAACCAGGGAGTTTGCACTGGGCTCTGCAAGGAAGCAATTCCAGCTGGTCCAGAGATCTGCTGCAGGCAGCTTAGGAAACCTCTTGTGGCAAGATGGAATGGGTCAGGCTGTGTCTGGGCAAAGCAGAGGAGGGAAAGATGAAGCAGGGAGACAATGAAGAGGGAACCCCCTCATTTCTCTTTAGCAAGTGGTGCTTGCTCTTTAGAAGGGGAAAACAAAATCCCCCCGTCCCCTTGCCCTGCAGGTCAATAAAATGAACACTTACTAATGGCTGAATCAGAAACTCAACAACTTCATTACAGTTGTAAAATCAATGGCCATTATCAAGCCCTTCCTATTGATCTGTGCTGTGGTGTGTCAACATGTTCTGGGGGAGGGCTGTGAGCAGACACTGCTTTGCTTGGCATGTCTGAAGCCCTTTAAAAGACACTGGTCTCTTCCTGATGGGTCACACCTTCCCTAGGTTTTCCATCTGGGCTCCTGCAGGTGGTCCCCACCTCAGCACACGGGTGAGCTGCTGGCAGAAGGTGTCCTGGAGCAGGGAGGCCACGAGCAGAGCAGAAGGGTCAGGTTGTGATGCAGAAGTCCAGGCAGCCCTGCAAGAGTGAATTTGTAGCTTCTGGACTGCTGCTGGGAGCCTTGGATGTAAATGACAACGCAGCTAATAAGGTCTAATTGGCTATTAAAGGAAGAAGCAGCCCCAGAGATGCTGAGGGCCAATTAACCCTGGGAGCCAGTGCCTGACACTGCACTGCTGTGCAGTGATGTGTGAGAGCCTTTCCTGAGCGGGGAGAGGAAAGGAGCAGTGCAGGTCCTTCCCCAAACCCTTTGGAATCAGCTCAGGGTATTTTAGGCAACGGGAAGTTAGCTATTCACTTGTCTTTGTGCAGCTGGAGACTGGATTAGTGGCAGAGCAGGGCAGGCACAGCCTTAGAGAAACCCTGGGGGGGATCAAGGGGGTCCTGCTGAGATGGAACTTCTCGGGAGGCTTTTGGGTTTTTTAGTATCTGCTTAGCCCTGGGGAGCTAAAAGCTGAATCAGGTGAGATGGATCCATGGGGAGACTAATTCCTGCATCTTGGCCTGTGCTTGTGGTGGTCAGAGGGTGCACGGGGCTGTGATAGAAGGCAGTGACAGCAAGAGCAGGTGTGTGGTAACCAGGATGAGCCCCAAGGCCAGGGGGAGACAGGGCAGCTCTGGCAGGAGACTGGCCTTGGAATGCTGAGATCTTTTCTTGAACAAGCCAGTCCAAAGCCTGGTGAAGTCGACAGGGGACTGTGAGCAGCTCAATCAATCATTCTGCCTCAAACACTGTCTGAGATCAGGGCCGTGGGGAGCCTGGGGTTTGACACAGGCTTGTTGCTAATTTGAATAAACAAATTATGTCTAATGGTTTTGTCCTCTAATTGATGCCAGTGCCTTCTTATTAAAGGAGAATGGATATATTCAGTGTTGCAAAGCAAGCTACCTATTTTCATAGTCTGTTTGTCTGCTAGGAGTGTGCAGACAGAAAATAGGATTGGGTGGATTTGAGTGGGAACTGGGACTTGGGAGTCTCAGCATGACATGGGCCATGTGTCATATGCTGGAGTCTGTTGCATCTTTATTCCATGAGGCTGGCTTTGTGTGTTGCTGTTGGTGATCTCTCTCTCATTCCTTTTCCTCCCATGGATTTAACTATTTCCCATTTCTGCGTTTTTTATTTTATTGTATCTGATTTCTGTATTTTTTGCTGCTCTGAACTCAGCCCATTCTGAAATCCGGTGAGTTCAGTCCAAGCAGGAGATGAGTTCAAACACAGGGCTCAGCTCCTGGACTTGGAGAAGCAGCAGCTTGGTATTTTTTGTCTTCTGCTTGGCTTTTTTGCAGGGTAGAGAGAAGGGGACTGTGACTGTAGGATCTGTCGTACAGTGGCACACCCATAGTTTGCCCATTGCAGTGAAAGAAATCAGACTGATACACTGCTAATAGCACAGTTCTCGTTGTAGCTTTCCATGAAAAGCAGAGCTGAGCAGAAGGATGGAGTTTGTCCTCATTTGTGATGGTCTCCAAGGATAGTTCTCTCTTGTGTTGAACAAGCAGATGGAAAAAGGATCTAGTGCTGACCTCAGCAGTCCAGACAAGCTGATTGGCTTCTTCAGACCTGTCTAACCACCTCTTAGTCTGTCTGGGCCACGAGACTCCCAGTGATGATCTGGAGTTTGTGGACTTGCTGCTTTGGAAGTGACCTGAGCAGAGCCAGGAGTGTTCTGGGTGCTCCTGGCCAGGGATGAGCCCTGCAGGGTGGGGGTGCTGATGGGCTGAGGGGAGCAGGAGAGGGGATGCAGAGGCTGCCTTTTATCTTGCCTCAGTTACAAAGGAGACAAAAGCTCCTTTTAGCCACGTAACCTGGAGTGCACTTTGCAGAAAATAATTTGTGTTACCTTTTATCTGCCTCAAAGGAACACTTAAAAAAATCATCCTGCCCATAGCGGGTAACCTGATGAGTCTAATTTGGTGGTATGAAAACACAACCACTTGGAGGCTTCCCATCCATGTTCTGGCTAATTAGCTACACTTCCCCTGCTACCTTTTGCCCGCTGTGCAGTGTTGTGTGTGTTCAAACACCCCATCAAGAGCAGGAGGTGTCTGTATGTGTTGGTTAATGTGCATTTTGGCTAATATGTTTGTGGAGGTGGGAGTTGATGTTATTGACTGTCAGGCCGACAGAAAATAGGCTGTACCATGTCCAGCTCTAAAGTCCTGCTGGTTCCCCACTCTTGGACAGCACATGCAGGGCTCACATCACAGTCTGCTGTTCTCTTTTGGCTTTTGGGTTTATTTATTTTGCTAACCTGTGTTTTCAGGCAATGCTGGAGAGGTTTTGGGGGGAGGAAGGATAATGTTCTTCAAGGGAGTTGCTTGGTGTGACTGATGAGGATGAGAGAGTGGCAGGAGTCCAGGGCTGGTGCCTGGGCAGCAAACACAGAGCAGCTCTGGGTCACTGCCACTTCAGTCAGGAGGCAGAGGGATGATGGCATCCCATCCTCAGATGATGACATCCCTGCTCTGGAAGGGTGTCCATAACTGTGCTGTCATTCCCTTAAATTCCAGCTGTCAGGGTGTGTTGGGTGCAGGGTGTGTCTGGACTGAACGAGGGCTGGCCATGGACCAGGTACAGCTTGCAGGTTTAGGTGTGTAAGTCCTGTTTCCATGCCTGGGGCTGGCACTTTGGTGCCTTTCCATGAAAACAGGCTTTGTTAGAGGCTTGTTTGTAGAGAAAAGTTGACCAGATTGTCTTAGGAGTTGACAAAGCTGCTGATTTCCCTCCAGGATGGAAAATGTTCTCTGTGGTTCAATGTCAGAGGGATAACAGAGGACATGAGAGCACTGAGGGGAGTTTCCTCCTCTCCAAGAGATTGTTTTGTGTCCCCTTAGGGGTGCCACCAGTGCATGCCCTGTCTGCACACACCTTCCAGCATGGGCAGCACCTCTGGGGACACAGCACAGGAATTCAGCAGGGTCTGGCCGAGTGTTCCACCCAGGCAGAAAATAAATTGGCTGCTGCTGCCACTCTCTTTTTGTAAATTGGTAGTGCCTGGAATAGGGCCAGCTCTTTTTCTTTCTCTGGGAGACACCCATTGCTTTTCCAGGGGGAATCTCTGAGGGGACCTGGGAAGCAAGACTGGCTCGTGGCTTTAGTGAGTGGCAGGATGTTGTGAAGGTTAATTGCATCCTACTGAAACCCAGCACTGGGAGATGAAAAACGACTGCAAAGCTGAATCCCTGGTGTTGCAAGAGCCTCTGCCCTGGGCTTGCTCACATCCTCCCTCTCTGTCGGGGTGAGGTGTCTGGGCTGCAGAGAACAACAGCCTCATGCACATTCATCCCAGGGCTCTCCTGCGGGTAAACATTGCTCTGCTGATGAGCCCGAGAATATTATCACTTGTGCCTCTAATGGCCAAACACACGCTGCAGATTTGGGCTTAAACGGAATCTGATGAGTTCAAAAGCTGCACAAGTCTCTTAAACAAAATGAGGTCTTAGCAGGAAGCCTAACACCAAACAGAAGGCTCTTTATTGACCATGGGATGCTGCTTTCAGAAGGGTTCTGCAGGTGGCTGGGTAGTAAAACATGTCGGGTTGGTCTGGATGTGGGGCTTTTTCAGACAGTTGAGAAACCAATGAAGTTAAATTGGTAGAACTGTCTAATGTGATTACAGCAAGATGGGAATAAATGTGGTTTCATTAGATGTTGTCTTGAAGCGGGAGACTGTCATTTTGTGAT
Organism: Scytalopus superciliaris; assembly: GCA_013400415.1. Lineage (NCBI taxonomy): Eukaryota > Metazoa > Chordata > Aves > Passeriformes > Rhinocryptidae > Scytalopus > Scytalopus superciliaris. The sequence goes on from VXBX01008473.1 coordinate 117,486, forward strand.
GGAAAACTGAGATGACAGGGAGTATTGGTATTTGAAGTGCCTTTTTTAAGAATGACCTGCTCTGGCTTTTTGACATCAAACATGTGTATGCAGAAAGAGAGATTTTGGTTTGTGTTTTTCTGGTGCAGCTCCATCTTAAGTCTGAAGTTTTCCGTCAAAGAACTTCATGGGGGGGGGGAACAAACCTTGTGTGGAAGTGCTTGAAATGTATTGTTTGTAGTGGGGCTTGTGTGCAAAACCTGGGCTTGAGCTGAGCCCACAGTTACGTGCAGATATTCCCATGTAGTGGCTCCCTGACCCCAGGCACAGCCTGCACGTTCTGGCTGGCACAAGAACTCTGAGTTCTCGAGATGTTTTCCCATCCTGCAGATGGTTTCCTTTCTGTTGTCACTTGATAAGAGATCCAAAACCTGCCCCTTGGTGCCACCTGTACCTGCCGTGTCTCTTCCGAGGAGAGGGCTCAAAGCTGACACTCAGCTCCCCTCTGGTTTCTTTGCCTCCTGGCTCTAATCTCACTGTTGGTTATTAAATGATTCACAGGGACTTCCCACTGCCCCTGGGATGTTAATTAAAAGATTTGCAGCCTTAAAAGTCCCTGTGCACTGTTGGTGTTCTGCAAGGAGCTCCAAGGTAGAGTGGTGTTTATGTTATTAATCCCCTGGAATCTCCAGGAGCCCTGCACTGGCTGGAGTCATGCACAGATTGATTTTTCCTGGTGGTCAGAAAGAGAGGGAAATGCAATGTCTGATGTCCCCCTGGCCAGGAGATGACATCTGGAAGCTCATGGGTAGAAAAGCACCAGGAAGGACAGGAGAGACAAAAGCCCAGATCTTATAGCAAAGGATATGCCATCAAATGAATAACACTGATGGAAAATGTAGGAAATGACTAATGTTGCAGCCAGAGTAATTGTTTGGAGAACTGGCATTTCTAGTATGAAAAGATTTAGAGTGAGCTTTCAGTAAATAAAGGAGAAATTGGCCCTGAAGTTCAGGGCTAAGATTTGGCAGCTGAGATTGAAAAAGTAGGAGGGGGGGAAGTGTTTAAGGTACTTTGAGGAGAGAAAATAATTTTTCAAGCTGCATTTCACTTAATTGAGTACCAACAACAAGGGCTGGACCAAAAAATCTTTATTCCACAGAGCAAACAGACCCAGCATCACCTCCCCAAGGCTGCCCATGGCACCCAGCCCTGCCCATCCAGTGGTGCCTGTAGAGCTGAAGGGAACCTTCCACATCTCTGTGCATGCAATCTCATGTATTTATTATTTCAGCCCCCCTTTCTGTGCTGTGAAAACATGAGCTAATTTGCTCCTGGGGCAGTGTCTGGTGTGAGGCTGCTTATGCATGATTTTCTTGGAGTTCTCTGTGTGAGTGGTGGCAGCGACAGCAGCTTTTTCTGAGCATTGGATGCTTCCCTGGGATTAGCTTGTTTCCTTCACGGGTGTTGGGTAGCCAGGGCAAGGTAAAAAACCCTTTGTGATGGGATGGCTTTATTGTGGTCTGTAGCTGGGATTTGAGGCTGTCTGGGAGAGCATGTTTGTGTAAACTAATGATCCCATTTTCTTGCTGCCTTTATCCGCCTCATGATCTTTCTGCTCCCTTCTCCAGCAATACCTTTTCCACTGGGTTAAATCAAAGTGCAAAGCTCTGGTGATTTGAGCAAGTTAGTGAGTCTCAGGACACTGAAAACCCAAGGAAATGGGATGCCATCAAACATCAGCTTCTGACCTCGTTCTCGAAGGGTTTTGCCCATTAGGTGTGTGGATGGGTGCAGGAGAAGGGGTTCGTTAGCGGGAGCAGAGCAAAGCCAAGCCAGGTCCTAATGAGGTGCCATGTGGAGCTTTTATAAAGGTCTGTGGAGCTGCTTGTGGCTTCCAGAGTGTGACAGGGGGTCACCTTTTTGTCGTTGTTTCTCCCTGGGTTCCTCTGGTCAGGGTCAAGAGGGCAGTGTAAGGTTGAGGACACGGGGCTGGGTGTGGACCCGCAGGTTCAGGTCGCAGCTGTGCCTCAGGTTTGTGCTGGGGCCAGACTGGGAACGGGGCTGTCTCATCCCATGTGTGTGCAGGAGCTGGCGGGACACAGGGGAAAGCCTGTGGTGGTTTCCATTCAAGGCATGCTCTCTTTGCACCCCTCGGTGGGAAGGACAGCATTCCCAGTGCCCGTCCCCCTTTGGCAGCCCACAGGTTGGGAATGTGTCCTGGGAACACATGGAGCTGAGCAACAAGGCTGCTGACACTCTGATTAATACTGCAGCAGGGCTTGTTATGCTGGAGAGGAACCTTTACTCCAGAGACATTAAATATTAATAGCAGCAATAGAGACACAGATAAACAAGAGCGAGTTATAAACTTCATTTTGAGGGCATCGGTGTTAACTCTGACAAACTCCTGTTACAGCCAGCTCAGGAACATGGGCCAAAGGCTGCTGCTGCATTTAAATCTCTGGATTTCCACCTGGAACTTGGAGTTCCTGACTCTGCCCTGCAGGAAAAATCCCTCCCTACCCACAATCAGGCCCCTGCTGCGAAGTGGCAGAGTCTTTAACCTGACTCTTGTGTGGTCAGAGCTTCCCCAGCAGGTCCCATCTGGGCTCTGTGCTTCCTTATCCCACTTCAGTGCATCTCCTCTGCTCAGGAGCTTGGCCTGAGGTTCATAGACAGCTGAAAACTCACCTTCAGAAATCACTCAGGGATCTTAGCATTGTATCTTGCCGGGTGGTTCTAAACTATCCAGGGTGGATCCTCTCAGGGCATCAGGTGGGGAGGACAGTCCAGGGATGCTTTGGTAGGATGGGAAATGCTGTGTGGTTGGAGCATCTCTGACCCTTGCCATGTAGATCATTTTAATCTGAAAATCCTCATGACATATGGTGGTAGTTTACAAATCACACAGGATTTCACATGTTTAATACTTGCCACTTAATGGTAGAAATAGCCAAGATTTTTGTGATCAGATGAGCTGTGTGGGCTGGGCACACAGGAAAAATACCAAATACTTCCAGTGCAAACTGGGAATCAGTAATGAGCACTGTGTTTACTACTTAAACAGCTTTCAGATGAGGAATGATTGTAAAACTCATATTTTAGTAATGCAAAGTATTATTGACTGAATTCAAAGTGAGATAATTTATAACATGTCAAGTCAACTTTCCTACTGTAATTTATATTGGATTCTTCTTCCCAAGGGGTGGGAACAGCGAGGCTGCTGCTGGCTGATGTGTCACACTGGAAGCAGCTGCATTTTGGTGTTTTATTTTTTGGGGGCACTGTTGGCTGCACTGCCCCCCTGTTATTGAGGGAGGACCACTGGGGCCTGGAACACACAGGGAGAGCAGAGCTGTGTGAGCCTTTGGGCCAGTCTGTAAAATGCCTCTTTAAGCAGGTCCAGAAGCTGCTTCTGGCTGAACAATGTGAGGTTGGAGGGAGAATTCCAACTCCTCCTGCATAGTGAGATGATGAAGAGTTACTTGTGCAAACCCCCCTGGGCAATGATCACCTCACCAGGTGACTTGGGAAACTCCAGTGGGGCACAGCCTTGGGGCTGACCACGTGTTGGCACAAAGAGCAAGACAAAAATCAGAATAATTAATGTAAAAGAAAACAAAACCCAGCCAATGCCTGCAGGGGGAAAGGAAAATAAAATGGGCACTTCTCTGCCATCCAAAGGCTGACCAGTGGGATTTTAAATCCCCTCTTAATAATGTATGCAGCAGCCAGGAAAATCAGAGTGGAAATGTAAAGGTTTAATATTATGAAAAAAAAATCAGGCAAATAAATCTTTATTTCAAAATTTGCTCTCATTGTAAGAGAATTATATTAAGTTTCTTTTTTAATGCCACTGGGACAAACATACTTTAATCATTGGGTTTTAGCATGGCCAGACTGAATACACTGAGGTGGTATTTGTTCAGATCTTTTCAAGCATTAACAGATGGTGAAGAGAAGATATGGAGTTTTTTGGTTGAAGATCTAATTAGTCCTTACACACACAGTCCTGTTCTTTGTTCCCGGCCCCTGGCAGCTTCCTGCTCATTTCCATGCACACTCTTGCAGCTCATGGAGCTCCAATTTCCCGCTGATGAAGACAGACAAGTGTTTTACAGAATTGGATGGCATACTTAGGAAATGGCCCTCATCGCTTATATTTATGTTCTTAATTCACTCCTCAGTGGTAATTGGCGATTGTACAAGGCCCCTGTCATCTCTTCTGGTTAGAACACTTGAATGTAGTTTGTCTTCACATGATTTATGGCAGCAGAACCTTAAAGGTAATTGAGATTGCTGCAGCAGTTTCTTGGGGAAATTCTGAAGGGTGTTCTGGGTGGTGGTGGGGAAGTGAAGGTTTTTCTCTGGGGTTCTGCATTGTTGGCAGAAACATCTGGAGGTCTCCTGTGCAGGACATGTGAGGCACTCCCAGAGAGACACATAACCACCTCCTCCTGCACAGGGCAAAACTCACTGTCTCTTCTTGAATGAGACAGCTTAAAAGGGGAGGAAAATTATGGAGCAAAGTGTTTGGCTAATGCTCGCTTTCAGTGCACCAAGGCTCGCTGTCATAATTTCTTCCAGGATGGCTTTTGGTGGCATGGCTGGGAGATGGATGGAGCTATTGTGAACACCCTGATGGGAGTTCAGCAGCGTGGAATCAGAGGGAGAGGGCTGTGAATCTCCTGGAAGTGCATTTCAGCCAAGCTCCTACGTAGACAGCAGATGTTGTACCGGGTTAACAATTGATTTTGATAAATCCGTTTCGCCCTGGTTGGACTCTGTTGGCAGATCGTGCTCTGTGTAGGCACTGTGTGGTAGCTCATGAACAGCCCCGTTTGCTGTTGGGGGCTGCACAAATGCAGGCAGGGAGAGAAGCAAAGGTTCTCAATGTCAGATTGTGAGGCACCAAAATAAACCAACCCCAGCTGGAGTCAGGAGGGGTAAAGTGCTCACGCCCATGGCTTGAGGTGTTCATTTTGGCTCTGGCCTTTGCAGTGGAGTTACATGGACAGAACCCTCTGCCCCCAGAGCCATTGACATTTCCAGGCTCCCTTCAGAGCTCTGGTGTCACCTTTGTGTGTACTCAGTGTTAGCTGGATAAAGTGATTTGTGCTTTAGTTTACCTTTCTAGGAGCTTAATCTCCCCAACCTTTTCTGTTTGAAGCTCAACTGTTGATAAACCCCCACATCAGGTTAGTTATTAGCAAAAATTTCTGCACAGAAAGGGTTGTCAAGTGCTGGAACAGGCTGCCCAGGCAAGTGGTGGAGTCACCATCCCTGGAAATGTGCAAAAAATGGTTTTCTTCCCTTTCCCTCTCAGGGATCAACGTCAGGAAGGCTCCACCAGCTGACAGAACTGGCTTTTCAGAATCTGCTGTGAGAATGTTGCACTGTTCCAGCAAAAACAAGAGCATTAACAATAGCCATGCCTGCAGTCTGAATTATTTTAATACCATTTGTCTTGGTTATTGCAAAATATAACCTGGTGCAGAGCTTTGCTGAAGGGATCATAAAGTTTGTGTGAAAGGAGCTGGAAACCAAACAGAAAAGGGTTTAGCAAAAAAAAGTAATTAAATGGGCTCTGGCTGAGAAGTGGGGCATGAAGGAAGGATGTGGCTGTCGGGTCTGTAGCAACACTGGTACTTCCACTTCTCCCACTGCTGCTGCTCTTGCTGGGCCCCCCAGATGTGTGCCCAGATCCAGCTGCCACCCCCCAGAGCCTCGGACCACTGTCTGTTCCCTACAGGGTGCCCAGAGCGCCTGGGATGGGGAGGAAACCCAGTGGGACCAGCAGCTCTTGCGCCCTGTGTTTAGTGCCAATTGGTGGGGTTAATCCATGTTTTCCATGGAATCCTGTGAGCTCCTGTGCCATGTCTTTAGTCCTGACTGGTGGGGTTAATCCATGTCTTTCCTGTGAGCCACCCCCCTGTCAGCATCCCCCTTGCCAACCTTCCTTGTCGCCCTCCTTGTCCCAGGATCTGCAGGGCTTGTGGCAGCCCCTTGGAGCCGTTCCCAGGGGCAGCAGGCGAGGAGGGCAGGAGGAGGGGACCGAAAGGGAGGGATAAGTGATGGCATCTGCAGAGTGGGCGATGCCAAGAGGCAGCAGGGTCGGTGATGCCAAGCATCCCTCACCCTGCTGCTTACTGGGCTCACTGTGCTGTGACTTTGGGTGCAGTGGGGATTTCAATGAGGGCATCAGTGAGGTGGAGAGCTGGATGTCCCCTCCATGCCCCCCAGGTGCTCATCAGAGGGGCAGGGAGGGGAGAGGGCTCTCAGAAAGCTGCTGGCAAACAGGGTGTTGCTGTCCCAGCTCCAGAGCACACGGAGGAGCAGCCAGGCACTGTCCAGCAGCAGAGGAAATTAAAAGCATGGCACACAGTCAGGGAGCAATGGCTCTGGCATGGGGCACAGCCAGGCTGTACCATCTCCTGTGCCAGGGCTGTGCCAGCCCTGCTGCCCTGGCAGTGCCTCTGTGCAGGACACAGAGAGGTTCTGACACCCTGGTTGACCTTCCTGCTGGGCTGGCAACTCTCAGGGGGGCACTCTGGGGGTTTGTCCTGGCTGAGGGCAAGGCGAGCTGGCCCCTGGAGCTGTGGGAACATCCAGCCTCCTGCTGCTCCTGGCTTGGTTGCTGGGGGGCTGCCCAGAGCTCCTGTCAGGCAGGAGGGCAGGCAGCCTGTCCACATCTTCCCGAGCTGTTTGGTGCCATTCTGGGCTCCTGCAGCACCTCAGAGGGATTGCATTTCCCCAGCACCTTTCTTTTTATTAAGACTTCTTATTTTTAAGCCAGCTCTGAGGTTCAGGTTGAACTCCCACGCTGTAGGGGCAGACCCACTGTAATGGTGTTATTTTAAATCAGAAATAATTTCCATGTTTGGAGTGTTCTTTGTGCAATGGCATTTGGAAGTCCCAGGATCAGCACTGTGCATTGGCTGGTTGTGATTCAGAGCTGGAGATCTGGCCCAGGTCAAGTGCAGAGGAGTGTCTGTAATTGCACCTATAAGGAAAAGTATTTTCCTTTCATCACTGTTGGGCTAATTACCTTTGTCAATGGTAGTCCTGCTCGAGAAATCAATAAAGAACAAAGCTTTGCTTTGAGAGAAGGGGCATTTCTACAGTCTTCCCTGGGCCCTGCAGCAAATAATAGTAATAACAAATCTATATTTCTACTTTTTGTGTTTTCTGTTATCTGGATCTCTTTAGTAAGATAACACAGGGAGCAAGAAAAGTAGTGTTCTCTCTTTTTTTCCCCCTTCTGTCTATGTGTTTTCATATTTTTAAATTAACCTTATCGACCCATGTACTGCAAGCTTGGCTCTGCTGGCTCCTGCCTTCCAAGCTGTGCAGGAGGCTGGGGCTGCCTGAGAAGTAGCTGGTGGTGCTCTGCTGTGCCTGGGACCTCTTCTCTGGGTGGGTTTTTGCTCCTAAACCCACCAGTCATGGAGTCCCAGACTGGTTTGGGTAGGAAGGGACCTTAAAGCTCATGTTGTTCCATGCAGGGCCACCTTTCCCCAGCACAGCTTGGTGCATTTTCATACGTGGGGATAAAGTGGTCACCAGCACCACGAAGGTGTTTGCCCTGGCCTGTGACAGCACTTTCTCTTGTTTCTGTCACCAGGCCTGTCTCTCACCTGTCCCTGATGGAGAGTTGAAGCTTTGTAGGGCATGTGATTATTTTTTTTTTCCCCTCTTTAAGTAAGCAATATATATTCAGGACTAAAAGACACTCAGGAAATGAAATTGCTGGCATTGCTGCCACTTGTTAGGGGAAACTATTTCCGTCCCTGCTAATGGAGGAGGGGGTCCTGCTCTCAGCTGCACAGGGCCTGAGGTGGGGTCACAGAAGTAGAAAGAGACATAAAAACAAGGGAGAAGAAAGGAAAACTAAAAGCCAGGGAAAGTCTCTGAAGGTGTTTGCATGTTGGTTGTGTTCAGGTTCTTCTCCATCCCCCAGTATTTTCCTGGCACCTGGAACAGCTGGGTGTAGGACTGTGACCAGGAAAACTGCTGAGGAAGCCCCCACCACCCCACCAAAGGCTGTGTGTGGCCAATGGATTAAAGTGCAGCAAGGGATAAGCCTCCTCCAAAGCCTTCCAGAGCCTTCTGTAGGCCAGTGTAAGCTGACAGGCTCTTAACAGAGGGATATCCCTGCCGTTCCCGTGGTATGGAGCTGATGTGCTTTGGCTGCCAGAGAAGGGTCAGGGCACAGAGTGAAGAGGTGAAACCCCACACAGGCTGAGTCCTTCATCCTCTCCATGGGAGAGCAGAGGGTTTTCCTGCTTTCCCTGCAGACAGAGCTCTGGGGCCCTGGCAGATCCGTGCCAGAGCTGTGCAAATCCTTGACTGCGTCTCCTGGGGCGGGAGGAATTAGGAACGTCAGGTTAAATAAGCTTTTTTTGGAAAGGTAAAATCCTAAGAGTGAGTGAGCTCAGAAACTTTAAAGGCAGGGATTGAATTTTCTATTGCTGCTGATTAATTTAATGTGAAATACAAAGAGTGGGCATGGGAGGGAGTTCTGGAGTGGTTTCAGGGCTGTCTCTGAAGGAAGGCACTGCAGTAGCCTGGAGGCGACACGGGGATGAGCTCTGTGAGGTCTGTCTGAGAGTGGAAAGCTGGCAGCTTTCTGGCCAGCTCCTGAAAAAGCACCTCAGGCAGCTGATGCTGCACGAGAAGGGAAAAGCAGGGAAGGACCTCAGAATACTTGCTGGTGGAATCACGGAGTCCTGCCATCATTTAGGTTGGAAAAGACTCTCAAAGTGATTGAGCCCAACCTGTGACCCATCACCACCTTGTCACAAGTGCCATGTCCAGTTGTTTCTTGGACACTTCCAGGGATGGGGACTCCGTCACCTCCCTGGGCAGCTCCTTCCAATGCCTGGCACCCCTTTCCATGAAGAAATCCCTCCTGATGCCCACCCTGAACCTCCCCTGGTGCAGCTTGAGGTCATGTCTTCTCATTCTGTCACTGCAGGCTGTCTTGTGGTAGTTGGGTTGATGGTTCAGACCCTTCTTTTGCTCATCTTCTATGAAGCCTCACCCAGCTGTGCCCTCCTCACCCAGCTGTGCCCTCCTCACCCAGCTGTACCCAGCCTGCCCATGGGACTCTGGGCACTGGGGACAGCCCTGCTCCCAAGGGAGAGCCATGTGTGCCCACAGAAATCTTGATCCCCTCCTGCTCTGTGGCTGGGGAGATCATTTTATCAGTGCAAACCATCAGAGCACAGCGCTGGGAAATGCAGAAGAGCTTTATGTGTTTTCTTGAAAACCACGTTTAACGTGACAGTTTTAAATAAAATAAAGAAACAGGGCTGGAGGTGAGAAAAAGTACATGTATAATTTCTCAGTTACTGCTCCCATAGCTTTTTCGATTTGAGTGTTTCCTCTCTGATGTGTGAAATCTGAATCCAGGATTTCTCTTCTCCCTCCCTGTTGACCTCGTCAGAATCACTGAATGCAAGAGAAAAAAAGAACAATAAATTGCTTTATGTACCTCCAGACAGGCAAACCCTGCACTTACCCTCACAGGCAGACTTTTCCATCTGTTACCTCGCTGTGATGCCTCCAGGTTACCTCAATAAGAAAACTTAATTGAGGCGATGTCATGTCAGGAGAAAATGATACATCCATTCTCACACAATCACTTCTGTAACCTGTTTCACTTTTAGCAGAACTACACTGGGCTTCGTGTCTTGCAAGGGTTTTATTCCCCCCTCGTCTTTCCAATAATAATCTCCTTTCACAGTATTTTTCATTCACACACAGGCAAACGTTTTTGTGTTGTCACTTCTGGTTGTGTCCTCTGCGTGACCACGTGTGCTGGTGCATAATGAGGGAAGATCTCTGCTGTTGGACTAGACAAAGTGTGTGTGAGAACAGAAGGATTATCCCCTTGCAGGGAGATGACAGGAGGAGACTAATGGGAGGGTTTTAACAGTAGTTAGAGACTTAACAGGCTGTGAGCGTTCCCTTCCTGTCATTACAGTGCCAGGTAGGGAGCTGGGGCATGTTCAGGAGTTATTGCTGAGCCTGTCCTGAGCACGTTCTGCTCCCTTAATGGTTGGGGCTGAACCTCTGAGGGTTTTAAGCACCTTTGTAGCACAGGAAGCATCGCTGGTTGATTCAGCTGCCTCAGAGGCTCAGTGCCTTTGCAGGCACAGGCAGGCAGCTGGAGCTCAGCTCCTGCCTTTCAGTGGATCAAAGTGGTTTGAAATGGATAGCTAGTGTTCTAAAACTGGGGAACTTGCCTGCAGAACAGGTCAGTGCTGGTGGTGTGCAGATGAAACTCTCCTGGCAACTGAGTCCTTGTGGGCTTGTGGCGAGGAGCAGAAAACAGGAGGGTTGGGGTGAGGGTTTTGGCTGGGATTCCCTCCGTACTTTCCCGAGTATTCCAGGGAATCCCCACCCAACCCAGCACCTCCTCGGAGGCTTTCTTAAAGCTTTCTTTTCAGCGCAAAGCCTGTTCCCGTCACTCTCCCTTCCCTGAGTCAATATTAATAAATGGCAGTGGGGTGGGAGTGGGAGCTGTGTTTATCCCGAGGATGCCAGGCAGACAATGAACCTCATCCTGCCCAGATGGCACAGGCTCTGCTCCAAGCTGATAAACAGGGCTGGTGCCATTGAAACGGGCCCAAGCGCGCCGAGCTGCAGCAATAGCGTGGAGATTCCAGCGCCTCCAGTGACCATCTGGACACACAAACTGATTTGCTATTTGGATAATAAAGCCTCTCCTACGTCTCCAATATTAGCCGTGTATGGGGATGCTAATTGATTTAATTGAAGCTCTCAATGCTGAGCTGTGGGTATTGCCAAGCTTTTCAGTGTAGGTGCGTGGTGGGTTTTAATGCCTGTTTGAAGGAGGGAAGGAAGTTGGGGGGTGCGTGCTCTGCTTTGGAGATTCGGAAAAGGGAGGGCTGTGGGAGCACCTGGCCTTGAGAAATCTTTATTTTTTGAAAAACACCAGTTTTGGCCTAGAAGACGTTGTCAGGGGGTTTTGTGCCAAAAGATTCTCCCAGTTTCTCTCTCTCTCTCTCTTTTTCTTTTATATGACCTTTTTTCTGGTAAACAAAGACAGACAACAAAAAAGAAAACTCACAACCTTGCAGCAAAGTTATCCACCTGAATAAGAGGCAAAAAGTGACCTCTCGCAGCAGTGACATAATCAGGACCAGTTGTATCAGCAACTATTCCCAGATAACCTCAGGCTATTCCTTAGTGCTAATATTCCTCATCATTAGTGGTGTAATATCTGGGGGATGTGTTTCTTAGCAAAAGCACTTTCCCTCTTCCACTGGAGCTTTTGCCGCTCTTCAGGGCAATATTTTGGATTTCTTTCCCTTATGCTTTGTCTGGTTTAAAATAGGAGGGATGTAGTGGGTTTTGTTGCCTTAATTTCCTGTTGATTCGGCTCTATCCTGATTCCTCATTAACTGGTTAATCAGGATCGTGGGAAACACAGCCAAGTGTTTTTTGTGAAAGGCATGTTGTGTTTGGAGGGAGTAAAACAGCTCAGAGGAGGAACCTGCAAACCACCAAATAATTGGCCTGGAATCCTTTTATCCCAGCAGGCAGCTGATTGGGAATGGGGAGATGATCTCAGTTCCAGGAGCAGGGTTGGGATTTCCAAAATGTGGGAGAGTCCAAGTGTGTGGCTTAGTCTTAAGCTGTGCAGAAAGGGGAGGATTGTGAGAAGAGCAATGACAACTTGCTGGGGATTTTATTCCAACTTCTCAAGGGTGGAGGCTCCTGTCAACTGATTCCACAGGAGGCTTCAGAAATCATCTTCCCTGATGTCAGTGCATGTGTTAATTGGACTTGACAGATGATAATGAGGGAGAGGCTGGAACAGAGCAAGGGTAGAGAGAATGTCATCACTCCTGAGGGAGAAGGAGAGAGCACAAATGTCCACATGTCCAGGAGTTACATGGGGGAACTCAAAGTATCAATCTTTGCCATTTCTGGTGCCAGAGGTGATGGGTGCAGGGGAAAATGAATAACTCTGAAGTGGGCATCCTGTTGTTTATCTCCAGTTCACATTCATGGCTTGGTCTTGCTGTTGAACCATTTATGAAAATGAGTTTTTTGGTTGAGAGATCCTCTTCTACGGGGGAGAGCTCAGCTGAGCGAACGGGAATGGGGAGAGGGAGGTGACATCGTGGGTGATGAGTCTTGAAACACAACCCTTTTAAGCAGAATGTAGCACCATTGCCTGGAACTGTGGTCCTCTGCCCATGTGCCTCATGGCTAATGCATAATTAACCTTAATTAGCTTAATTAGTCTGGAAATCAATTTTTTTGCCTTTGCTGAAAGGTCACTGTGTCCTCCCCTTGCTGGATGGACATTGTGGCCTTGGCAGTGTGAGCAGGACCCCCGTGATGCTGGCAGAGCTGGGCAGGCACTGCACCATTGGAGGAGAGAGATCAGCTCCTTGGAACGGGTGGGATTTTCCCCTCAGAGGCAGCATCGGTGTCTCAATGCCACTGCAGAGTTGGGCTGTGTCCATTTTCTGCCTCAGTTCCCCACGGAATGGGAGACAGCACTTCTCTGTGGCAGAGGGGCTTTGCCTGGAGCTGTTTCAGAGTCCTGTGCAAGCAGTTGCAGGCTCAGTCGCCCTGTGAGTGAGTAATGACAAGAAGAGCTCTGTTTCTCGTCATCAGATCCCACAGCAGTGGCATCTGGCAGTTGCATTTGTTGTGTGCTCCAGAGTAGGTGCTGTGTGCCAGAGGCAATGTTTTCCCTGGGCTAAGAACCTGCCCAAGCAACCAGCTCTGTCACCTCAGGGTTAGTTTAGAATCCCCCCCTTCAGCAAAGTCGCCCTGTGATCCTCCCTGCAAGGGAGGGCAGAAATCTTCCCATCACAGCTGCTTCTGCTTGTGGGGAGACAGTTTTTTCCTTGTAATTTTTTTTTTCTTGTAATTGCCAGGAAACTGCCTGAACAAATGCTTTTCCCTGACTGGCAGGAGCACAACACCCACTGATGAGTCAGGGGAGGAAGAGCTCCTATTTAACTGGAAAGGGTACTGGGGGAAAGGAAGGGGAGAAGCCAAGGAAGAATAGCTGCCAGGGAGTTGTGGAATTAATGATATTTGTTTAAAGACACATTAGAAGATTAATGATGGAAGATAAAGTGTGAAAGCAGCAGGGCCTAAGTGTGGTATTAATGGAGCCCATTTTCAGTGCCATCTCCTGCAGGAACTCTTTGGGAGTACAGAAGGGGGAAAATCACTTTACAGTAATAGCTGTTACTTGTATAAGAGATCAACATTGGCTGTATCAAAACATGAGGCTTCAAGGTAATAACTGGACCCTCACAATCACTGTTACCCATTTAGAAGACTATTCTGTGCTGGTGAAGAGATGGAGGAAATAGCCTCAATCCTGCAGCTGATCATAAAGTTTGTTTACTTACTGTTGTTAGTCAGTTCCCAGTCTGGTAAGATCATGTTAAAAAAAAAGGGAGCAGCCTGGAGGAGATGAAGGAGCTGGTGATCATCCTGGCAGAATCTGTTGGGACCATTTGATGGGCTCATTAGAGACCTGGGGCCTCCTCCTGCCTCCCTCCAGGGTCTCCCTCCACTCTGGCTCTGCTCCATGGGCAGGAAATCTGCCTTGCACAAAGCCCAGCTCTTTTGCAGGGATCAGGAGAGATTCATGAATGATTCATGAGGAGGGGTTGGGGGCAGCAGTGAAAGGATGATAATAATATTCTCCATGTGTCAAAATATAACAATAATTTGACCGGCTCTAATTTTTAATAACCACTGGGTTTGGGAGCAGATGTGATAGATGAGCTGCAGCAAACCAGGGTCTCCCAAGCTGGCTTTTCACTTCAGAGCAACGAGGCCACTCTGAAATATCAGAGCTGTGTAAAACCTCTAGGGCTGTGGGAGGAAGGAGCAGAAAGCTGAAAAAAAAGGGGAGAAAGGGTCTGTCCTGTTTTCATAATTGCAATTATAGTAAGTGTTAGACATGAGCCTCAATTCATCCTGGTTCAGAGCAGTGCTGAGCGGGAGTTTTATCTTTAAATCTCAGGTTTCATGGAATGAAGCTTTTCAAAAGGGTCTGTGTGGTGTTTCTTGAGCTTGGAGATTCAGACAGGATTAATAGGAGTGGCCAGGGGTGGGTGATGGGGTGGGGAGGTTTTGGGGGTTTGATGGTTTGCTGTCCCAGAGGTGGCTCTGGACATTCTCATGTGGGAAGAGGCTGGGGAGGATGATAAAGCAGCCCTGTTTCTCCAGGCAAGTTCTTCTGGCTGGGATAATGAAAAAGAATTGGATCCATGAGGGCAGCTGACACAGCTTGCTGTCTCCAAGATGTTTTCAGTGCTGTGTTAAAACATCCTTTATAGACTTTGAGAACTAGTGGGAATGTGGTGCTGCCTGTGGCTGCCAACCCTAACTCTTTGTGTGACAGCAGTCCCTGGATCACCTCCTGGAATACAAGCTGGTTCCAGCCTTCTCACAGTGGGAAAGAGTCTTGGCAAGACCCCCTGCCCCCTGCCCTGCCCTCCAGCACGTACTTGGGCTCACAAGTGTCAAAACACCTATGGCTGGATTCAGCTCTTGCAGGTACCCTCCTTTAGGTGGCTGAAAGTAGGAGGATTTAATGGTCTGAACCATGACTTCAATTAATCAGTATAAATGTTGCTTATTTACAACATAAACCACAGCCTATGGATAACTCTGTGGTTTAATTAAGCTTATCACTGTGAACCTGATCCAGTTTCGTGCTGCATTAATGCCACTAATTCAGTGTCCCCTCTAAGAAGCTTCATAACAGACTGCAGGGGATGTAATTCACTCCACTGAGCCTCTGCTTTGCCAGCCTGGCTGGGTCTGATGTGTCTCATTCCTCACCAGTGTTGATGCTGATTCCTCTCCAGCTCTGATCCCACCAGCTCTTCCATTGCATTTAACATCTGGGGAGTCTGGAATGGCTTTTCCTTTGGGTTTCCTCAGCCTTGTTCATGAAGAGCTTTTGTGTCTGATTTCATTTAGTCTCTGCAGCTCAGCTTTTTCTTTTTCTTTGCCTTTCCTTTCTTGCTCTTCACTTGCCCTTTTCTGTTTTTGTGTGGCATGTTTAAAACTTTTCCAGATGTGGAAGAATCTGTAATGAGCTCCCAAGCTGAAAGCAAACACTGTTTGCCTAGAAGTTTTTCTTTACCTACACGGAAGAGCCTTGTGCTAGAAACCTCAGAGATTCTTTGGGGAAACTTTTGAGGATTTTGTGGTTGTTTTCTGCCGTGCCAAGGATTCTCCAGGCAGTGTTTGACACCCCACTTAGGGACGGTCTCTGGAGGATGCTGAGACAAATTGCTGCGAGCGAGGATGTTACTGTGCATCACTTCAGTCACTTAGGTCTCTGTAGATCCTTTCTCTCAAAGAGTCATCTAAGAACAAAGTGGGGCTGCTTTTCTTTCTCAACAAGTATAAAAAGCATACTGGGATTAGATGAATTAGCTCTGTGCTGCTAAGATGGATAGAAAGGGAGGGAAAACCATGTCAGAGTCCAGGGAAAAGAAAATTGCTGTTTTGCTTTCCTGGGGAGAAGTCACCAGGGGAAGGGAATTGCAGTGGGCAGAGCATACTAAAGAGGGAAGGCAGGAAGGCATTAAGGTAACCTATTAAACTGCTGAAGGCTGAGTGGCAAAAAATAAATAAATACAGGCTGTGTAGATTGATCGATATTGGATCTGAAGGGCTTCCACATCTGGTGTGGCAGCTCTTTAGCATCTCATTTCAGTGTGACTCAGCAGGAAAAGTTGTTTGTTGTAACAGTAAAACAGAGATGAAAACAATCCTGAGGCACATCAGTGAAGGGCTCGAGTGTCCTTTTGTAATTGGATCAAACTCTTTCATGTGCTTTAATACATCTGGATCCCGTGCTGTAGGGGTGAGGTTCCCAATGTCACCTTTCCCCACCCTTGTTCCTCTTCTGCTCAGCTTTTCTGTGATCCCCTCCTACTCTTAGGCTGTGTTACCTTCCCTTGCACATCTGTGCACCAACATCTGGGCAGTGTGGGGGTCAGGAGATAGGGAAAGGTTGGCAGTGAGGTTTCCTATGGAGAGGGTGCATAGAGAGCAGAGATTCTAAAGGGCAGCTTGATATTACTTAATTTAGGTGCTCTGAATTGCCCTCTCAGTGTCCTGACCCTCCCTGCTGTGAGGCTGGGCAGGCCCTGGCACAGGCTGCCCACAGAAACTGTGGCTGCCCCATCCCTGGGGGTGTCCAAGGCCAGGTTGGATGGGGCTTGGAGCAACCTGGGATAGTGAAGGTGGAACAAGGTGAACTTTGAAGACTCTTCCCACCCAGAGGTTCCAAACATAGCTTGACTCCTCCATCCACACTGTGCTCAGCCTTGTGGCATTGACCCATTGATCTTCATACATGTTTCCTTTAATATGCTGCTGCTTCTGGGGGTTCCCACCTCCCAAAAGATCTGTTAGTAGTGCTGACTTTATCTTTGTGATGCACTTGAATGCCTGAAGATTGAAACAGAAGTGTCAGGTTTTGATGGCAGTAAATAGAAAGACTGAGGTGTCCTGTAAGGGTTTCTGAAGTCTCTGGGCATTTTAAATCTGTTTATTTGCCACGTGGCCCTGGAAGACCTTGAGGAGCCACTTTATCTCTTCATGCCTCCATTCTTCATTCATCACAAGAGAAAGACAAATGATAGCTGAAGTGATTTTCAATCTCATATCTTTAAAGGAATTGTCATATCTGCTGTGTACATCCAATATGGCCAGTCCTTGTCCTTGGATCCATCTTCTGCAAATTTGTGACAGCAGCAATGGCCAGTGATTTGTAACACCTTTAGGATCAGTGCAAAATAGCTCTAAGCCCTCCATATTAATGAAAGCAACCCCCTAAATCCCTCACCACAGCAAATTTTCCCCCTTCTGACCTTGACTTTGGGGATATGTCCAAGGCTCTTTGCTGTCTTTGTACGAATTAATCAGCTGGCTGGGGAAACCCTGGACATGGGCCTGGCATTTACCTGCTCCAGAATTTGGGCTAAGCTGTTTATCCCTGCAGTGCCAGGGTGTTTGCCAGCCTGGGAAGGAGCAGGAACTGGTGCCCAAAGCTGTGGCATCCTTGAAATGGGGAGGTGCTGAAAGAAGAGCAAATGCACTTTTAGTCCTTAAATACCAGGAAGGGTTAAGAGGGAAATGGTCACCAAAGGCCCACTTACATAAATGAAAATTCACTGACTTTAGGGAGACCCCGAATTCCATTAATCTTGTAACAGGATGTCTCATCCTCAACAGGGTGAGAGAAAATGGGGAGGTCTAGATTAGAGAGTAGTAAAAATTTCTTCATGGACAGAGTTGTCAGGCCATTGGAAGGAGGTTCAAGAATTGGTTCCCTCTGCAAGAGGCCAAGTGCCAGGTGTGGGAATGTTGCTCTGGTTAAATCACTGCCAGTCAGGAAATCCCAAAGGGTGGTGTCCATGCTGGAATAGCCTCGGCTGCCACTGAAATGCAGCCACCTTTGGAGATGGAGCTCTGGGGTTTGTGGTCAGGCACAGCCCGTGCCTTCTGTGGGAATCCTCTGTCATCTGGGGCTCTGCAGCAGCTGCTTTTCCTGCCTCCCCATCCCATGGAAGGCCCTTTCCCACAGCAGTGCCGCTCCTGCTCACCAAATCCCACAGCTGCATTATGAATTGCCATCTCTCAAATCCATGATTAGAACTATAAATCCTCGCAGAGTTCCCCATTTGTTTTTGGGCTTTTTTTTTTCACCTTAGAATTTTACACATTGTTTCTTCCTTCCTCATTCTTTTTCCTTGTCTGGAAGTGGCACTTGGGGTTTGTGTGGTTATTTTTCTTGCATTTATACTCTCCACTGACTTAATTAAGTTCTTGCTTGTTTCTTGGTCTTGCCAAGTTTATTGGCCCCACCAGGGCTTCCCAGTTCTCTCTGCCTAAAACCCACATCTGCTGCCAGTCACCTGAGACCATGAAAATGGGCAGAAAAACTTCCTTTTGAAAGTCAACCTTATGGAAACAAAAGACAGACAGGAGAATGATCTTCCCGACTTTGGTCAGTGTTTTTAGGCTGGTTTACCGAGAAAATAAGGTTTAGCCACTTAGCTTGACCTCTTCTTTTAGAGCCAGAATCACATTCCCTGCCACAGCTCCAACCTGACACCTCAGGAAGGTTAAATCCCTCATTCCTCCTTCTCCCTGTTTTTCTGTCCTCGTTTTTGGGATGTCTCTTGCCAGGCTTTTCAGGGGATTTAGTGGGACTTTTCTGGTCACGAACACACTCTTTGAATCCACAGATCAGGACTTTCTCTGTTGCTGCAGCTGTGCCTCAAGTCTGGCTGTGGAAATCCACAGGAGTTGCCCTGCTAAAAGACCTCAGTTTCCTACTCTTTTGTCCAAGAGGATGGATTCAGATGGCACGAAACAGCTTTGGATGGGCCATTTCCATTTCAGACTCCTTTTTTCTCCCTTTCGGCTCTTTTGCCTCTGTCTCCGTGCTGAGGGTGTTTGCTCCTGCCTCCCAGTGGGGTTTATATTTGGGAAGGCAGGTGAGACGAGCAGTCTGGCAGGGCTTTCACCTGCATCAGAGGGATGATATTTGCTGGGCACAGAGGCTTTGCATCCCAGCACTGTGACAGGTCCAAGTCATCACCTTCATTCTCCATTTTCCTGGAAACTCCAGGTTGTGGAGAATGTAATTCTGATTTTATGTACACAAAGCAGTTAATAAAGAAGATAAAAGAGAGATTGTGTTTCAAGCAGTACAAACTAAAGCCCTCAGCTGTTTTCATCATGACTGCCTTTCTCTCTCTCTCTCTCCTGAATTCACTTTCTCTGGATAGCAGAAATGAGAGGGAATCTCCATTTAAATGCAGATTTCCAGTGTTGGCCAAGAGCAATAAATAGCCCTCTGCTGCACCGATCACACAAACATTATCAAGTCTCTTTGTGAAGGAGATTTTATGTTTTTAGATTTTCCTTTTCCTTGATGAGACCCTCTTTCCTCTCAGAGTAATAGCATGTTGACGACTTTTTATTTTATTTTTAAGCAGCACTTCAGAGTTTATAATGGAAACACAATCCCACCTGTTTCTCCACTGGAGCTGCACTTGACAGCCCTGTAATGAGGAACTGTGCAAATTTCTTAGCCTGTGCTGTACTGACAGCCTGAAGGGTTCATACCATATTCAGCAGAGGGGAAAAGGACAAAATAAGACAATTTTGCAATGATTTTTAATCACCTGACTCTGCAGCCTCTTGGTTTTGGAGGTTGATTTGGGGTTCATGATGTGAAGAGCAGGTGGGTCTCCAGTGGAGTCGGTCCAGGGAAGGGAATGGAGCTGGGGAAGGGTCTGGAGCAGCAGGAGCAACTGGGGGGGCTCAGCCTGGAGAAAAGGAGGCTCAGGGGGGACCTTCTGGCTCTCTGGAACCCCCTGCCAGGAGGGGGAAGCTGGAGGGGGTCGGGCTCTGTTCCCAGGGAACAGGGACAGGAGGGGAGGGAATGACCAGGAGATGTTCAGGTTGGACAGCAGGAGGAATTTGTGCCTGGCAAGGGTGGTCAGACCTTGGCAGGGGCTGCCCAGGGAGGGTTGGAGTGCCCAGCCCTGGAGGTGCCCAAGGCAGGACTGACCATGGCACTCAGTGCTCTGGGCTGGGGGACAAGGTGGGCATCGGGCACAGGGTGGGCTCCCTGGGCTGGGAGGGCTTTCCAACCTTAATGATCCTGTGACTGTGTTTACAGTATAAATCAGGAGAGATTGTAGGTGTGATCTTAACCTGTCAGATGAGACACCTAAGAAATATTACAGACAGCTTTATACCTTTTTAACTTGGAGGGACAGGTTATGAACAGTGAAATATCATGTTTACTACAGTGCTTTGCTAAATCTGCATCTTCAAGAGATGCCTTGAGATGAAAATTGTGTTTCTGAGTAGGACTTTACATCTCAAAGGTATGAAAAGCATCTGAGAAACTGTAAATAAAAAATAATACTGTTAACAGGAAAAGGTCAGCTGAACACAGTTTGTTGTAGCAGTGTTAATCCTCCTGGTAGCATCTGTTCCCTGTTATTGTTATAAAAACGCTACTTCATTAGATCTTGGTTGAATCATGAATTAAGGAGTGATGTGTAGTAAAACTTGCAATGGGATTAGCCTTGTCAGAGTGCATATGTTGAGCCTGGCTGGTGGCTCTGGGGAGCCACATGGCTCGGGGGAACAGCAGGATGGAGCCTTTCTGCTTTCTTAGCCCTGGTTGAAACTCAGCTGAGGGTGGAAAGAATTAAATTTCCGTGCTGCCTGCAAACTGGCTGGTGCACTGGCTCGGGTGAGTGCCGAGTGCCAGCCCAGCTCCAGGAGGACAGCTGTCTGCAGCACTGAAGGCACACAGGCTGACAGCACTGCCTGTCCCCCCAGTCGCTGTTTCGGCAGAAAGAAGTGGAACTGAGTAGTTGGGGGTGAGAAATTAATGTCCTTCCTCCTGCTGGAGAAGGTTCTCCAGGGTATGAGGAGAAGAGGCAGAAGGGTTTGAGCATCTGCCTTTCACAGTGCTCTGGGGTGGAAATGTGCAGGCAGATGCCACTGCCTGGGCTCTCCCCCTGCCTGGGCTGGCCGTGGGGCAGGTTAAGGAGGACACGTCTCTGGGGAGCTCCTTGTGCAGCACCCACAGACATCCCTGGGACTCTGTCTTGGCAGGGCTTGGCCTTGGTGCTCACACACTCAACATCTCATCACAGAGCACCAGGTCCTGCCTCCTCATCCCCCACCTCTGCCCACCCCTGAGGGCTGACTGTAGGACAGTCATTGCAATCTGCTTTTCCCATCCCTTTGCATTTCTCTGCCTATCAATAGTATCTGGTTCTTGCTGTTAAATCATTAACTCTGAGTGTTGCGTTTGAAATCCATGTTTGATAGAAATTTAAAATTGAAGCCTATTGATCAACTATAACCCAGCTGCTCTCGATGCATTTCCAAAGAGATAAACTCTTCTGGTTTGGTGCCTCTTGGGTGGGTGAATTTTGTATTAAGTGTAAGGAAAACCTGAGCATATTGATCAAGAAGATAATTATTATCATATAAAGGATGTTTATCAGTCAGGATTGGACCATCCCATGGGAAAAGACGTTTCCAGCCAATTATTCCAGAGGAAAACTCAACTTGTGCTAGTCCTTGAAGTTGTTTGTCTCTCAGTCCCTGGAAATCCTGAAGAGCCCTGAGCTGGGCACCACAGATCCAGGTGCTCCTGGCTCTCTCTGAAATATTCTTCTCATAATTCATAGAGAAGCTGTGGAGAGCAGAGACATTTATCATGATGGGAAAGACAGAAGTGATTTTTGAGGGCAACAAAGTTCAAAGACTTCGCTGTAAGTCTTCAGGATTAAAGATTTACCTGATGCATCTTCCCATATTTAATAGACAGGAGGAGATGAAAGGGAATTTCTGTGGAGATTTTTGTTCATACTTAATGATGCTACTATTAGATGAGCTTTGGCACCATGTCCCAAGACATGAAGTTTTAAAACAAACCTTTTTTAAACATTAAATGACCTTTTTCATCCTCTAGCTTCAATAAATAAAGATTAGTTCAGCCTCATTACCTGCTCAGTCCTGAGGCCTGGTTTAATATTTGGTAAAAGTAGCCAGTGTCCCAAATTTCAAGTGAGCACATTTTGCTGGTTTTCTGTCACAAGTCCCACTGGGATTAGGATGTAGTTTGATCAGGATCTGGGTTCTGGGAATGCTGCTGCCACCTCCATCCTGGATCCAGGTTCTCCAACCACATTCCTTTCTTTTCCAAAACCTGCCACGTGCTCTAAGCACTTTCCCCTTTCTCATGTATTTGCTCCCAAAGTCCAAATTCAACCAGAGCTGAGTAAAGAAGAGGGTTTGCTTTTGTCAGTTTTGGTGGGGTTTTGGTTGTTTTTTTGTTTTCCTCAACTGTAGGGAACTTTTGAAGATTTCCAGAAAATAAGAATGGAAAATCTCATCCTGAACAGAGACAAAGAAACCTTTGTGCAAACATTTTTTTAAGTGTGGGTGGCCTGAGGAAATGATTCAAAATGCTTTGATTTCAACTATTTCATATTTAAAATGTATTTAACTGTACATTAGTGGGAGTGGATTTTGTTTGAAAACTGGCAATTAGGAATATAGTTGAAAACGTTTCCCAATTTAGTGATTTTAAAGGTTTAAATAAGAAACTAATGAACCTAAGAATGCTGACACACACTCCCCCACCACCGATCTTTAATTTTGCTGTGTCAGCACCTGAACACAGGCAGCATTTTGGAATGTTCATCACATTCAGCTCGTGGCGTTGCCCTTTCCTGGGAGCAGGAGTGTAGGGAAAAGTTTCATCTATGAGAACTTTCTCCTCTGTGACTTCTTTTGTAAATAAATAGAGTTTTAGCTGCTTGTTGGGGCACATTATTCTCCCAGATGTAAAAGGAGAGATACTGGGAGGATACTGAGAGGTTCTGGGCTGTGCTGGTTGAACTGGGGGAGCAATGAGGACCTTCCAGGCACAAACCAGCCCTCTGAGGGCTCTTCTCAGTCCCACCTCCATCACAACACCTTTGTGCTTCCCTGACAGTGGTCCCAGCTCTGTCTTCACAAAGCGTGTGTCCTTGGTGTCTGCTCCCAGCCCACTTTATAACTGATGGGCTCTATTTCAGGTGCCAGCTCATTTATAGTTTTCCCTATCAAAAAAACCCCCAAACAAAACGTGCTGCTGCAGAATGACATGTTCCAAAACTTCAACAAGGCACCTGCTTTTTTTTTAATATGCCCAGCAAACAGCAGCACTGTTCTTTCCCAGGTATCATGGAATAGGAGGCCTCCTGTGAGCAGGGATAAACCCAGCGGGGTGCAGATGCTGCGCCAGCTCACAATGAAGTGCTCAACTTGGCTCCTTTTTGCCTTCCCTCAAGAAAACAAAAATAATACCCCTCACCATCTCCCTCTGCTTAACACAGATTTGAGTGGGCAGCCCCAGGAGCTGGGTTCAAAAGTCAAGTGCTTTCTGTTTGAAAAATATTTGTCCCTCCCCACCCACGGCTGCCCACGTGCTTCCTGAAATATTCCAGCTCTCCGCTCCGTATCAACGCTTTTGCAGAGCAGCGAGCCAGGGCTATCTGGGGACGTGTTCCTCCTTTGTTGGGATGGGAGGCAGAGCCTGGGGCTGGGCTCTCCAGGGCTGCACAGCTGGATGTGCCTCTGGAAGAGCCGCCGGGGTGGCGGTGGGTGCTGGGTTGCCACCAGCACCCCGACAGCGTGGGTGGCTGTGCTGTGGCATTCCGACAGGTAGCACAGCCTCTGCTGCAGAGATTTCACCACCCACCTGTCTGGCAAAACCTTGGGAGGTGGGTGAAACAGCAGGAAAGGCCGTGTGTGGGAAGGAGGACGCGCTGACTGTAGCAGTGACGGGAGCACAAGCGCTTGCGTGGGGATCCCAGATGGATTGGGGAGCGAGGGGGGACGGGGAGGCTCACGGAGTCCCTGCCGTGCCTAACTCCTGCCAACACCTTTGCTCCCACAGCTGCCATCCTGGATGACCCCATGGAGTGCAGCAGAGGGGAGAGGCTCTCCATCACCCTGGCCAAGAACCGCATCAACCGCGCGCCCGAGCGGGCGGGCAAAGCCAAGGTGGAGGTGGACATCTTCGAGCTGCTGCGGGACAGCGAGTATGAGACGGCAGAAACCAGTGAGTGCCTCCCCAGGGAGCTGGGCCTGACCCACATCTCCTCTCTGCCGGCTCCCTGGAGCTGCCTGGCACGCTCGCTGCAGAGGGAAATTGTGCGACAGTCAACTGTGGGCACAAGGGGGAAAATAAACCCAACCTCAGCGCTCCTCTCCTCCTTGCAGAGAGCAGTTTTCATCTGGGGGTGTAGCTTGGTGTTGTGAGCTGAGCCAAGCCGTGGACTGAGAGGATCTGGGTCCCCAGTAGGCTTTGCCACTGCTCAGCTCAGTGGATTGGGAAAAATTATTTCCTTTAATCTGCGTGTCAGTAAACAGAGGCAATGATCCTTTGTAAAGCACTTATTGGTGAGCAAATAAGAGACTCTGGGCAAGTTGGGTGCAATTAAGTTATTTTTAATTCCCCCTGCAACTCTGTGTGTCAGCAAACATGACAGCTCTTCCAGAGCTGGAGATTGGCAGTAGATTTATTTACCCAAAGTGAAGTTTTCAAGTGATGTTTAAAAGCATGTGGATGAAAAAGAGCTAATTTTGAAAGAGCAGTAGATTTCCCACATCACTTCCAAGTCCCTTAATGAAACAGTTCTCTATTAAGAGTTGTTCCTCTGGATGCCCAGTGTGTCAGCTCCACGCTGATGAATAAAAAGGAAATTGATGGTCAGTGTGCACAGACCTCTTGGGGCCCCAGTGGAAGAAACCCAAAAGATCTATAACAGTTTCTTCCTGTAAGAGGAAAAAATCCTTTGGAATAGGATAGCTTCCCTTTAGAATCATTTTTAAGCTGACCTTTACAGTTCAAGGGAGGACTATAACTTTTTATTACCAGTTGGCTTGAAAAAGCTGGAGAAATAATTTTTAGTAATAGGGATTTTAGACTTGTTTCCCCGTGGTTCTGTGTCCTGTGATTGTGCAATCTGCAGGGTACCCCCAAAATTGTGGTGGTGTGTTGTGGCCTGGGGCAGGCTGGTTTTTCCCTCAGCTTTGGTGTCTGTCCTGCAGAGCTCTGAGCATCCCTGTGCCTGGCAGGTCCTGCGGTACCCAGAGCTGCTCAGGAGTTACTCTGGGGCGGAGGCAGAACGGGCTCCATGGCTCTGTGGGATCAGCACATCCTTCGTTTCCCGAATTAGTGTTTGCATTATTTATGGAAGCATTCAGTTAATAAAGCGCATCTCAGCAAGTACCTGGGTGTCTATTTATAGAGCCTGTCACCCATGAGGCAGTGCAGATTAAAATCATCACCTGCAGCAGCACAGGGACTATTTAAAACAGCAATTCTCCACTGTTTTGGATCCCTCGTCTCTCTTCTCTTGGTCTTTCCCATCTCCCCAGGGTCGGGCACATCCTGCTTTACCCTCCTTTGGCATTGCTTTGGGGCAGGTCCAGGCTCACTGTCCAGGGCATGCAGAAGGGCTGGGGACAGCCTGGATTTCATACAGTCAGAGAATCACAGGTTTGGGTTGGAAGGACCTTAAATATCATCCAGTGCCACCCCCTGCCATGGGCAGGGACAGCTTCCACCAGCCCAGGTTGCTCCAAGCCCCATCCAACCTGGCCTGGGACACTCCCAGGGATGGGGCAGCCACAGCTTCTCTGGGCACCCTGTGCCAGGGCCTGCCCACCCTCCCAGGGAAGGATTCCTTCCCAATGTCCCACCTAACCCTGCCATCTCTTGGAAGATTTTTCAAGTTGAGAATGAAATATGCAAGAAATTGTTGATTTCAGCAAATATGTCTGGGGAGAATTGTGGAAGCGGGATGGATGACAAAGAGGCATCTCCCATTTCCAGTTTGCACCTTGGGGTGATTGTCTTTGTTTTCTTTAGTTGGGATTATAGAATGTGTAAAAATAGAAATTGGAACAAACTTGACTTTATTTTGGGGAATTTTGCAGTATGTTATTTGCCTTTCCTTCAGAGGGAAAAATGTCTGGAAGGATTTCTTCGAAAAGGAAAAAATCTGGATTCTACATGGCTCTGCTATTAATGTCACTGAAGTTATTCTTGATTTACACTGGTAGTGGAGGAGAATAAGATCCTCTAACTTAAATTTCAAGGGCTTTCGTGTCTTTGAAATGCTTTAATACAGAGCTGATGTTTGTTATGACACATAATATTAATCAAAAGTGTTTAGATGCTTTAACCTGTGACTGCAAAGCTGTTATACAGCTGTTTAATACTGTTCTCACATTTCACACCCTTTGAATCACTGTTAAATATCACAGCTCCATGTTTGGCTGACTGATTTAGGAATTACACCCCATCAGTGATATTCCATGTGCAATCAGTGCTTCAAGAGAAGGGAGGATTTTGGGGAGTTGGTTTTCATTTTAGTGTCGAGCTGCTTTTCTTTCCTTTCTCCTCCTGACTGGCTCAGGCGTGTTCCTGTTAGAGGGCCCCAAAATCACAATTGCTACAGCAGGTAAAATATGAGTCAGTTAATCCCATTCATGCCTAATTTGGTGTTTCAGCTTTAAATATGAATGAAGACAAACACTGACTGTTTCTGTGTGCAACACCTGTGAATTCCTGTGTTTTCAGGGAGTTTGCCATGAAAGGCTGTGGATAGAGCTTTTTTTTGCTATTATAAGGAAAGCCTGTTCTCTCTTTGTGTTTGATGCTTCAGCTCCTTTTATGGGGATCCAAAACGACTTGTTTAATCATGTCTTTATCTAAACCACCTCATTCCTTTTGATGTCCAGGGAGGGACAGATTTTCTACTTGTCCCCCTGTCCCCTCTGGTCTCGTCAGCCATTTGAGCATCTCTTTGTTGTGAATCCAAACATCTCGGGGCAGGTCAGCAGTCAGAGCCAGACAGCAACTGGAGAATTCTAAATTTTTATTTATTCACACCAATATTTCAAAGGGCCTGATATATTCTGCTGTATGTGGCTTGAAGGTGCTATTACCTGTCCTACCATTCTTGTGGGATTTCAGCGTTTAAACCTGCTCTGGTTATCGTGGAATGACAGAATGGGTTTGGTTGAAAGGGACCTTAAAAGCTCATCCAGTTCCACTCCCACTTCACTGCCCAGCATTTCTTGAGATCCTGAATTCTGGACAACATAAGAATGGGAAACAAACAGAAGTCTGCAGCAATCAAAAATGTGTCCTGCACAGCACACACCTCGTGTGGCAGCCAGGTGGTGAAGCAGGAAGAGATCTGAGTGGCAGGGGCTATGCCAATATCCGTGGTTGTGGTTTCCGTGGTTATCAGTGATGGATTTTTGATACAGGACCAGCATTTCTACAACTCTGCAAGGTCTTTTCTGAACCTGCAGTGCCCATGGCAGTAGGAAGGTTGAGCCTTTCCTCCCTGTGGGGATGAACAGCATCAGGTAATGTTCTGAACTAGAAAATGTGTTTGGATTACAGGAGAAGCTTTCCAAATGTGGTCAGAACCTTTGCCTCAGGCACCTCCACTTTGTTTCCATTCATTTTCCTTAATTTTAGTGAGTGTTTCCCCCTGGTAGTGATAAACCAGGTCTTTTCCTTCTGACAGTTGTTGTAACTCTGTTGCTATGACTACGTAACCCATTTTTTGTTCTCGCTGCCAGGGATGAGAAGGAAAGTGCTCACCAAACTTTCCTCTCTGTGCACAACAAAATTTTCCCCAGGATTCTTGCACTAATGACCTGTGGATAAAGGAGGGGACTTGGAGCAGCTCCTTCCTCCTTGACGCTGAATTGCAGGGCATTGAAGGGTTTGCTTCAGCTGAGAGGGGCTGATGAGGGCTGCTGAGACAGCAGGAGAGGTTTTCAAATTGCTGGTGCTCTTATTTAAAAGCATCTTCAGAAGAGGTGTAAGTGCCTGTAAATTTTTAAGCACAGAGGAAAAGCAAGCACTGGATTCCTTTGAAGATGCCACAGAAAAAATATCACTCGCTCTGTAGGAGATGGAGCTGTTGGAGGGGTGAGAGAGCACAGAAGGAAGGAAAACCCAAGAGGAGATGTTTGCATTTCATCAGCACTTTCTGTAAGAAGTCGGAGCAATCAGTATGTGGAGGGACTGGGGAGGATATGGAGTTCTGCCTTCAAAAGAGAAGTAAAACCAATTCCCCAAAGTGACAAACTAAATCAGATTTTGGCTTCATATTCCAGTTGTGAGTCTGTGGAGACTTACACAGTTTAAGAACAGAGATCACAGAATTATGGAATGGTCTGGAAGAAACCTTAAAGCTCCTCTTGTTCCAACCCCTGCCATAGGCAGAGACACCTTCTACTAGCCCAGGTCACTCAGAGCTCCATCCAGTGTGGCCTTGGACACTTCCAGGGATGGAGCAGCCACAGCTTGTCTGGGCACCCTTGATTAGCTGGAAAGAGGCTGTAGATGTTCAATTTCCAAACTCTGCACTCAACCCCGTAGCTCAGTGCTCTGAAACCACACCAAGCACGGTGTAGGCTCTCATTTCACATCCAGCCTTGATTTAAAGACTTGAAGTTGGTAAAAACCATGCTCTGATCTGTAGTTCAGCAGTTCTGATGATGAATTCCCTTTATTAGAAAAAAAATATGTTCAGATTTGAGTTTTTCCAGCTGCTGAGTCTGGGTTATTCTTTACAACCATCACAAGAACTTGTCTGAAGTGTGAGCCAGACACCTGTGGTGAGGAGGCAGGTTTGATACTGAAGAGACACTACCTTTAAAATCCCAGCTTTTTGATGCTGTGGTTTAATTTTTACATATGAAAATGTTGTAAGCCAGAACTGGTAGGTAGTTTTGGTGCCTCCTTTCTCCTCTCCCCTCCTCTGTTCCTTCAGGAAGACTCCAGCAGAGCAAATGTGGCTTTGTCTGCCTGGGGACAAAGGAGCTGAGCGTGTGCTGAGGCAGGTCTGGCATTGCAGAAGGAGCCGTGGCCAGCACATGTTCACATGAGCCTTTCAGAGCCCAGGAATTCAGGCACGAGGGGCTCTCACCTTCTGTTCAGGCTTTGCCTGCACAAGCTGCTCTGGAGGAGCATTTCTGGGTGGTTGATGGGGATGGCAGCAGGGAGATGACACCAGCTGGGCTAGTCCTTGGAGTGCAATTCAGCTAAATTTGTGCTGTGAATTAAAAGGACAAAGGGTTGCGTGTTAACCCCGGGCAGCTTGAGGGAAGAGATTTAACTTCTTCAGTTTGTCAGGGGTTTTTTTTTATTGTTCTGCTAACCTTGGTGGCATGGGGCCAGAAGATTAACTACAGCTAGGAAAAAGAAAAACCCAAAACCAAATGAAAAACAGTAATCCAATCCTTATTGTTACCACTGAGCTCTGCAGAGGATGAGGGGAGAAATTCATACAAGTTTGTTTGCTGCTGGGTGATGCCTTGAAGCCGGGTCACTGCTGTTTAGCATCTCCCATAAAGTTTGGTTCATGTTTTACCCTGGGGCTGAAAAGGGGTGTTTCAGGAGAGAGCCACCAGTTCTGAGTCAGGGATGGGGATACTGGGATATGGGGAAGGGTTTAGGTGGGATTTTAAGAGGCTGGGGAAAGATGGAGAGTGTCCCAGGCACAGTGACAGTGCTTCAGGTGGGACAGAGGGATTTGGGGGATGGAAATGACAGTGTGTTGTATGAAGGAGATGATGGTGTGACATTCTTAGTGCAGCAGGTGCTGTAAGTGTGACTGTCTGCTGGAAACTGAGGATGAAGTTTAACGCCTGTTCCCTCTTTCTGGTGCCCACAGTGTGCCAGATTCTCCCCAAAGGAGTGGTAGGAGTCCTGGGACCTTCCTCAAGCCCAGCCTCAAGCTCTATTATCAGCAATATCTGTGGGGAGAAAGAGGTAAGTGGAAAAGTTTCATTCTAGAGTAAGTTTATACACTTCAATTGACTTGGCCCCAATGCCCTCGTGCCTGGTGGCTGCCCAGGGCTGGGAGGGAATGTGGGATCCCTGTTCCTTCTTGCCAGTCCCAACCAAAGTGTGGTGCGACACAACTTTGTGCACACACTTGGAAAAGCTTTATGCTTACTGCTGTTCCATCAATGCAAACCCTCTTTATCTGTGTCCAGACTTTATGCTTGATTTAATATTCCCTAAGCCTTGAACCATCTTCCACTGATCTGGCTCTGCACAGGGGAAAAGAAACGGAGTCCTCATCTCCCAGGCCATCCCTTTAAAGCCAGATTACAGCTTTCAGCCATTTAGTGGGCTCTTTCCCGAGCCCAGCCTCCAAGGAGGGGAGGTTGGAACAAAGCACTGTAAATAATTTGCATTAACAAGTGAGTGCTGTTCGTTGTTCCTGGAGAATCAGAAATGTTGAAGAGATGGAAGGGATCTTTTAGCCCTAATGCATCGGGCTGCAGCAGGATGGGTCTCTTGGGGGTGTTTTGTAGTGCTTTCTCCTGTTAAATGTCCCGGCCATGTGCTCCATCCCAGGCAAAGACAGCTCTGTGATAACACACTGCAAGTGTTTTTCCCCTCAAATTCAGATTCAGTTAGAGTCTCTGACCCCTCTTTTTTTTTTTTAGAAATGAAAGGTGAGTGCCAGTGCACTTCTAAGGTATTTGATTCTCATGCTTGATCTCAGCTGCCCTCCTAGTGACGTAAACCTGCAGCAAGTCCCTGTGATTTATATCACAGAAGCATCAGCTGGTGCCATGTGTCAGAGGTGATACAGTGCCCAGCCAGAGCCCCCGTGCTGCCAGCCATCAGTCAGACACAGGAACAGTGTCCCCGTGTCACCACCGAGGCACCAGATGGTGGAGGGACTGGCCTGATGTTCACAGGAGCCTGGGGGATGAACCTGTCTCTGCTGTGTTATCCTTCCAGTGCCTGTGGCCCAAAGATTTCTTTCCCTCCTGCCCAGACAGGGGTGTTTCATTGGGACAGAGTCTTGGAGAGGACTCTGGGACTGAAGGCAGGGTCTGGCCCAGGGCTGGGTGGTGGTGGCTGCTTTTCCCCTCTGTCTGCATCCCCTTCCCCAGGAGCTGCAAGTCTCAGCCTTGACCTGGCTCCCCGGAGTGATGAGGATGCTGGAGCTGCCTTGTCTGCTCTGGTTACAGGGATTTGTCTTTCCCTCCCAGCCCGCTTGTCTCCTGCTAACACAGCCCGGGGTGAGGGCTGCAGTCTGAAATCGAGGCAGATAGCAGCTTATTACTCTTTTAACTTTCCTTTTGCAAGCAAACAGCTTATGCTGTCAATAAAACAGCCATCACAAGCTACTAATAGGCTTTCCCAAGAGGAGAGAGGTGGGAAGCATAGGTTGATAGCTTTGGGAAGGGCTAATAATGGAGGAAAAGAGGACTTGACACTGCGCTAACGAAGCAGCACCAGATGTTTCCCTTTCTCTGACTTCTATTTCTTCCACATAATTCACACAGCAAAAGAAAAACAATATTCCCTCTCCTTATTTGACTGAACCCTCAGTGTCTGGGCTCCCATTCCCTCTGCAGGAATCTGCAAGGTGTGCAGCAGAGCTGCTCTGGGGGGAGCCCCGCAGCTCCCCCTCCCCAAATTCCCTGGGAAACAGCATCCCCCTCCCTCCTCCTGCTCTGCTTTGTTAGTGACAAATGCAGCATGAGCAGTCCCTTGGAGCTTGCCCACGGTGTGGCCACCTGTTACTTCGCTGCGGATCAAAAATGCCCAAAGTTTCTGGCTGCTGCAGCTGCTCCCCCTGTCCCGAGCCTTGCCACTGCAGGGTCATCGCGCTCTTCCCTTCATCTCTCCTAATTGCCTGATGGCACGTCAGCTCAGCAGCCAGAGGTGCATTTGCAGCACCCCACCCATCCATTCAGCACAGGGCTCCATCCCTGCATCCAGTGTATCCCTGCCTGCCTGCAGAGCATCCTCCTTGTTTACCCAGGCAGCCAGCCCAAAATGAAGTGTGGGCCCGACTACAATTAGTGCCCAAGCTAATTAGGTTGAACTCATCCGGAAGGTTTCCTGTGCTGTAATCACAGACCCTGTTGCCTTTCTCTGAGTGGCTCAGCAAGACTTTTCCTGATCCACTTCTTCCCGTGGCTCCTCATTGCTGTGATAATTATTTTCCTCTGCTGTTGCACAAACTCCCACCCTCCTCTCTTGACTCCAGTGTTGCTTCTGCAGTTTTATTGGGATGCTTTGCTTTCTGCCTGCTGTGCATTTCACACCAAAGGCCCTTTACTGTAGATTTACTTGTTTTCATTTCCATTTCCTCTTTAATTATATTTTCTTTCCTCTTCTCCCCACTTAGGTTCCTCACTTCAAAGTGGCCCCAGAGGAGTTCCTGAAGCTGCAGCTCCAGCGCTTCACCACCCTCAACCTCCATCCCAGCAACACCGACATCAGCGTGGCTGTGGCAGGAATCCTGAATTTCTTTAACTGCACCACTGCCTGCCTCATCTGTGCCAAAGCTGAATGTAAGTCATTGCCAGGCTGGGTTTGGCTGCCCTGCTCTTCCATCTCCTCTGTCATGTTTGGTGCCTTTGCATCCCAGGTCTTCATCTCTCATGCAGACACTTGGTCAGAGCAGCCTTCTCCACTGCAGAGCAGGTTCTCCACCCTGGTGCTCCGTGGAGGTGTTTGCGAGAGGAGGAAAGGGTTGGAAAGAGAGTTGCCTGCCTTCTGTTTGACAATCTGATGAGTGTTTTGCTTCCACAGATGGGATTTTGAATTTAAAAAAAAGAAAAAAAGAAAAAAGGCTTAGGCTTGTTTCTGGAGATTATTTTAGGCAAGTGAAGCTTTTTGAAATATGTCTTTCCCCCAAACCCACGTGCAGTTTGTGGCCTGAAAGCAGGATTTGATTAATAGTCAGTACACTGCACATCCTCCTGGGCTCTGCAGCCACACATCTGCTGGTGGTGGTGCATCTGGATGCTGGAGCTTTCACCTCAGCAGGACCATGTTCATCTCTGCAGGACTCCTGACGTGGCAGTGGGGACAGGAAAGTGGGTCCTGTGCTTTCTGAGGCCACTGGGCAGTGCGGAGCTGCTGCCGCACCAATCCTGCTTTTACTACCCTGTAACCAGGTCCATCAGCACTAGAGGTTACACACAAACAAGCCTAGAAGAGGGGCTTTGACAAGGCTTTGGGGTTACTGGTGTCTGACTGGTGAGAAGGAAAGGCAGCATCATTCCCAGCCCGCCTGGGCAAACCTCCCACCACCAGCTGTGCCAGTAGTGCAGCGTTGTGGCAGATTTCTGCACAGGGACAGGAGGAACAGGAGTGTCTTTACCTTTCCTTTTTGCTTCACGTGCCCTGAGGAGACCAGATACTCAGCTGATGTAAGTCAGTAAATTACCTTCTGTAAGCGTGCTCAGATTTACCCCAGGAAAGGACCTGACTCAAAATGATGCAATTAAAATCATGCAAATGGTCTGCTGCATTACTTCCAGCACTGGAATTTTTCATTGTCTACCTTAACCTTAACAGAAAGGGGAAGAAGAGATAATGAGGTTTTCTCACCTGCCGTGCAGGAGGCTCAGAGCCCTGTCCTCGTGCTGCTGCCAGGAACAAGCACACATCCAGCCCTGCCCTCCTCCCCAGCTCTGTGCCAAAACATGCCCGTGCCTCCCGTTGGTATTAATGTGATTAATACGATTCTTCATTTAACTGGATCAAAAACCAATAACAGCCTTTTACTTGAAGTAATCCAATTTATTTTTCTCCTGGATAACTCAATATTTAAGATGTGCTGCAGAACCTGAGTCCTTCCCAGACCCTGGGCAGCACTGGGATGGGTGCCTTTCATGGGTCCTGCTCTTCGTGCTCAGTAAGGACCTGATCTGATGCTTGAAGCACCTCATGCTCTGACTGTAACAGAGCACAGACAAGGCATAATGAAGCTCCATGTAGGAGCACAAACCCTCATTTTCCCTTAGGACATGCACTGCTCCTAAGCACAGTCCTTAAACAACTAACTCGAGGCATTTCAGGCTTTTGGAAGGTTCCCTTGAGGCAACTAAGGAAGCATATGAGCTGTGTGCTCATCAGCGAGGAAATGTTTTGAGGGATGTTTTTATTTAGGTCCCAGGAGGGAAAAGTTGTAGCTGTTTTGGTTTAAGTACAAGGCTGTGTGATGGGGCTCCTGGGTCCTACCCTGTCACTGTAAGGAGTCACATCCTTCCTCTGGGGACTGACTGTAATTTGCCTTGGCAGAAGCAGAAAATGACCCTCAAAGTCAGTGAACCTGAGCCAGCCTAAGTGTAGTGCCATGGTGAATAGAATGAAATTAAGTGACTCAGTTTGGTGAACTGAATGAGGCTGTGTGCCTTGGTTTGGTGAATAGAATGAGATTATGTGACTCAGTTTCTCTGTGGTGTGGAATAATTGTCTAGTTTGTGGACTGCCCTGTAGTCCTAATGTTCTAATGAAAGGTCCTGCCTTTCCTGATTCCCAGGCAGCAGCTCTTGTGCCCAGAGCTTGGGGGTGGGCTGCTCCTGCCAGCTCCCAGTGTTTGCAGGAGGGAAAATAAAATAAGCAAGGTCAGGACTTGCCAGTGGCCAGTTTGAACCACTGAGCAGCTCAGTGCTGGTCCCCCCAGGACTGTTCAAACAGCAGGTGCCTCTCTGTGCACTGTGCTCCTCACTTTAGTACTTCAAAGCTGCCTGGAGGAGTCTCCAAGCCCTTACTCGTGTTCACATCCCTCTGAAGTGCCAGTCTGTCAGCAGCAGCGTCTCCAATCCTCTCCTCATCAAACAAAGGGGAATCTCTTCAGATAATAGAGACTTCCCTCCACACAGCAAGAGCAACTGCAAGCAGGAGGCTTGATGAGTCTACAGGTAGGATCTGACGTGCTGGCAATGAAAATTTCCTCGAGGCAGAGTAGGACATCAAATGATTGCTTTTTTCCCCCCTGGTCCCACTTCCTCTTCTCTGTGCTTGATGTGCTTTTGAAAAATGTTCCTCAGTTCCACAGCAGCAAGTTTTGCTGGGACAAGCTGTAAGTAAGCCTGGTAGTCTCAGGACTGTAACTTGCAACAACCTGTCTGGTCCTTTGCAGTGTGGAATTAGGTGAAAATAAACCATTCCACAGCCACAGGCATCATATGGGAAGTTTAGGTAAAATTTAGTGTTCACTTGGGCTAGCACACAAAAATATTATTCAGATGAGTTCCATGTGTCCTGTGATCAGAGTGAATTCACTGGCCAGTGAGGAAGAAAAAGAAGCTGGTGTGATCCAGAGAAGTCCTGTTTTATGGTCCCTTGCTGATTCCTACCTGTACCCAGAGAAAAGCTGAGGCAAGAGCATTGTAAGGAACTGAGAGCAAATTCAACGTGTTCAAAGAGTCTCGGCGTGAATGAGAGGCTCCTCATCTTGGATGTGTCCCTTTTACTGCACTGCTTTATTACCTTTGTGAAGTGCTGGGAGTCCTTGAAAGCACAGCTCTAGCACTAATCACATCCTGTTGTGTCACTCCCCTGGCCCCTTGACCTGCTGGTGAATGAGTGGGTTTGTGGAGCCAGAAGTAAGGAGGGTTAAGAGCAGAGCTCTGACTTGAGGGTGGGTTTGCCTCTCTGCCAGCCGGGCTGTGATGCTGCTGATAGTTCTGTTCTTTTCAGTTTCCTTCAGTTCAGTTTGCTCCTCCTTTATGGATTGTCTTTCTGTAGGGATGGGATGTGTGGCTGGGCTTGCTGTCTCTGCCTTGCCAGTGATTACATCTGGTGGTCCCTGTGGTCAATCAAACTTGACAGCATGTTATTTCTTGATGAAACTCAGCAGCTGGGTGGAAGAGACAGATTCTATCAAATATGCTGTCTTGACTAAGAAATTCTGCAGCAGGAGCTTTGACATCTTATTAGACTTCAAGGCAGCTGTGTTGGAAGGAGCCCTTGTAGTGACCCAGCTGCAGGGGGAAACTTCAGTCAGAAGTGTCAAAGAGGCAAGAGCACAAGTCCAGGGAAGTCAGGACTCATCCATGTGGGTGTTCACTGACATTGTTTGTCTCCAGCTCCCACCTGAAGGGACAGGCCAGTCCTGCAGATGTTGTTTTTCTGGATAACATCTGGAGTAGCTCCATCATTTCCCATTCCCTGCTAGACCAAGAAGAGGTTTCTCTTTCCTGGGGAACAGCTGAAGTAGTTCCATGATCTCCCATTCCCTGCTGGACCAAGCAGTGAGCCCCAAATCCTTTCCTTTCCTTTCAGCAGACAGACACAGAGCTGCAGGACTGCATCCTCCTGGGAATGGCTGTGGGCCGTGGGAGGAGAGTTTTTGGGACCAAACAGTTCCAAAACAGCTAAAGGTGTCTGTTCTTTTCTCTTTCTTATTTGAAGGCCTTTTAAACCTGGAGAAGTTGCTTCGGCAGTTCCTCATTTCCAAGGACACCCTCTCAGTGCGGATGCTGGATGACAGCCGGGATCCCACCCCGCTCCTGAAGGAGATCAGGGATGACAAGACAGCCACCATCATTGTCCATGCCAACGCTTCCATGTCCCACACCATCCTGCAGAAGGTGAGTGCCCATTCCCTGAGCTCCCCCTGAGCCAGGTACCATGTGCACGACGTGAATTCTGTGGTGATGGAGTGTGGAAATTCCTGGAAATGGGCTCTGATCAGAGGGGAATTTCCACTGGGATAGAGTTCATAGGGAAGATAATTTGCTCTCTCTTTCCAGGACTCTTGTCTGTGAAAGTGATGGTTTAATTGCTCTGAGCTGGTGTGTTTGCTTTCTGCAAGGCATGTGTGCTGGTGGCTCCTGTTGCCATCAAACAGCCACCAAGGGCTGCTCAGCACTCTAAAATTAGCCCAGCAGTGCACCAGGGCCTCTGTTTTTTGCCCTCCCATTATGTTTCTAACTTTTTGCTGCCTTTTTCTTTTTATTGTCTTATTAACTGGGATTTTATTTTAATCGTGTTTATTTTTAAATGGTCTCTTGCTGCAGTTTTTAGCATTTGTTTTGATAGTCTGCTTCAAAATTGAGCAGTGGCTCCAGATGGAGTCTGAAGTTGGGCAGAGTTTCCCACATCCTGGGAGGTACAAGAAGCACATTCCTGAGTGGAGGCAGGAGCAGGATCCAGGCAGTGGGATCCCCTTGGCTGTTGGTGCAGGCATTGCACACAGTGTCCTGGCTGCTTTATCACAGAGTTAGTCATCCAGAGGCCTTGACTGTGTCAGATTTATCCTTGATGACAGCCAGAAGGAATGTGTTTATTATTCCCCACCTCCCCAAAGATTTTTATTCCACTGTGTGTCATTTTTCATTTTTAAATAGACAGTTTGGGGGATTTATTTTTTTTTCTTTTGGGTCCCTCTATGCAGGGATTTTTTCCTGTGTGGTTTTTTCCCCCCTGGTCCCTGTTGCTGCCTGGCTGCTGAGGGCTGTCCCCCTCCTCAGTTGCTATAGTGACTTCCCACAGGCACACACAGTCTCCTGCCCAGCTCCAGCATCTTCTGCCACAACTGATAAAGATGTCATTGATTGCCACGATTTTTCTGTAAGAAAGTATTTCCATCTCCCCAGTTAGCAGATTGTAGGAATGGAAGGTTGTGATCTGACAACTCCTTGCACCTTGGGAGGCTGGAAAGCCTTTCCCTTACAGAGGTTGGAAGCAGATCTGGAGTGAGGTGGTGGTGAGCAAGCAGGTACACCCTTGTCCCTCTCACAGGTTGCCAACAGCAAGACAAGTGTACTGTTGGTTTGAAAATGTTGGATTTGTCTCAGGAGACCAGCCCTGGCGTGGCACAATGAGAGAAACTGCAGTTTCTCCTCTCTTACCCTCCACATATGGGCTGGAGACACATGGCTGCTCCCTGGATTCCCAGCCTGTCCCAGCTCCCACCTGCCAGCGGGCAGGTAAATGGATGGGAGCGACGCTCCCGGGAACCGCTTTGCTGCTCCCTTTGATTTTCTGCCCTTGAAATCAGACACAATGACTTCAAAGTGGGTCAGAGGGAGAGCTGACATTATCTCTGTCCCCGGCAAGGGAAGAGGGAGGGAAACTGGTGCCAGGTTTTACTGTGTAAGGGTTTAAAAATGAGGCAGCTGTCGGCAGCCTGCTCTGAGCTGGGGGGCTCTTTTCATCGAGTGACTTTGCAAGGTCTGTTTTGCCACCTGTGCAAGGGACAGGCTGACAATATGCAGCCAAAGGGCTGGGCACAGCCAGAGCTAAGCCACCAGCGTGGTGGTGGCCTCAGATTTGCACAGGAACAGGTGAAGAAGTGGCAGGAATAGGGAGAGTTGCAGCCTAAGCCACCTTTTCTTGGTATCTTTCCTTCCCTCACTTTCTGCTTTCACAGCTCCTGGGGGAGATGGAAAGGGACTAACACCAGGAGGTATTGACTTTGGTCCTTCCCTCCTTGTCTCCTGCTCCTCTTTGTGGTCTGGAGTGATGAGAAGACTTCTTTGCCAAGGTCTGGAAGCATGACTTGAGACCAGCTGTGCTTGGCAATGAAACACAGGCTTCCAGGAGGATCTGCAGATTAATGCCCCACTTTCCTGAGCATCTGTTCCCACAACCAACTCCTTATTTAGTGAGAATTTTGGAAAAGGACTTCAGTGATCTCATCTGTGATCTCTAGAAGAGATCATCCTCATGGGAACATGTGTCCTCTCTGTATCCCTATGAACTCTTACCCTCTTTTCTTCTACTTCTCTGGCCATCACAACCCTTTCTAAATTCTGGAGAGCAGGCTGAGTTACTGGGTTTCACTTATGCTTGTTAATTTGCGGGGCTGGAGCCCAAATGGGAAAACCACCGGTGGCTTGACTGTCCTTTTCCTGTCACTCCAAAGAGCTTTTCCTGCCCTGCTTTCTGCATCTGTTTTTGTGGTGGGAGAGACAAGCCTGGAGTTCTCAACTTCTCTTTTCCCTCATTATGTTCCCAAATAAGTTGGTAGTTGAAGAGGAGCAAAGCGCACAAAACAGCAAATCTCAGCAAGCTTTCCTTTCCTCCAAACACACCAGGAAACTCCTCATCCAAGGGGTTCTGGAGAACTTTGGGGCTGGAGCTTCAGGACCCACCTCACTTTTACAGGGTCTGTGTGGACCATTAGGGTCTGTTGAGGGTTCAGAAGCTTCATCTTCCAGTGGGCACCTTGTCCTTGGCTGCATACACCCACGGGATGGAGCCAATGCAGAAATTCCCGAATTTCATATCTCTCTGTGCCCTGGAGGGAGCAGGGATGCCCACAAGGGTCTGGAGCTGCAGCTTGGGCAGTGCTGGGTCATTTCTCTCTGCCAGGCAGCCCCTGTGCTGAGGGGAGCCCACAGGTAGGCTCAGTCCCACTGAAAAATTGCTTCCCCAGCCTTTAACTTCACAGGTCAAATTGTGTTGCTGTGTCCCACCCTTCCCTCCTGCAGGAAGAGAGCGATAAGGATGAAACAGCAAACGTGGCCCAGGCTGTGCCTTGCTGGAGTGGAGATTGAAGATTGTCAGGCTCTGGTTTAATCTCCTTTCCTCTCCTTCACAGGCAGCTGAACTGGGAATGGCGTCTGCCTATTACACGTATATCTTCACTAATCTGGTAAGACGTTGCTCTCAGCTTTTCTCCCGTGTGTGTGTGGAGTCATGTTAATGGGAGCTGATCCCCCTGACCCACGGGAGCCTTGGGAAGAGCCACGTGCCTGGGGTGGAGAGGGAGGGGAGGCAAGGAGGGGACTCCTCCTGCAGAGCTGAGCATCACTCAGGGGAAGGCTTGCCCTGGTCACTGGGAGGTGAAAGCCAACAGGCAACACAGATTGAGCCAGTGCAGGATTTGTAGACATTGTGACTGTGGTGCAGTGAGATGGGCAGGTCTTTGGGAAGCTCCAGAAGATGGGCAGTTCCTGATTCATGAGGACACTGGAGCTGTCACCCCCTGACCCCACTCCCTGTGCTGGGAAAAGGCCAGGCTGCATTGGGATGAGTATCCAGAGGGCATCACAGCCCTGTGCTTTCCTGCTGTGAGTCTCCGAGAGCTGCTCTGTAAGACGAAGGAAGGCTGATCCCATAAATGTTGAGAGGCAGAGCAGGGTGTATGTCCA
The DNA here is from genome assembly GCA_013400415.1 of Scytalopus superciliaris. NCBI lineage: Eukaryota > Metazoa > Chordata > Aves > Passeriformes > Rhinocryptidae > Scytalopus > Scytalopus superciliaris. Next base: position 157,008 of record VXBX01008473.1, read on the forward strand.
GCATGGTGGCCCCTGGTGGTTTGGCTTTATAGCTACTAATAACATTAATGGGGGGATCGTGTGGTTAAATCCCAGAGCACTGTGCTAAACAAGGAGTAATGGGCTTAGGCAGCAGCAGGGGGAAACCCAAAATAAACATCAGAGAAACTTCTCTTGCTGCAGCAGCTGCCACGTGGTGTGAGGGAAAGGCTTCCAGGAGACCAGATACCTGTTAGTGCTGCTGTGGGGCTGGTGGAAACCTGAGTGCAGCGGGATGGGCTGAAGGACTGAGTGCAGGTGCCTTCCAACCCCAAATGATACTCATATTCTCTAATTTCTATTAATATTTATGCCAGGGTGTGTGTGCCAGGAAAGCCGAGAGCTGAATCACGCTTTGTGTTTGGGTGGGAGACAGACGGGAGCGGATGGAGCCAAACGTGTAGGCAGCAGAGCTGGAGTGGAGAGGAGGAGGGGGAAGGAGTGAAATGGAGGGGTTGGAAAGGCAAGAGAGCAACTGGGACAGAGAATGGAAAAGGGGATGGGGAAAGGAGGTGTCAGAAAATGAGGCTGTGATTCCCCCTGCCCAGTGCCAGCCCTGAGTCAGGGTCACTGTGCTGGGGCTGCTGGCAGGGCTGCTGAGGGGACACTGCTGTCCCCATCACATCCTGCCCACAAAGCCAGGCCACTCCAGTCATTTCCCACTCACAACAAGTGGTTTTCCTGTTGCAAATGGTCCCAAGAACTGTTTCTTCTTCCACTTGCTCTCCCCAGTCCTGGCAGTCATAGTGGCACAGACTGTGACCATAGTAAGGGATTTCTATCTGCACATCACCAGCACAGCAGAGTCTGTTCATAGACAACAGAAATAACTATCAAAATTAAGCTCCCCATGTCCACCCCCACACTAGTTGTGAGCACTCAGTGTAATTAAGCATTTACTTGAGGTAAAATTTGTCTTTGAAACCCATTCATCTCGTGTAACACAGTTCTGGCAGGTGAGAAAGAAATGAGTTTTGTTGCCACTGGCTCTCACAAAGTATTAATGTGTTTACCCAAGTTATTTTACCACTTTGTCCAAAAGGCCAGCCCTTAGCAGAACTAACTGGATTTTTGGCAGGGACTGTTAACAGAAAGGTGACATCAGACAAAACCTGGGCAGATGGAAGAGATGTTTAAGGAAATTAGTAATATTTAAATGGGGATTGGAGATGGGAGTGAGCAATTTAGACTCATAAATCTGGAGGGATTATCAAGCTCCTAATGAACCCTCTGAGGTTTTGCAATCACTGCCTAATAGAAAAGATAAAATCACAGTGAACTGCTGTCAAGGGGAGCAAGCAAAAAGCTGGCTTTAAATGGGGGGAGAACCATCATAAGGGGAATAGACACTCTGTACAGCACTGAGCTGCTTGGAGATGGAAAAATATTTCAGGCGAAAAAAAGAGGAGAAAATAGGATAAAATGCTGAATTAAACACCTGCCCTGCAGCAGTAGAGGGGAATTCTGTTTCTGTCTTTTAGCATTAATTTTATTTAATAAGCACATCCCAGCCGACAGCTCGTGGTGTCTCAGCTCCGCTCTCTGTGGAGTGCTGGATGGAGGGAGGCTGGGGGGGCTCCCCCTGTGCCGGGGCTCGGGGCAGAGGTTTGGGGCTGGTGGCCCCTCTGTACCTGCCTGATGGCTGCAGATACGGCAGCAAAGCCCTGCCAGCCTCTGGCAGGAGAGTGCAGGAGCAAATGAGGAGGAAGCCCTCGGCCCCCGATGCATCTCCATGGGAGCCGAGCAGAGCAGCCTGATGTAAAAATATCCACGGGCTAATTTACTGCGTGCAAATTCATTATCAGGCTCCTTCAGCCAGCTCAAGGGACCCTTTTTGTCAGCAGCAGAAGCTCAACAAATTTTCCAGGAGTCCTGGTGAAACTCAGAGCAGGTCTGGTGCATTTTCCTTCCCCGCATCCATCATTGTGTAGGGGGTACCCGTGGCAGCCAAGCACCCCCTGGCAGAAAATACCCCTCTGATCCAAGTTTCTTCCAGGCATCTGCACATGGTGATGAACTCCCGAGCTCTGGGAACTGCCCTGCTGGGAGGGCATTTCCTGATGAGGTGCTGAGATGAGCTCAGAGCTCCTCGTTGTCCCTTCCCTGCTCCCTGGCAGGGCACAGGTCGGCTGGGTATGCACAGAGCTTGTGGCCACGTTAAGGAGTAATGGTGTGCGTAACAATAATAACAATAATAATAATACCAGTGCATAAACACACCGTTGCAAACAGCCTGCTGTGCAGTGAAGAAAATGTTCCTTCCAGCACTGGAAATCCCTGAAATCAGCAGCACAGAGTAGGAGGGGTGTTTGATGCCTCCAAAATCCCATGCTACAATTAATTCTTTTAGCTTGTTAATTCTGTGTAGCTTGTTGGGTTTGTCTCTTTTTTTTCCCTCTCTGTTTGCTTTTGCCTTTTTTTTTATTTTTTTAAAATAACATATGTACCTCAGGCTGGGTTTAAATTTCAAAACATTTATCAAGGAGATTAGATGGAAATAATTGAAACTATTAAAATTATTACTGTAAGAAGGAAGGTGCAGAGGAGTTTTACTGGTGCCTTAAGTCAGGGAGGCTATTCAAGTGGATGCAGTTTTGTTCCCTGACAATGTTGTGTGCAGGTGTTGTTGCTGATAAAACAGCTGCCGTGTTCAATTCCCAGAGACCAGATAAATCAGTTTTGGGGCTTTTCTTTGTTTGTTTCCTGTTGTTTCTTCTTTGTTTAGTGATTTATAAAGAGGTCTTCATATAGGATGAGGCTTTCAAAGCTGGAGTGTCGCTCTGGGTGCCTTGTTGGAACTGGAGGGGAAATGAGTGTCCAGATGCCCCAGCCCATGTCACACGTTTCAGTGGCAGCTTGTCATCAGTGTGACATCCCTTGCAAGGAGGGAGTGATGGAAAGCAAAGCAGAGGGGACAGTAAACTGCAGATTAGTATTTGGCCGGGCTGTGGAGCTTAGGTTTTTAGTCCTGCTTTGTGAAATTACCTGCTTTTGGTGAAACAACCTTCTTTTTCTGCGCCTGGAGCCCCACATGGGCCCTGGTGTTTGGCCATGCTGCACCAGGGGTGGGCACCTTCACTCTCCCTTACCCTGGTGAGGAAGGCAGTGTCTCCTTATTCTCTGACAAATTTTACCTTGCAGCCCAGCCAGCCTTCCTGGTTCCCAGCAGCTGATACAAACTGCTTTGTAGAGCCCTGATCATTCCCTGGATTTATGGTTCCTGTTTTCCGTGGCATGTGGTAGCAGGGCAAACAAATCAGGTTTCTGCAAGGCTGCCAAAGCAATTTCTCCTCATTCTGGTTAGCATGAGGAAAGGAGGATTTAAACAAAGCAATAACTGCACTTCCCCGTGTTTTGCTGCCTGTGCTGCCTTACCTGGTCTGAGTCTTTTTGTGCTGTTCAGAGTCCACCCTGTGCTGGATTTCGAGTTGTTGAGTCAATGATTCTCTCAGGTACACCCCAGGGCCTCTGATGTGAGGGCAAACTTCTCTCTTCCCCCCTGTCCTCGTGTCACCTTGTCCTGTTTGTCTTTCAGACTTCCTACCCCTGGTTTTCCAAGAGCTGTGTTTTTTCAGGTCCCAACATCAGCACTTGACCTCTTTCCTCTCTGAGGATTTGTTGCTCTTCAAACCTCGGGCTCCCTGCGGAGAAGTTGAAGTCAATTGCTTTCACTAAGGATGTATTTTCCTAAAGTGCTCTCGTTTGAAGAAGAGCCTCCAAAATGTAATAGCTCTCTTTGCATGAGGAGGTTAAAGACCCATCCTCATTGATGCTTTTGTGTTCTGTCAACTTTGTAGGAACAATCAAATTTTATATATTTATGTGTGGTTCCCCTAAATTGTCCCTGAGATCACAGTTCCTCTTTTACTACATGAATGGCCAAGTAACATTGCCTTGAGTAGATCTACCACATCCACTTACCTACTCAAAAGACCACAATTTGTTGCAGTGATGACTTTTTTTGCTTCCAGAGGAATTGATTTTTACATGTGGCCCATTATAAACTTATTGACTCTGTCAATAGTTTATAAATAAATTGAGCCTTTCATGAAAGCCATAAAGCACTTAACATAATATTGTCCACTTGAGTAAATAAATAAATGCGTTCTTGGAGCTCTGGAGTGATTAACAGACTTGGCAGCTCAGTTCTGAGGGCAACAGAATCCAGACAGGCAAAGGCAGGTGGTTCCTCCACATCTAACAGGAGGTTTGGTGATCTTGGAGGTCATTGAGGTCATGGTGTGAAGAACTGACCATTGCAGGGTCAGTATCCCAGTTGTGTGATGAGCCCAGAACCAGGCACAGGGCTGGTAGTGATGGTGAGGTGGTGGTGCCTCTGTTATGGAGAAGGGTGGGAGGTGCCACCAGTCTCCTGGGGAAGTAATTTTTGTGTTTTGTCCTTTGTTTATTTGCATATTTACCCTCCTTTTGCACTCTTGCTGCTGTAAATAATCTTCAGCAGTGCCAGGGGCACTGTAAAGGACCACAGTGACACTTGGGTTTGAAGATCTTGGAGGTCTTTTCCAACCTTACTTATTCTGTGACACAAAAGCCTAGAGTCTTTCCAAGCTTCTTGGGAGCAATCCATGTTTTAGCCATTGCTTGGATTCCCCTGGAGGAAGGGTAATCCTTCTCTTCTCTCTCTGTCAGCAAGCCTTGCTCTGGACTCAACATGTTTGTACCTGAGCTGGGAAAACCTGGAGTAACTGCAGACTGTCCAGTTTAAATAGAATCATGGAATTGTTAAGGCTGGAAAAGACCTCTGAGAACAAGGCCAGTTCAAATGGGATTTGGAATAACCTGCTTCAGTGGAAGGCTCATGGCAGGGAGTGGAACAAGATGATCTTTAAAGTCCCTTCTGACCCAAACCAGTCTGTGATTTTAGGATCATCAATTCCAACCACTAACCCAGCAGAACCACCATGTTCTTCACTAAACCGTGTCCTCAAGTGCCATATCCACATGTTTTTTGAACACAAACTGGACCAGGGTAGTACCCTCTGCCCTTTCTGGGTTAAGTCCACTAGTTCTGCCTTCCATGACCTGGGAGGACACTCCCTAGAGTTCTGTTTGCCCAAAGATCCTGACCTGGAATAAAATATCTCCTCTGGTTAACCCTAAAATGGTCAATAATCAATGAGTCAGCAGAGTTGTGCTGACTTTGCACTGGCTGGAGGTTTGACTCCTGCTTAAAAGCTGCCAGGCAATCTCAGGATGGACACTGAAGTCTGTGTTTGGAGGGGGAGAGCTTTTCTAAGCACCAAATACTCTTGAACATGGAAGTTTTGCCAGAGTGAGGGTTTAATAGAGAAATGGAAGCCTTGGCCCGGTGTTCTCCTCTGCATTCCACAAAGGAACAGTACAATGTGTCCTGGACCCACAGCAAGCCTCTCCCTGGTGTAAATCAGCCTCTGGTGCTGTCAGAGGGGCCAGATCTTTGGCTGGGACTGAGGGCAGTGAGTTGCTTAGTTTACAGCAGTGAATTTTTCCTGCTGAGCACTAGGCTATGACAGTGTCAGAGGATGTTTTGGAGACTGTTAATCAGGAGATACAAAAATCCAATAAAGTCCTTGCAGTGATTAGGAGAGGAAGATAAACATATGTGTGTGTGAGCAGGAGAGAGAGGAGGGAGGGAGACAGACATCTTGTTGTTAGTGTAGGCTGAATTGACCAAATCCTGTTCCTTCCAAGGTCTTGGGGTGGGGTGAGGTCAGGCGGGGTGTGGGAAGGAACAAAACAAACCCCTCTTTAGACTTGCCTCCAGCCTGCAGGTAGTGATCACTGTCCCTCTGCTTCCCGGGTGATCCGGGTTATTAAAAATGTGATAATAATCGAGTCAGGGAGTGAGGCTCTGCTCACACAACCGGGATGCAGAGCAATATCAGCAGCTCAATCGATACAGCTGGAAGGAGCTCAATGGCTGATGCAGAGAGTGCTGAATAGCAAACTGGGCACTGCGGGGGGAGCAATTACCAGGAGCCACTCAGTGGAGTGAGACGGCAGCGTGGCAGTGCAGGGGAGGCAGCTCCACGCTTTAAAACACATTTGCTTACCAGGCAGGCTGCTATGACACTAATAATCCCTGCCTGACTGGCCATTCCCACACCGAAGTCTCTGGCTTCTTCTTCCCAGGTTTGGGAAGTGGTGGGGCCGGTGGCAAGGAAAGGCCTGGCCACTGTGGTGTCTCCCCACATTTGTGGGGTCTCCTCTAGCCTGGAGGTGGATCACTTAGGTGGACACTTGGGAGGATATTCCATTAATGATATGCTTCTATATGAATGCTGGCTTTGATGCTTTGCATTGTAAAGGTGTGTTTTAACCTGCATTTCTTTTGGGCTGTTCTGCCTGGAGACAAGAAGGGTTTGGGGTGACCTTATAGCACCTTCCAGTACCTAAAGGTGACCTACAAAAAGGTTGGAGAGGGATTTTTTACAAGGGCACAGAGTGATAGGACAAGGGGGAATGGCTTTAAGCTGAAGTATCATAGATTTAGATTAGATATCAGGAAGAAATTTCCCTGTGAGGGTGGGCAGGCGCTGGCACAGGGTGCCCAGAGAAGCTGTGGCTGCCCCATCCCTGGGAGTGCCAGGTTGGAGAGGGCTTGGAGCAACCTGGGCTGGTGGGAGATGTTCCTGCCCATGGCAGGGGGTGGAACGAGATGCTCCTTAATGTCCCTTCCAAACCAAACAATTCCATGCTTCTGTGATTTTAAGAGCTGTGCTGTCAGGTACTATTTCACTTGCCGTTTTTAACTCGGTTTCCTGCTCTGTTTTCTGGGCATAACAATTTCCTGGCAGGAGTCCCCACGGGGCCAGGGCAGCCTGGATTTTGTACATTGACGCAGCTCTGTGCTGTGACAGTGTGAGGAGCAGTGTCACCACTGGTGTGGGCAGGCAGGAGGGACATTTCCATCAGAAACTCTGTGTTGCAGCAGCCTCAGTGCCAGCTGAGGTGGGAGAGGGCGTGTGTGTGCAGGGTCCTGGTCAGGATCAGCTGCTCCATCCAAACCTGCAAGTCAGGACTTGCACCTGATGGGTTTACGTTCCTGATGGAGCAGAACCTACAGCCTGTGAATCTGGCTGTGACTCACAGCCAGCAATGGTGGAAAATCCAAGCTGATGGTTTTAAAATCACGGATTACAGAGCTTGGCTGTGTGGTTTTTATTACCCAGGTTCTCCCAGTGATCCGAATGTTGGGCTCACTCCACAGGTTTTGTGTGCTGCGCTAAAGTGAGAGTGCAGGTCGAGTGCTGCATGAAGTGCAGAAACCCAGGAGTGACTTCATCCTCTCATAACTCCTCCAGCTCTGTCTCCCAGGGAACCCCTTTGTATTCAATTAGCTAATGTGTGCCCAGCACTTTGAAAATATAGAGTGCCATAGAATTGCTAAGTGTTGTTATTTAACTGCACGTATTTAGTGTTTGCAGCCCTGTAGTAGAAGTCAGAAAATCTGCACTGTAATTGCCTGGTGCTGCTGCCGAATTTGCTGTGATTTGAGCATCTATAAAAGGGATTTTTTCATCTGTAAAAGTTCATTAACGGGGCTGTTTTTTTTCTGAGATCCCTTGAAACGGAATATTGACTTCTGGTGGATGGTTTTAAAAAGAGTGAAAAGAAGGGGAAGAATTCAGGCAGACAGGATTTGTGTCCCCGAAATTCTCCTTGGCATCATTTCTGGTGGTCCCCTCCGTGCTTCAGGTTGGACTGAGATGGAGGGCAAAGTGTTGGTCAACTATTGCAATTGCTCCAGCATGGGGAGGGGGAGTGGAAATCATCGGCAATGGAATAGGAGAAAGTAAGGGAGATGCTATTTGCACCCATCTCTTTGATTCACATCCCTCTGTGCTCTCCTGAAAGCCTGTGGTTACAAAGCTGTGGTGGAGGAGGCTTGGAGTCCCCTTATAAAGGGAATGTGAGTTATTTTCCTAATGGCTCCTTGCTCTTATTTCATTAGAAAATTATCTTATAATCTGCAAAAGCACCAGCTAGCACTGAGGATAAGGAAGAGTAACTATAAGAGGAGCTGTGAAAGTGTTTTGTGCAGGAATTAGGCTCGCCAGCTCTGTCTAGCAGCTGAGGCAAGGTGGTAGCTTAGGCAAAAGTCAGCTCCACTGTGTCTCAATGAGAAATCCTCGGATCTCCATTTGAAAATACCCCTGAGATCGGGGTTTTCCAGCCCTTGTCCTGCCTGTGTTTGCTTCCTGCCATGGGAAATCAGCTGAGAGGTGCAGGTCTTGAGTGGCAAATGAGTTTGTGTTTGCAAAACGTGGGTTTGGAAATGTCAGGCGTGGTGAATGAGTGTGTAAAAAGGGAAAAAACACCAAGCAGGGACAGAAGCTGAGCTGAGTATCGGGATGCTCTCACCCCTCTGCCCTCCATAGCAAGCCTGACCTTACCAAATCTTTCTTATCCCACTGCAAATGAAGTGTGTCCCCCAAGGGTGGTTTATCTCCATCTCATTGCATAGGCAGCTCACGGCTCATTTCCTCCTGACCTGCAGAGTGCTTTTGTGCATATCTGATGGGAAACAGGCAAGAGATTGGAGCTGGAGCAGAGGGAAGGGACAGGGAGCAGTGGGGGAAGGGGTCAGGTACAGGCCATGCCATCCCCCTGTGTTACAGGGGTGATGCTTTATGGACATGACAGCGACAGAAATAGGGTTTTCTGCAGCTGGAGGCTTGCCTGGGAAAAGATGGATACGGATGGAGAGTGCTGGCTGTAGAAAAAGACCAAAGCTTGCACAAACCAGCCAGTGCTAATGAGAGCTGGGAAAAGCTGCTGTTAACATTTGAACCAGAGCAAATTGTCGTCTCTGGGGGGAGCATGTCGGGTCTGTCTGTGGTTGCTTTGCAGGCATTGAGCCCTGGCAGCTGCCTCCAGCCCTGGGGAATTTCCCTAAGGGAGCTGGGCTCATGCAGGTGGGGGGCCCTCCAAAAACTGTGCCACGAGCTGGGTCAGGGGCACGCAGACCTGTGGGGTCAGCTGTGTGGTTGGAGCAAATCACACCCCTGCCTCAGTTTCCCCAGGTGAAGTGAAACCAAAGGGCCTTATTCCCTAGCCTATTAATTGCTGATTGAAAGAGCAGAGCATAACAAACCTGCAAGCTCAAAAGCTTACGAAGAACTTTCAGGGGAGAAAAGGCACGATAGATAAAGGCACTGGTTGGAGATTGGGGCAGTCTGCCCAAGACTGAAGCCTTGGGCTGTGGGACTGTTTGGGCACAAACCTTTTCCTTCTCAAACAAAGCCAGGAGGGCAGTGGGGCAGCCTCATGCCCTGCACACTTTGCCTCCCAGCTCTGGCTGCAGGGAGATGTTATTTCACAACAACACATCTCCTGCTGCTCTGTTTGCATCCAGGATCTCCTCAGGCCCAGCTCCTCATTAGCCACCTGCCCTCGCTGCACGGGCTGACAGGATGCCGTGGGTAAATGGATCACCTGTCAGGGAGGCAGCAGGATAATATCATTCAAATGAATCAATAGTTCACAGGCAATTTCACGTTACCCAACGTTAATGCGGTTGTGTCCAGAACGCACTTAATCCTGTGTCTGATCACATTCCCGTGGGAGTTTGCCTGGGCTGGAATAGTCTCGTAACTCCATGTTTGGGAGATTTACAGGCGCTGTTCCTGCGTGCCTGGCTACGCAGCAAAGATAAAAAATGGCTTGGCTGGCTGAAAAGCTCCTATTCCACGGAGCCCAGAGATGTCTGTGTTAGTGATGGAGGAGAATGGGAGCCCAGCAGGTTCTGAAACTATTATTACTCCCACCTTCTCACTCCATTTCAGCAATTAGCAAAAGAGAAATTAGTGAGGAAGGTGCCATTATTTCCTGCTAATAGGACAAGAAGGGTTGGACTCTTCTCCAGGAATCTGGCTTAGTCCTGTCACTGCTTCCACTGGTGTGAGTAGCAAAGCAGAGCTTTCAATTTATGCTGTGATTTTTTGGGTGGGTTTCAGCCTCAGTGTGGAGGGAGGGGTCCATACAACGCCATGGTCCCAGCTTCCCTTCAAGGCTTGAGTGGTTTTGAAGCTTCCAGTGCCTGTTTTCTTCCCTAATCCCATTTTCTCTTTTGGGCTGCTTTAGGAGTTTTCCCTCCAGCGCCTGGACACCTTGTTGGATGACCGAGTCAACATCCTGGGATTTTCCATTTTCAACCAGTCTCATGCTTTCTTCCAAGAGTTTGTGCAGAGCCTCAACCAGTCCTGGCAGGAGAACTGTGATCATGCTCCATTTACTGGGCCAGCAGTAAGTAAAATTCATTCCCAACATCCACAGCTTCCCTGGGCTGGAAACAGTTATAGACCAACAGGAAAACTTTGTGAGAAGAGCTTCAGGATGGTCCTGAGCAGAGACTGGCAATGCAGAGGTAGAAACTGAGCTCAAAGAGTAGCATTTTTAATTATTACATTTATTAAAACCAGACAGAGCATTTTAGTGGAGTAGGTAGGAGAGGAGTTGGGGTGTCAAGCTGTGATTTTCATTTGGAGAACACTAAAGTAAATCCTGAAAGTCAGAGGCTGCCCAAAGGAACCTTGGGGAGCCACGTGGGTGCAGAGCTTTAAAGGGATTCTCTGTGTTTGAATGGGTGTACAGCTTTAAATTCAAGCCTAATCCTAATTTTAATTATATTTTATGGGAGTGCAGGGGATGATGCAGCTCTGATTCAGTGTTTTCCTTGTGAAATTTGTCCCTATGTAGTTTACCTCCAGGAAAATGGCTTGTGGACGAGGGACTGTGAATGCAGATGGCACAGAAAGGGCTGGGCTTAGGCAGATGCCAAGGGGCTGTGTTGTGTTCCATGCTCCAACATCCCCCTGATGAATGTGCAGATCAGCACTGAAATTTTCCCTAGGGATGCTCCTCAACTGGGAAGGTTTGCAAAGCAGATTTGCCACATCAGGGGTGCTGTGCCTGGAGCTGGAGGAGGGGAGAGAGAGAAAACATCATCAGTGGAACCCTTTACATGGTTTTTAATGAACTCAGAGTCCCCTTGAGGAGCTGAGGCAGCTCTGAAAACCTCTGTTCTCACCACAGAGTGATCCTTACCAGGCACAATAAGGAGCTTTCTGCCCCTTGTGTGCAAGTCCTGCTGGATGTGCCTGGGGCCGTCCTGCTCTCCCTCCTCCCAGCTGCAATTTGCTGGCTGCCCTGGGATTGCTACCAGGAAACTTCCTATTTGGATGGCAGTCGCAGGGACTGTTCAGAGGCACTAAAAACAAATTTCCTTCTAATAGTATGAACAGAAGTAGCTGGAACAGGAGTGTAGCAGGTGTGATGGGGAAATTAAAATTCTCTATGTGCCTTCTTACCCTGTGTTGTCTTGAGCCACCAGCAAAATCTGTAGGTGGAAGGATGCAGGATTATGCCTGGAGGGACTGGAATTCTTCAAAATGCCATGTCCCAGGAGGTGGGAGAAGGGCTTTGCCCTGGGTGGGGAAGACACAGAGCAGAGGTGATGTGAGATATTCCCAAGCAGGGCATCTGTTTCCTTTTCTTTGCCTATGAGGAAAATTCGGCCAGGCATTGTCTCTGCTGCTGGCAATCTGGCAGGTCTCTTCTCCCAGGGAGCATCTCTCTGTGTTAGAACTTCCCCCTGTAGTCCTGAGAAGGAGTTATCTCATGGGATAGCTCCTACCAAAGAGAGAAAAGGAAGCTCAACAGCTGGAATGACAGGAGGGAGGTTTCCTGTGAGCTGCAAAATCCCAGGGCTTTCTTCTAGCGCTGAGGAAGCATCTGACAAAGGAGGAGGGAGCTGCCTGCTCTAATGCCATTCTCATTAATCACATTGCAAAGAAAGGAAATCAGAGAAAATCATTCAAATTACAGATGGCTAGATTTGGTAATTAGAATTTAGGCTAAAACAGATGTTTGTAATTAAGTGTTTATGTCATTGAATAAAATCCAGATTGTAAAGTCTATTTCACAGGAATTTAATGGCTTTAATTCTCCGTGTTGTGTTTGGGGGCAAAGATGCAGATGCTAATGTTTTAGGAAGGAAAAGAAAAAACCCACATGGCAAAACCCAGAGTAGCCAAACCTGTTCATCTTTCCCTGAAGATCTACTTACCTTTGAACANATTCTACTTGACTGTGCTTCACCTGTTAGTTTTGGAGGGGCAGGTCTGGTGTTGGGAGGGAGGTGTGTTGCATCCAGCAGGGGGCTGGAGAGCACCCAGGCGGAGCTCAGGCCCAGGTTCATTGTCTTGAAGACACTGGTTGGAATGTCCTGGCAGCTGATGTGCTGAAGGGCTGGAGATCTTAGATCACAGCTCTGGAACCAGGCAATCCTCATTGTTACAGAAATAACTCAACTTACATGACCAAAGTTGAGTTGCATGAGAGACAGATCAGCTGCAAGACTGACAGATGCCAGTCAAGCTGCTCAGAGCTCACTGGGGAAACCTGGGTGCTCTTTGTGTAAAGCAGATTGAACTGGGACGTGCAGGAGGAATTTGACAGAGCAAATGTGAGTCAGGGCTGGAGAAATGAGAGGTCACTAGTGCTGTCAGAGCTGGTGTTTGGGGTTTTGCTGGCATTAGGCTGGAATCCTGCCCTTTAACTCCTGCTGGCTTGTGGGTTTTAAGGTTTCTGTGCTGCTTATTAAGTGTCTAATCCCAGCCCATCGTGGTCAGTGAGGTCTCACCGCTGGTCTGAGGAAGATCAAGCAGGGTTAAGTCTGGCTCACTCTGCTCAAATTAGTAACTCAGTGGAAGCCAAAGGTTTGTTGGGATGACTGAACTGGGAGAGATTGTCCCTGCAGGGCCACTGGCAGCACTGAACAAACCTAATGAGGCTTTGGGAGGAAGAGAGGATGCACATTCCACTGCAGTGCTGTAAGTCACAGCCAGGGTAAGGTGGGGGAAGGAGCCCCGGGCTGGAGACTGAGCCTGTTGCCAGGAGCTGGGATGGTAAGAGGATGCTCTTGGAAGTATCCATGAGGAAAATGTGGCCTTGATAGTAATGAGGTGCAACGGCTTAATTCCAGCAGAGTCAGGAGGTGACAGTAATTAAAAGTGAAATCTTAGTCGCAACAATGAACACGAGAGAGAAAGTGTCTGATTATTAACGGGATCAAAGACATGGAAACAGTTGTGCATGGGCAGGAAAGACAGTTTGTGAGGCTTGATGGACAAAAAACCAACGTGATGAAAGGCAAACAAAGCCAAGATGAGAAGGAGAGGGGATGAGCTGTGTGAACATTCCTGCAGCAGTGCCGTTCCAGCAGCTAACAGCCAGTGGGGAGCTGGGGGTTGTAGCACAGGACTGGGTGGTCCCTGTGGGGTTTGAAAGCCAGGATTTGGCTGCCTGAGAAACAGATCTAACAAAACCTCATTTCATGTGGATCTGCCTGTCAAAAAAGGACACTGGTGCCTAATAATGACTGAAGCAGCAAATGGTCTTTCTCTTCTGTGAGTGCAGGATCTCCATTCTGCCCAGCTGGCTATTCTGAGAACAAACCTGGTGCTGTCAGGAGTGTTCCCACCAGCCAGCAGGTTGATCAGTCACCAAAGCACCAAAAAACATCCACTGATTAGAAATTGTTGGCCACTTTAGGAAACTGAGGTAAAAAAGAATGGGAAAGGTCAGGGACAAATAGAGGTAGAAAGATGACAGTGATGGAGGAAACTCTGAGGAATAAGAAAGCCAAAAGGGTATCCTAGTGGAAGAGCACTCTCCTGCTTGCTGCAACATCCCTGAGGTGCAGTGGGAGGCTGGAATTCTGCCTTCCCATGTCAGCTTGTGTGCCCTTCCCCCCCCAGCTCTCCTCGGCGCTGCTGTTCGACGCCGTGTACGCCGTGGTGACGGCCGTGCAGGAGCTCAACCGCAGCCAGGAGATCGGCGTGAAGCCGCTGTCCTGCGGCTCGGCACAGATCTGGCAGCACGGCACCAGCCTGATGAACTACCTGAGAATGGTGAGAAGGGACTGAAGGGTGGGGGGTGTCACAGCTCGTGCTCCTCGGTGCCAGCTGGCACAGTTGGCCCTGTATGAGGGTGGCACTGGGAGTGGAAAAGGAGCACATCTAAAGGCTGGTTTGCTGCTGGCTTTGGAATGGCACGAAACTCCCTGTTTTTCAGGCTTTGCTGCAGAAAAACCTGAATTCAATGGATTTTTTTGTCCTAAAGTATGAATGTTTCTAAGTGGTTTGAGCTCTGCTTTGAGTGAACCTGAGCTGACATAAGATCATGCAGTACAATTGCTTAGAGCTCAGTGGCAAGACGTGAACTGCCCTAAGGAGGGGCTTGGGCTCCTTTGAACCAAAAGTTTGTTCCTGGAACCAAACAAGCCTAGTTCTGGCAGAGCACTCTGAAATTTCATCCTTGTGAAACAGCTGGATTTTGTCAATGTGATTCCATGACCCTGCAGAAGGAACATGTTTCCAAGTCTGAGACAAGGAAATTTCAAGAGACTCTTTTTTTCTCCAGGGGAAAGCACATCTAAATCTGGGCCTTGTACCACTCTGGTCCATGTGTGCGAACCTGTTTTAAATCTCACCTTCAGTCAGAGACAACAAAATCCTTCAGCTTCTCTTAGCTCTGCTGCTTGGACACCCAGTGGCTTTCCCTTGTTACTTAGCCTTGGGATGGAGGGAGGTGATGAGGGGCTGGAGAGGTCATTAGTCCAAAGCAAAGAAATTTGGGAAGCCCTGCACCTCATTCTCCTACTTCTCCTGTTCCCCTCCAGACTCTGAGAGCAGCCAGGATTGAGACACGAGGACTGCACGGGGAGGGTGGTGGGCTGAGCCACCTCGGTGGGCGCTGTAACTCAGTCTCTCTTGGACAGGTAGAATTGGAAGGTCTCACCGGCCACATCGAATTCAACAGCAAAGGCCAGCGATCCAACTATGCCCTGAAAATCCTGCAGCACACCCGCGGGGGGTTCCGGCAGGTAAGAGCGGCCCCACTGCCCCGGGGACAGTGCCCAGGGACGGTCTGTGTCCCCTGGTGGGCTGTGGTGGCTGCAGAGGGCACTGAGGGGGTCGCAGCCACCCCCCTGTGCAAGGGGAGATGCTCAGCAGGGCGGGGATGGCAGCGGCTCTCGCGGAGCCCGGGCTGGCACACACAGCAAGTTTCACTTCGTCAAGAGCGTGTCTGAGGTAATTTAGGTTTTTCTTAATGCAGCAGGCCCCTGAGGTGGTGATGTCAGAGCCAATCTCTGTCCTGTCACAGCAACCTTCGTGTGCAGGAGGTAATTCAGGGCATGGAGTCCACACTCGTGACCCTTTTGTTCCTAAGCTTGTGGATACATTTCCTCAAAACCATATGGAAAAATGGGAGAATTCCCCATGAAATGGGACAAAAAGGGGGTACTGTGAACCTTCCCAAGCAACTTCTGTGAGGGAAAGCAAAGGAGGCAACCCCATATCAGGAGCTCCCCACCAATCCTCTCCTATGTAGCGTGTGGGGAAAGTTCAAGATCATTACCTCTTTATGTTTCCCCTCTAACAGGTTTGCTTAGCTCAGACTCTCCTTTCCTTTTCATCTTAGTGCTCGTAGATTCCTCCCAGTGTTGGTCCTTTTTCTTCTTGTTACTCTTTTTCTGTCCAAGGGATGTTTTCTGGCTTGAGCTAAGATTAATGTGAGGCTACAGGTGTCAGACTGGTGAGATTACATGACACAAACCCAAAGAATTAGGGTTCTACTGGTAAATCCAAACCTCACTCAGGAGAAAAAAAGTAAATAGAAGTCCCAGAAAAAGAGGGTTTATGTTATTTCCGTGCTGACAACTCCACTGCTGCCCTTTTCTCAGAGATTGCCACTTCTCTTAGACTTTGGCAGAGAACAAAAGCTCTTGTATCTTACCCTCACCAACAGAGCACTTTGGCATTAGGAAATCTCTGCTGGTCTGGCAGCAGTGAATTTCAGCCTTGGCAAGGATGTTACCTGTCAGTTCTTACCTGTCAAGTGACAGCTTGGCTTTGATGCTGCCTTTTGCTGAGTGAGAGGGGGATCAGGATGGCATTTTCCCCACAGTGAGATCTCTCATAGCACCAATGCCCTTTTAATATTTTCCCAAGCCCATCATTCTCTGAACAAAAGTGACAGATCCAAGCCCATCTGCATTAATAAGAACATGCATTCAGCTGGATTCAGGAAGCAAATGCTGCAAACCTCCCTGTGACAGCTTTGGTTTTGATGTGTTTAAACGTGGCAGGGACTTCGCATTAAAGGCACGGGTCCTCTTGGAGCAGAGCTTCTCCAGGAGCTCTGTGGAGAGCTCTGACTGCAGCCTAAGCTGCCCTGAGTCTAAAGACTCAGCTCTTCCCCACAGACCTGGTCTGACAGGAGAAAACCTTTTCTGACCTGTAGCAACAGCTCAGTAAATAAGGAGCTTCATGTTTCAGAGATGTCCAGGAAAGCTGAGCTGGAGTTAATCTTTCCAAATTCCCACTGGAGTGCCCTGGTGATGTCTCACTTCCAGTCACAGCCAAAAGGTGCTGGAAGGGCAGGGCAGTCCCTTGGTGGTGGCTGCAAGCCCTCTCCTGTCACAAACCCAGCAGGAAAGAGTTGGGGCTTGTCAAACTGCTCTGAATGCCTGTGATGGCCTTTTCACATCTCTTCCCTTCTCAGGGGTCTTGCCTTACCAACAGCAGTGCCTGGAGGGGTGTCAGGCTCTCTCACAACCTGGAGAATTTGTTATGGTGTGTTTAACTGGGAAGGGCATCCCCAGGGAGCTGTGAAGCCTGGCAGGCTCCTGCCTGACCGTCCACACCTCTGGCTCACTGGAAGGCGAAGCCAAAGGCCACTCTGCTGTGCCATAGGTGGTTATTTTCTCATTGCCAGCCTGGCTTCTTGTAATAACAAGGACTAAATAAATTATTGGAAATAATGTAATTAAGGGAATGGGCTAAAGAACAGACATTCATGTCCTGGAGACAATCTTGTTCCCAAGGGTTGTATTAACTGATTTGCTCAGGCTCTTGTTTGAAACACTTCTGTTCCCTCCTTAGTTTTAATCAAGCTCATGCTCTCTGCCCATTCCTCTCTTCCTCTTCTTCCCTCTTTCTCTCTCCTCCTCTCTCTCCTTCCATCTAGTGAAGCCACAGGGACTTCCAGCTCATCAGCTTTGATAGAGAGTTCACCAAATTTTGAAGCTGATGCAGCCAGCAAACAAATTAGAGACACTCAGATTTTCTAACTTGCTGTTGCTTTTGGGCAACGAGAGGCAGGGCTTTTTGACATCCAATTTTTAATGCATTTATGTAATGCACCAAACGTGTCTTTTCCTGATTTAGCTTAACTAGAGGAGGTTTTTTGCACAGCCATATGAGAGCTGCTCTCTGTTCATAGGATGCTCGATAAAGCACAGGCTCATTAATGTGCTGGTGATCTATAGATCTGACAAGGGCTGAGTTTGTAAATGTCATCTTTTTATTTTTTGCCTTTCTTTGCCCCTTTGAAAAACATCACAGCACACCCCTCTGGTTTCAGAGGGGTGATTTGCAGTAAACCACAAGCTGGGGGTTGGCAGCTGAACAGGAGAAGGGAGTGAAGACAGGCTGTGATTTAGGAAGGGAAGGGTGCAGAGGAGAGGCAGGGGAAGCTGTGGGTGGGGTTGGAGCCCTGCCATGGGCACACTGACCCCAGTTCTCCCCAGCCCTAAGTGAGGCCGATTAGTCTCTATTTAACTAAAGATTCTGCTGGTGTCCTGAGACAGAGCACTGGAGACATGGGGATGTCTAATTGGTATGTTGATGAGATACAGATGAGTTACCAGCCGATAGCTCTGAGACCCTCCGCAGTCCCCGCTGCATCAAACCTTTTTAGCTTGGAAGAGGCTAATCAGCCTCGATGGGACTTGCTCCTCGTTAGCTGTTACCCCCAACAACGGCTCAGGGACAGATCCTGCCAAGAGCTGAATGTCTCTTGCACTCCAGGACCTGAAAAACTCGGTGCATGCCACTCTCAGGTCCTGTCTGGGCAATGCCAGGTGTCTGTCATGTCCAGAGGGGACATCTGGGGAGGAGGGGGATTGGGAGGGTTGCTCCTTGGCCTCAGGGGTGGGTTGTGTGCATGTCTCATGGTTGTTCAGGGTTTAATAGCTGGTGCTTTCAGTGTCCTGTCCCAACTTCTGTGCAGGAAGCTTTTGCCTGCTTGCTGTACCTCCATCAGCCTTGCAGTGATGTCCTTCAGGAGTGCCAACCCCATGGCAGTGTCCTCTGAGGGCTTTCCCTGATTTCTTTGTGTGTTTGCTCCCTGCCTTAACAAGTCAGACCTGCCTCGAGATGCCTGCAGGTGTTTCGGGCAGGGCTGGATCTCCTTAGGACAGAGGGAAAACACTGGGAGGTGCAGAGATGATGCCGTGGGGATTTGCAGTGGGACCACACAACCCCAAGGACATGGAGAGAACTTTCTCCATCCAGGCCATGGGCTGTCACCTGTCACAGGCTGTAGAATCCCTCTCACAAAGGTATCAAGGCCCAACTTGCACCCAGGTGGTTGGGTTGCTCTTGCTGCTCCTCTAGGACAGGTATGCCATCACTTCAGCTCCTCTGATCATTAGGAACACTGTTCCAGTTTTCAGCCTGTTTATTTCTGGTTGGTTTATATCTGTTTATTTTTATGCCAATGCCATCATTTTAGCTTCAAAAGCTGTTCTACCTCTTTGCTACAGACCTCCTCCACCTGGTGTATTTATACAGACCAATCATATCCACAACTGAAAAATATCAAGTCCTAAAAACTCTGAAGTCCTTGTCCAGAACCTTAACAACACAATGGTCTTATCCATGTCCATGTGGAGCACTTGATTGTTTTCTAGCAGATTTTGCAGATGGATATGTTTTCTGTTTTTCAGGGGCTCTTTATATGTAGATAGAGATGATTAAAATCACCTTGACATCCATCTTGCAGGACAGGGAGAGATGTGAGGATCCCAGACATTCTGATGTGTTAGACTTTAGAAACAATGAACAGTGTGAGCTTATCAGCCTGTGAGGGGGACAGTGGTGAGCTAAATCCCCCCAGCATGGGGGCAGTACCCTGGCACATGGGAAAGTGTGGCTTTGGTGCTGTGTTAAAAGCAAGGTCAAAGCTACAGCACTGTCAGAGGAGGAGGCAGGCAATTAGTCTCAGTATATGACAGCAGGGGAGGGACAAATTGGAGAGCAGCGAGGGCTGTTAAAATTAAAGTTAATCTGTCACTAATCTCTAGTTGTGAAATTCAGGAGGGAAAAAAATAAGGCAATGTTTATGAGTGATGAGTCTCTCTGAGAGGAAGTCGCTGCAGAGGGGCTGTTGTTCAGCAACCACAGCAAGAGGAGAGGCCTCTGTGCAGAGCTGGGGTGGATTCACCCCAGCCCATCAGTGCAGACCCTGTGCTGGCCAGTTAAAGCTCCAAGGGCTCTCTGGTGAAGGACCTGGTGAATCTCCCCCTTTGGGGCTGCTGTTCCCAGAGCTGAGCCCTGCACTGGAGTGTCACTGTGGTGCTGTGAGCTTGATGGTAGTTAAGTCACAACAAGGTGTCGAGAGAACAGGATGCCCACGATCTGCTCCAACACACCATGCCTGTGTCTCCATCTCCTTGTCTGCCAGGTGGCTGGATTTGGGACACCTCATGGGTGGCCAGTGTTGTAATAATGGCTGGAAAGGACTTGGCCCTTCCCTCCATTTCGGAGCAATTCAGCATGTGCAGCAGCAGCAGCAGCAGGGCTGCAGTGTCAGGTTGTGTTGGGCTCAGATCCACAAGCTGGGAAGTGACTGAAGTCCTCAAGCCATCAGGTGAAACACTGCCAGGAGCAGAGGCTGAGTGCACAGTCAGTGCCGGGGCAGGGTAAATCCGAGTGTATCCCGTGCTCCCGCCTCGGCCGTGGCTTCATGTCCTCCCACCCATCTCCTTGGGCATAACAAGATTATGCTGTGACAGCAGAGAAATCCATTTGTTCCTGACAGCTGTGGCACAGCCAGAGGATACCCTGCCTCAGCCCGACTCGTGGCAGCACAAGGGAGCTGGGAATGGATTTGTTCGGGCTATGGAGGAGCCGTGAAGGCTGCCCTGCCTGTTGGGGTCACCCACTACCTCTTAGGGCCACAACACCTCCCTGCAGTGGTGTCAGGGGACAACAATCCAGCGTGCAGAGGGCTGGGACTGATGGGGACAGAGAGGAAAAAAGGGTGGGAGAAGTGGTCTCAGAGGGAGCTGGCCTCCCTCTATCCGTAAGGAAAAGCAGAGGCTCTTTTAGGGACAATAAGCCAGTGAGACTCTAATTTTCATTCTCTGGACGAGCTGCTGGAGGTGCTGATCTCCCTGCCCAGAGCTCCGAGGGAGGGAGATTAGGCTCTTGAAGTTAAAATTAGGTTTTGCTGAATATTCCTCCCCCCTGGCTGAAAGGCAGCGGATGGTTATGTTGCATCACAGCTGAGTCACAGTGTCCTCCCAAGCACTGGGGGACTGGTCCCTGCCACCCGTGGTGGGAACTGGGTTTGCTGCAGTGACAGGGATGCTTGGATGGGTAAATCAGGCGGTTGGCAGAGCTGTTGGGTGTGATGAGCCTGAATCAAAGGGTTTGGAGGTACTTAATTGGAGTAGTTGGCATCTGTAGTAGCAGAAAGAGGAGATGAGTCATGGAGAAGCACCACTGGGAGCGTGGCTTCCTTTCACCACCTGCCCCCAAGGTGGATGGCAGAGCCTCCCAGCACCGTGCTGGGAGGGACAGGCTTGGAGGGTAAGACTGACCCATCTTGGTGGCATTTTTGAGAGCCAGCACACAAGGCTGTTTGACCACCACGAGCCCCGGGGAGCTCGTGGCTTCCTCCTGGAGCAGGGAGGACATGCAGGGACAGCTTTCTGGCACTGCAGAGCAGGTGGGGGTGTGCTGGGGAGGTGCAGCAGCAGGTTAATCTCTCTGCTGACCTATTGTGGGGTGCCTTGTAAAGGTAATGGAGCATTCACAAACAGGCCAGCCCAATGGCTGTCCCTCTCCACAGCCATATGGCGGGTGCGTGCAGTAACTCGCCCTATAAATTCCCTTATTGTGCTGTTTATCTCTCCAGATTGGCCACTGGCACGTTTCTGAAGGGCTCAGCATGGACAACAGGATCTTCTCCTCCAATATATCAGACAGTCTGTTCAACACCACGCTCATTGTCACCACCATCCTGGTAAGTGAGGGGGTCACCTACAGTTCCCATTAGCTCCTGGCCAGCCCAACACGTGTCAGTCAGCTGGAATGTCACTCCCCCTTCCAAACCCCCTGGCCCCCCAGCACGAAGCATTGCACACTGATTTCACACAGAACAGGCAATCTAATCTCTAATTACAGCACTGAGGACAATTCATGACAGTGTAATTAAACTCGAGTTGATGTTTCATGTGGAAATGATATTTGATGAGTTCAGAAGCAGCTGGGGAGAGGGCTGGGATAGGGATGTGTTGTCATTTTACATTCATCTCTGAATGATGGTCTTGTTTTGCATACAGCTGGTAAGTTGGAAGGGACAGTTGTCCCTTCAACCCATAAAATTATAAAAATTGGCCAATTTTTACAGACACTTCACATTTACAGGCACCACCTTATTCAAGAAGTTCCCCTTCCAGGTGCTGCCTGCCCAGTGATTTTTTCAATGCCTGTGTGTTGCCAAAGACACCCAAAATTGTGATTCTTTCCTCATGTCCCACAAAGTTTGTTGAAAAGGAGGACAGACTGGAGAAGTGGCTCTGTGCCCAGAGGGGCTGAGGTCTTTGTGTCCTGCTGTGACTCAGAGCAGTCCCTGGGCTGGTCTCACATGTCCCAGTTGGACACAGCCCTCAAAACATGATCCCTTAGCTCTGCTTTATGTCCTAAACTGGGATAAATCTGCTGCACCTCCACACAGCAGACCCCAGCGTGGAAACAGCTCTGGTGGCTTTACACCATCTGAAATCCCAAGCTTTCCATCTCAATTCCATCCAACCTCAGTTGGGATATACTGGGATGATGTGCCTCTTATACTGGTGCTGGAAACAGGTGGTCTTTTAAGTCCCTTCCAAGCCAAACGACTCTGTGATTCTGTGAGTTTCTGCCCTCTCTGCTCCGTGCTGGAGGGACAGCTCGGCTAAGATGGGAATGACAGCTGCCCAGTTTCACTGCAGGAAAACCCTTATTTAATGCTGAAGTGGAACCACCAGGAGCTGGAAGGCAACGACCGCTACGAGGGGTTCTGTGTGGACATGCTGAAGGAGCTGGCAGAGATCCTGCGCTTCAACTACAAGATCCACCTCGTTGGGGATGGTGTTTATGGAGTCCCTGAGGCCAATGGCACGTGGACAGGGATGGTCGGGGAGCTCATTGCCCGGGTAAGTGAATTAGCTGCTCTTTTTTAACTCTGCCCTAGCGGGACTTGGCACTGCAAAGCCCTGATGCTTTTTTAAGTGCTCCAGGATGATAAGGAGGGAGGGGGGGTTTAGGCCATTTGTGAGGCTTTGAGCAGAGGGTTTCTGTTTAATGTGTTCTGCCAGTGGCAGGTGTGTTTGTTGTGATGTGACAGCAGAGCAGGAGCAGGGCCCCTGGCTGCTCTCAGGGGTGCTCATTTTGCTGGAAAAGAGACCTGGACTCTGGGTTCCTGCATAAGATCTCATTACAGAATGGATTGATTTTTTCCCAGTGGAAAGATTAATGAAAACTTGCAACAGGAAGGTACACAGACTCTGGGAAGGCTTGGTAGAAGCTGAAAAAAAGTTACACACTGTTTGGGAGGGATGCAAGTAAAAATCACATTTCTGCCCCAAAAAGTTTTGGGAGCTTCAGTTCAGCCCCTTAACTCTGAGTACTTTTTTTTTTTTTTTTGAGAAGTGCATTTTCTGTTTGTTTGAAGCACGTGCATTGAGGTCTGTTCACTGCTCCAGGGTGCTGCCACCCAGCAGCCAGGCTGAAAGCTGGGGGCTTCTGCTGGGTTTGGCAATAATTCTGTGTACACCTGTGCTCAGCCAGCCTGTACCCCCCTCCCTGCTCTTTGTTTTCCTTAGCAGCTAAAGGCAGTCCTTCCCCAGGGTTCCTGGAGCTTAAATACAGCTCACAAAATGCTCTGAGATCCTTAGTAAAATAGGCTTAGCCAAAGCTAACAGTAAGATTGATGCTATTTAAGCCAATACTTCCTTACTCACTTTTTTTCTACCCTGTCTCATCGTTACCAAAGTTCCTGTGAAAACCCAGTGACACTTTCTCAGCTGGTGGCAAATCCTCAGTGAGGTGTATTTGTGATAATCCCACCACTGTGGGAGAGTCATTTGCCTCCTGCAAAGAAGAGGAACAAGAGCCCAAATACATCCCCTGTGGCTCCAGGCAGGGATCTGGGGTTCCTGTCACAGCTTTCCTTCCAGCTGTGGGAGATGAGTGAGCATCACTATAGGGTTTGTTGGGCATGGTCATATTTGGTTGAAAGTTGGACTTGAGAATCTTGGAGATCTTTTCCAGCCCTTAATGATTCTGTGATCTTAGAACATGCCCAGTGGCATCTGTGTGCTTCTTCCCTGGATGGTGAAGGGAACGTGGCTGATGCTCATCCTACCTTAGGAGCTCCAGCTGAGCATCTAAGGTCGGGAGGGACAGCTCTGAGTTGAAAAGAAGGATTTGGGGAATTGCTGAGGGTCAGAGACAGGGCACAGAACAGACTGGAGAGTCTCCTGAGCTGGCTCATGTCTCCTGGGTCACCATTCCCCACTGGAGCGATAGCTCCCGACGCCAGCTGAGATCCCACTTCCATCTGCTCTTTTAAAAGAGTCTTCTGCACGGCTGTTTGCAAATGCTCCAGGCTATTGGCATAGTTTTTATCCATCTTTCTCTGTCTGTGTGTGTATACACACACAATTACACTTCTGCAACATTCCTTTAGGGAGGCAAGGAGGAAGGCGCTGAGAGCAGCGTGTGATCTGTGCAAACAAAGGAAGGGAACAGCCATCAAACTTTTGGCCTACTAACCTTGGCAGTGCCTCTCCATTAAATGGGAGCTTCTGGAGGGTTGTTTTTCTTTGGTGATAAGTGTTTTAACTTCATCTTCACATGGAAACCATTTGTTTCTTCGGCAGCTCCAGCCTTATTCAGGAGGATTTTTACTCCTGCTTCAGCAGGGCAGAGCTGGCAAAGCCTGTGAGGCTGAATCACAAACTGGAGAAGAGAAGCAGCTTTCTCTGCTTTGTTCTTCCCGTATCCCTCAGAGTCTTTCGAGTGGTTTCAGCCAGTTTTTGATCAGTCCCAGGGTCTGGCACTTTGGGTCAGGTCAGCCAGGGAAGAGCTGGCTTTGTGCTTGGTGTTGTGTTTATTCAAGGCTGCTTAGGACATTGTTTTCTGAGGGCATTTCACTGTCCAAGGGGTTCCTCTCTGTCCTTAACAGAGACTCCCAAAGGAGTTTTTCCTTGGTTCCAGCCCCTTGTTCCTCCCTATCCCATGGGATCCAGCAGATCCTGTGTTTTGTGCACACTTTCCTCTTTTGGTGGATTTAACCCTTGGACACTCTTTTCCATCAAGTCTTTAGCACAGAGAGGGCATCAGCTGGAACACAAACCTTTCACAGGGGTCCCAAGTCCTGCCCAAAATGTTAAGCCCTGCACCTGCCTCTGTGCAGCACAATATTATTGTAGGAAAGTGATTCCTCCCTGACCCTGCTCAGCTGTCAGAAAATAAGGTTTGACTCTCACACACACTTAATGTGCAGGATCAAAAGGTCAGAGAATTATCCAGCTCCATGCAATGCCTTTCCTCTAATCCCCCTGTGGCACTGAATCTCCTCGGAGCAACTCTCGGCTATATGGGAAAAGTGTTTCGTTTTATTGCTTCTAAATTAACCAGCTATTGATTTATTCTTAAGAGCTGAAAATTCCATTACAGCTAATTGTGCACCATGATATGATTGAGCAGTATGCTGTATAAACATAAATTTGTGGTTGACCCAAATTTTCCACTACATATCTTATCGACCTGCTCACAAAACAAATTGAGAGATAAGGAAGAGGGGGATTGGGCTGGCTTGGGAAGAGCTGTAGAAACACCCCTGTCTGTGTCTGCAGCCTGACTGGTCATCAGTTCAGGAATCCTGTACTCTTTGTGATCAGCTGCTGGAGGTTTGGCTTGGGAGAAATCACTTGGAAGGACTCAGATTTATAGAATCACAGAGTGATTTGGGTTGGAAAGGAACGTAAAGATTATCCAGTCCCACTCCTTCCCCTGGGCAGGGACACTTTCCATCAGACCAGGTTGCTCCAAGCCCCATCCAGCGTAGTCTTGGAGAGTTCCAGGGATGGGGCAGCCACAGCTTCCCTGGGCAAACTGTTCCAGGGCCTCACTACTCTGAGTGAAGAATTTCTTCCTCATATCTAATCTAACCCCACTCTCTTTCACTTTAAAGCCATTCCCTCTTGTCCTCTCACTACAGTTCCTGATGAGGAGTCCCTTGAGCGCCCATTCTTTAGTGAAAGATGTCACAAACTTGGAAAACACTGGACTAATTTGTCCCTCTGAGCAAGCAGGGCAGGGAGATTGACCACCCTGCTCCTTCCTGGGTGAGCAGGGCAGTAAAGCTGCTCTCCCCCATCAGCCTTCCCAGCTCTGGCATGGACTGTGGTCTCCAGCAGTTCAGCTGACACTGCACACGTGTGCTATCCATAACAAACAAACAAGGGGCAGCAGCAAATCTTCCCATCTCCTGTTTTTTGGCATTAGAGCCTTAGGGGACAATTGGGCTGGAAGAATTACATCTCTCTCCTTCCCGCTGCAGTGCAGTCTCTGGCTCAGAGTCCCTGATCGTTGTCTGCTCTTCCCTTTCTCTCTCTCTCTCTCTCTCTCCAGCACATCCTCGAGCTGAAATGAATTCCCTGGCATGATACAGACCAAGGAATGTATTTTCACAGCAATGTGACAGCCTTCCCCTTGTTCACCACGCCTTCATTGCTGTCCTGGTAGCACAGTGCCATGGTGGCTGTGCTCGGTGCCTCACAGTGCCTGAGGAGATGGGATTGTGTCTGAGGGATCCCTCAGCAACACTTCCTGAATTCACCCACTGCAGGAATGCCCTGGGGAGCAGAGCAGAAATGGTGTGGTTTGGTTTTGATTTGTTGGCAGGATTTGATGCTGCAGTTTTGATAAAAGACCTCCCCAAAACCTCCTTCTGATGCAGCCTGGGTACCTCTGGCTGGCTGGGATTTCTTCCAGGAGGTGACAGTTCCCTCTGCAGAGGACCTGCAGGATGTAGGGGGTGGAAGGGACTGCTGTGTGTTTTGTGCAGCCTCTATCAGCTGCCCGGGCTTCCTTCATCACCTCTGGTGATGCCAACACAGCAGATCCACAAGTGTTTCTGGGCGAGTGTATTTGGGCAAGGCAGGTGCTGCTGTGGAAGGCATCTGAGGGTGCGCAGAATGGTGAGTGGGTGACTGTGCAGGATCATTTGGGAAGTGAGATGATGTGGAGTAACACTGGACATTTGGTGTCTGTGTCAGTGGTTTGAATCTGGCCGGGGTCAGTGGTGATCAAAGCTCTTTTTAAAGAGGAGATGAAGTTGTCCATCTCCTGGAAGGGGCTGGCCTTGGGAGCAGCAACACCCAGAACTGAAAGGACTTTAAAGCTTTGAGGTGATGGTTTTCCACCTTCTGTCCTGGTAGCCAGGTGGTGCTTTCCCTTCAACTGCTCCGAAGATGGCAGGAAGGGGAAAGGAGGGAGAAGATGCTTGAAAATTGGCAGAGTCCTGCTCTCCTCTCACAGTGGGGGTTGGTGTTCAGTGAGAAAAGCTGTTTGTGGGTGGAGGGAGGGAGGGGGAGTGTGTTTGCACGCTGTCTGTGCTGGCAAGTGTGACATGGGGGGGCTCAGCAGGGCNGGGGTTTGCATCGTGCTGCTGCTTCTGCCCGAATCACACACAGAAGGGGGCTGTGGTGGGGGCTGGTTTGGTCTCACTGCCCTGCTCTGGGTTCCCCATTCCTGGTGCTTCACCTTAGCTGGCTTTTGAGAAACACCTGGCACACACTTTGTCCTCCCACCCACAGATAGTCCAGGTGAAGGAAGATGGGTGAGGACAAACTTGGGGCTGACATCTGCTCCGATTGCTGGTCATCCCCCCCCAACCGTGGCTTAAAGGGAGGGCAGCAGCCTCCAGAGTTTTCAGGCTGTCACTTTTCCTACAGCAAAATTCCTGCATGCCCTTAAAAGAGCCCCAAGCACCGTTTTGGGGTGACCTCCAGAGTATGCATCTGAGCACACAACCTGGGTGCTGGTTACTCCTTCAGGAGGAGCTGCACAACCCAAAATAGGTTCTGTAGGATCAGGTGGGCAGCTGGAGCAGGAGCAATCAGCACACTGATCCACTGGCAGAGCCGTACCTGCCGTGCCCTGGGACAGATCTGCAGATGCAGAGCTGCTCTGTCACTGCAGGTGAGCAGGATGCAGCCAAACCACCCTGCAGAGGCTGCTGCTGAGTTCAGAGTTGCATGGAATAGCAGAGAACCTCTGGAGATCACCCTGCTCAGAGCAGGGTCCCCTCCAGCCCGGTGCTCAGCCTGTATCCCAACAGGTTTCCAGTGGGACAGGCACTTGCAGCAGCGGTGCTGGTGCTGGTGCTGCTGGGTCTGCAGTGGGGGGAATACCTGGTGGCCAGGTGGGTCCTGGAGGTTGAACACCTATTTCACCTTCCTGCAAAGCTCTTTAAGCACAGGGACAGTGTAGGAAAATCTTTCCCTGACCTTGTTCACGCTGTCGGTGCTCTGTGGGCAGAGAACGATGCTGTGATGAGCACCCAGGGGATGGAGCTTCCAAGGTGCTGCTCAAGCCACGGGCTCCTGCTCCTGAGAGGAATCCCAACCCTGTGCTCCTGGCTTGTTTTCCGTGAGTTTGACCCAGGCACAGCCCAAAGCCTTGTGCCCCTCGGAGTTCCTCGCTGGTTTTGTGTCCGCAGCCTGGCAGGAGGCTGTGAGCCGCTGTGGGGCCGGAGCGGGGCTGTGTTCCCGGCTGGCATCCCATGCCGTGGGAGGCTCCGGAGGGATCCTCTGCTCCCAGGCTGACGTCAAGCCCCATTCATCCCCATCAGCGCCGGGCTGAGCCCTGTCAGTGCCCGCTGCGAGGGGGCGGACGCCGCCCCTGGACTGGCAGTGCTTGCAATTTGCTTCCCAAGGCTGCCTAATTGTTGTTCCTCCGCAGGAGCCCGGCTCAGCCCCCGTGTTTCACCAGAGCCCGAGTGCTCGTGCAGGCAGAGCCCACGGCAGTGCCAGCTTTGGTGGCGCTGGCAGCTTTTATCTCACACACCAGCCCACCTGAATGGGATTCCTCTCACCTAATGAGAGTTTGGCCGTGTTTAAGCAGTGTTATGTTAAAAGGAGCATCTGTCTCTACTCCCAAAACGCTCTGGGTCTTTTTCTAAGCCTATTTCATGCCGACATTTATAGCTGCAACTGTGCTGGAAGGATGAAAACCAAGCAGTGCCTGCCCCTTCTTCACCCCATCCTTTTCCTCCAGTTCTCCCTTTCCCCAGCTCCCAGATGTGTGCAGAATGCAGAAGCACAAGACAAAATCCATTTCTCCCCCAGTGTAAGACTTAGCCCATAAAATCCCAGCTCCTACCTGTGCTCGGGGTGGGGAGGCTGGTGAGTGCTGAGGGTTGCAGAGCTCCTCTGTAGCCACACCAAGCTCAGGGAATCAGAAGAAGTTTTGGGAACATCGGGAAGCAAAGTTGAAGGCATGAAATGGATGATACTCAGGCAGAGAAGTCTTTGCATGCCATTCCCAGATCAAAGTTTCTTGCTGTCAGGAATCAGCTCTTAACTTGCATGACTCTGCAGAGAAAGAGAGAGTGAGTCTCTGACAGCTGAAGTCATGAGGAGCTGGGTCTCTGCTGCAGAAAGTGCTGGCACAGGAGAAGGAAGATGGGCACAGGTTGGAGCAGGCTGAGAGGTGCTGCACCTCTGATGTGGCAAAAGTCCTGAGAAGACAAAAGCTGACAGGGCAGGGAATGAGCAGAAGGAAATTAATGGAATGGCAGGACCCTCTGGAGAGGAGAGGAGAGGAGGGAGCTGGGCACACAATCAGCGTGCCCAGGGAAGGCAGCTCTGCTGTGCCTTGTGCTCTGTAGGCAAAGGGAGGGGGATGGATTTGCATTATCTTTTGCGTAGGGAAGAGCAGCTTTCAAGATTTTGCTGCCTACATTCAGCAACAGGAAAATGTTCAGCAAACAAGATGTGGTTTCTCCCCAGGGCAGCGGCCACAGCCCCAGAGCTCAAGGAGCATTTGGACAGCACTCTCAGGCACAGGGTGGGATTGTTGGGGTGTCTGTGCAGGGCCAGGGGTTGGACTCAATGATCCTTGTGGGTCCCTTCCAACCCAGGATATTCCATGATTCTGCATATTCTGGAAGGGTCTCAAAGGATGATAGTTGGGAGAATAATTAGAGTTGTTTATCATTGCCAAATTCAGTGATGGCATCCACGTGCTCCCCTGAGAAGGTGGTGACTGAGCTGGGTAAATCCAGGGACAGTGTTTCTCCTTTCATCAACACCTTTGTGTTGGCCCTTGGATGGGAATGGAAATGTCCTTAAAGCTTTGGCATGAAATGCCTTTGACGTGGCATATTTACCATCTTTTTAGTCTGGGACTTTGGTGCTAGAATTGTATTTACTTTGGAGAACTGACAGAAGAAATCCATTGTCAGACTAAGCTGTATCTTCAGCAGGGGCTTTGCTGGGAGAGCTCTCCCCCCGGACAATAGCACCTGCAAACCCTTTTAAGTAGAGACAAGAGAGGTTTAGGAAGCTTTAGGCTTTCCTTGTAGATAAAATTCTTCACATGCCATGTTCCACAGATGAACTGATCCCATTTTAGTAATCTGCTGGTGTTTACACAGGGCTCAACTGCTCACACACCACGTTGTGATTATTGGTGTCTTTTAAAAAGCCTGTGGGTAAATGTCTGGCTAGGCAGAAATTCTCCTTAGCTCATAATTCATCCCAGCCTGAACCTCTTAGGAATCTGTAATAGCTGCTTGGAAACAAGTGCAAAAATCTGGCACTGAGCATGTCCTGCATGGACTGTGAAGTGTCACCTTCTCCATGACCCCCTTTACTGGGATTGAGGATCACCTTGACTTTCTTCTCCCTCTCCTTCATCCTGCTGCCTCCAGCACTGCTGCTCTTCCCTCTGGCAACTCCAGCCTTTCACAGGACCATCAGCAGGCCTGATGCTGCCTTGCCTTTTGCACAGACCTTGTCAAATTTAGGGACAAGTGCAAATAGCTTTTCTTTCCACATACATAATCATCTTCCTGCAAAGGAAGCAAACAAATGGATAAGGGAGTAGAGGAGGTTTCATTTTTACAGAAAGCAATTACAGACATTAAAAGAGCTAAAGTAATAAAAATAATATTTAAAATTCAAATCCCTTATCTATATTACAAGAGTATTAACGTGGGAAGAAATTATTTTTATTTTTCTTCTCCCCCTAATCACATTGGCTTTGCAAGTCAATCTGCAAAGTTTAATGCCAGTCCCCTGCATTTTTTTGGAGGCTGATCTGCAGTTTCAGAAATCTGGGGTTGACAGGTTTGTAAACTTCATGACTCAGGGGATGGGGTAACGATGCTGCTTTTCTTTCCTACCTGTGCCACTTGCAAGGGGTGAGGAAGGGACAGCTGAGCTCAACAGGGGCTTGGGAAGGGGGAGGTTGTATCTTCTATAGAATAAAATATTTATTGTTTTGATGGCTCCTGTTTTGCCAGGTTTTGAAGCATTAAATGAACAGAAATGGCAATCAGGCTGTGAGCAGTGGGATGCAGGGGCTGCTGGTGTGTTTGCTGTTCACACAGCTCCTGACACAGTGGGGTCCCCACGGGGAGCCTGTGAGTGGAGAAAACATCCAGGTGGGGAAAGGAAAAATGAGGAGAATGCTCTGTAGCACAGGGCAGGTTAAACTCTGGAGTGTGTCTTAGCAGGGCTTGTGTGAAACCCACCTGTGGAGAGGGATGTGGGGGCTCAGCCCGAACCAGCACCAACTAAACTCCTGCGGTTTCCACAGCATGGGGGTTTGGGATGTCCCAGGAAGGTGGGACATCCACCCTACAGGGACAGGTGTCCTGTGTGTGGCCCCAGGTGTGGCTCTGCTGCTTTCCCAGGCTCAGGGGCCTGACCTGCTGTGTTATCCTCTCTCTCTAGAAAGCTGATTTGGCTGTGGCTGGGCTGACGATCACGGCGGAGCGGGAGAAGGTGATTGATTTCTCTAAGCCCTTCATGACTTTGGGAATTAGCATTCTCTACCGAGTTCATATGGTAAGAGACTTATTTTATAACCATTTATGTCCCTCCATTATTTGCATGCAAGCCTGCCTGGTTATAGCAGAAAAATGAACGACTCATAAAAAGTATTTTGGTTTCTTATTTAAACACAAATGTGCTCGACCTTTATTTCCTTCTTTTCTCTGTCTTTCTGCTGTGTCAGCTTGGTGGACTCGATTCCTGTTCAAACCCCCAGCCCTTTGGCTTCTCCTCCCCATCCTCCCTGGGCACAGGAGGCTTTTTGGCATGGTGGGGGTCACTGGTCTTGGACACTTCCAGAGATGGGGCAAACATTTGTTGTGGAACAAAAGCAGTTGTTCAGCATCTCACTCTGGCTGTGTCTCCACTGCATTCAATGATCTGCAGCAGCAGCAGCAGCAGCAGTGGCGTGGTTTTCCACTGCCACCCAAAAAGCAGGTCAGGCATCACATTTAGCAACACATGGACCTGTGTCTTGGAGCAAAACAGCTGGGAATGCACCCAGGGGATTTTTGTGTGTAAGCATGTACACGATGTTGTGTCGTGTCTTTGCTTAGACAACACTTGTAGTCTTAAATTCGCACAGATTCCGTTTTATTTGCTTCCTCCATTGTTTTATCTTCTTCCTGAAGCTCAGGAGAGGACAGATTTCCCCCTGCTGCTCCCATATGGGAGCCCCCCATTTCCCCAGTGTCACAGGAGGCAAGTTCTGGCATCCAGGCCCTGTGCAACAGGATATCTTGTTGTTCCCAATGTGCATTTTGGAACTGTGCTCTGCACAGTGTTGAGTGCGATGCAAATGACAGTGGCTTGGTTTCTGTCAGCTCAACAATAGCAGCCAAAAGGATAAAAACCATTCAAGCTGCCTCTCCCAGCCCCCTCTCCATCCTGTTCAGGATGCAGTGTTGGGTATGAACAGAAACAAATTCATGCATATATCTCTTGTGCTGAGTGGCTTCTGCCAAGAGCAAACAAGTAATTAAAATCTAGTTAAAATTCTGTTTCCTCTACTACGTGCAGAATTTAGGATCAATGACTTAACTGATAAAAAAAAAAAAAGGGGGGTCTGACTCTCCAAGCTCCTGGAAATCAAATATAATTGTCCCTCCTCACCACAGTTGTTTTTTCACACCACCAGCTTCCCTGTGGATCCTGGAGGTGTTTCTGCCAGTGTCACTTGACTGGGATTATAATCAAGTTTGGGGATTGAGTTCTGTGCTGTAATGGGAAGGAAATCCTTCCCTGGGAGGGTGGGCAGGCCCTGGCACAGAGAAGCTGTGGCTGCCCCATCCCTGTGTCCAGGACCAGGTTGGATGGAGCTTGGAGAAACCTGGTTTAGTGGAAGGTGTCCCTGCCCATGACAGGGGGTGGGACTGGGTGAGCTTTAAGGTGCCTTCCAACCCAAACCATTCTGGGATTCTGGGATCCTCTGCATGTCCTACCTTGAATTTACACCATAATCTTCAGCAAGTCTGTTAAAGCATTCCTCCCTCCAGAGGAAACACAGGAATGTTGGTGCAGGGTTTGCATAGGATCTGTTTTATATGTACAAGGTGATTGCTGCTGCCTTGGGGAGCTCTGTGGGAATGTGTCTGACACATCTATTTACAGTGGGAGCTCCTCAGGGCAGGGAACATCTGCAGCTCGTGCTGGTGCCAGAGTGACACAGCACAGCTGTGCCCAGCCCACCCTTCAGGCCTTCACCAAACTGAGCAGGATTAATAATTACAGACTTCAGAAGTCTTTGGCAAATAGTCCCCTGCTGTTGGTCAGGACTCTTCAGCTGCCTGATAAAGGACCCAGTTAGGATTTGAGTGGGGGAGCTGCCCAGTGACCTAGACAGGCTTGAAAAGAAGATGAGGCATCTCTTAGGTTGGGTCACCCCAAAGTGAATCCCACTTTGCTGTACTGGGGCCATGAGTGATGTCAGGGGCTGCCAGGAGCATGGAGATCCCCATCAGGGAAGCTCAGAGTCCCCCCTTCCCTTTCCAGACTTGGCACCTCTTTGTCCAGACCTTTCCTGCTTAGCTTGAGGGGAGTGTCTAAGAGCTGCGTGACAATGAACTTGTCAAACTGGTAAATATTTGTCTAACAAGATAGTTAATTGCTCTGGTTTTCCTTTAAGGATGTGGTTTGCAGAGCATCCCCATCTGCTTCCATCCCCTCCCTTCCCCATCCCCATCCCAAAAACCACCTCTGCAGTGTCAAAAATTGCAGCTGACGCATGTTAATCACGGTGCAGATCAGATGTAGCCTAATAAATAACCACAAATGAGTTTCTCTCTTGCTGAGGAGTTGTCTCCACACCCTGGTCTCCTCCCAATGTGATGACATTTTGTTTTAATTTCCATATAACTCCAGTGGCAAGTGATTTCTCGCCCCTTTCTCCTCCCCACGCCGCCAACCCAGCCACCACAGTGCCTGTGCCTCTTATCACACATAACCAAATATGGCAGCTTTAAACAGGGCTGTCATTTTTCTCAATTTCACTTGTTGTGATATAATCAAGTATGGATTTCTGACACGGGCACTCTAACAGGCTTTCTGACTTGCAGGCTGCTGAGAGAAAAGGCTTGTTTTGTTTCATTAGATTCCCATTCTCAGCTGGTGGGACGTGTGGATGGCAGGAGGTGGATGACGAGCCCTGAGCAGGCACTGGGCTTGGCAGAGGGCTGAAACCAGGTGCCCAGTGCCATTTCTGCACTGAGGGATATGTCAGGTTTATTTGTAGGATGCTTTGCTCACATACCTGCCTCTATGGCAGGGAGGGAGGGATTAGACATGGCTCTGGCTTGTCAGCCCTGATAGTCCTTACTGTGCACCCCCTTAAGGTGAGAAAATGTAAATTCTGTGAGTACACTGGAATAGCTGAGTTTAGGCCAAATGAACTGTGCCTTGAAGTGTTTCTACTTGATTGCTGCATAAGACACAAATTGGGAAAGATGGAATGAAAAGCTCCTTCATCCCAGCCAGAGGAGGCTTGACAGTCCCAGAGGGGCTGCTGAGCCCCCCTCCTGATGAGCATCCTGCATCCCTGGAGCAGCGATGGGAGCAACTGCTGGCCCCCGGCGTGCTCGGCACTGTGGAACACAGTGGTTGGCTATGAACCATCTGGTGACTCCAAATTAGACTGAAGATTCACAGCAGACTGTTTGGCTTTTGCTTATTGACTCCAGAGAAAGCATCTTGGAGCAGGAGGGATCTGGATCTGCATCTGGATGAGACATGGTCATCCTAAAATACACACGCTCTGCTTTGGTGAGACCAAATGCCCTGCAGTTACACCGAGCACAAATCAGCATTTCTGCCTTGCCAGACAGAGCTTTCTTTCTTTCCTTGTGACTTCCAGAGGCAGCAGAGAGTTCTCTTGTCTGCCTTTTTTAGGGATAAACATCTGTGAGAAATTACGTGGATAGGGCTGATTGTTCTGCAGGAGGGAATGGGACACAATAGGGGGGTGTGTGCAGGGCAGGCAGGGAGTCATAAGGTCTCTTCCAGACCTGACCACAGGCAAATCCAGGACCAAACAGCTCTTCCTCCTCCCCTTCCCAAATGTCCTGCTCATCCAGGCTCTTTGGCCACCAGTATGTTCCCAGAAAACTGGTTCTCACTGGCTGAAAATGAAGACTTCCAAGAACAACTCAGGAGGGTAAATGAATCTCTCCCACTTTACATCTGAGGATTTGGAGGAGGCCTTCATCAATTATTGGACATTTTGAACATATCTATTCCAGGAAAAATAGCTCTTCCAATTAACTAAGCTGTATTGGGACCGGCTAAAAATATCTGACAGACTCCAGATATTGTCATTCCCATCTTCAAAACAGACAGATAAGAGAGAGTTTGTGCCCTCCGTGGGAACAGAATATCTTTATTCTTATCCACAACTGTGAATGAAAGGAATATGGAGCAGCAGCCTGAAAATGACTGTAGCTGAAAAGAACCAGAACTACTGTAAAGTCACAGGAGAGACTCATTGCCAAGCTGGAGACTTAAAGCTTCCAACGCAATTTCCTTAATGAGAGTAATTTATTGACAAACTGCCCCAGAAATATAAAGAAGACATCAAGGCCTTAATTGCAGAGAGGAACTTTGTTGCAGGAGCATCTCACGAGGGAGCCTCAGCCAAGGCACTGCCAGTGCCTGTGAGTTGCCTGCCAGTTCTGGGATGCCAGGGAGGATTAAGCTGCCTGGAATGATATTTTCCAGTTTGCTCAGTGAGGGCAGCTGGTGCCCTTCACAGCTACAGGTTTCTATTGCCTCATTTCATGCTGATCCAGAATGGTTTGGGTTGGAAGGGACCTTGAAGTTCCAACCCCCACTACGGGCAGGGACACTGTGGATCCCAAACTCAGACTCATCTTGTCCTTAGGGATGCAGGGACAGGATGTGGTGGTGGGGTGAGTCTTTACTTCATGCAGGGCAGGGCTTGCTGTGGAAGGTTTCTGAGATGTTACAGTCCCAGCTGGTGACTGGAGCTGAGGATCTCACAGTCTCCTGGATATTTTTAGTAGAGGGAGATTTTTGTGCAACAACTGTTGCCTTTTCTAGTCTCCAGAACTACCAAGACCTTGTGAAATTCAGGTTTTGCATAAGGAATAGGAATACTTCAGTAGTAAAATGGTAGGTTTTGATAGAAATGGAACTTAAAGTGCTGGTTTGAGTCTGGGGAAGGAAAAAAAAAAGCATTCACCACCTTTGGATTAAGCACAGCTCTAAAATGTCAGGACTCTGGGTTTGCCACAGCAGTGGAGGTTGGGTGTTAATTATTACCAGCTGTGATCAGTTTATGTGATGCCACAGATGGGCAGGTAAGGCAGTGGGTTAGGGGAAAAGATGATCTTTTTGTGTGGAGTGAACAACCTACAGCAGAGCAGTGCTGGGAAGCAGCTGCTGGAGCTGCACTGAGCAGAGAGAGACATTTTCAGCAACAGCAGAAAAGTACCAGTAAGGAACACACTGACAGCCTGGCCAAGATCTGATAAAAGGTTATTTCCACTCTGACTTTACAGAAAAAGCCTTCACAGAGCCCTGATTCGTGGGAAGCTTCCTGGTTACAGGTGCTTGGGGAAACTGTGGCGCTGGTTTAGTGATGCCAGGACTGACTTTGTGGTTTGGGGCAGAAGGTCCAGGCTCCTGTGAGCCAAGGGATCATCACCATCACCTTGTCCCTCCCAGTGAGCTGGGTGTGCTCAGAGGTGAAGCACTGTCTGCTCTTTCCACCCGGGCAGGGTGTTCAGAGCAGCTGCATTCACAGAGCTGGTGGTGGCAGGAGAAACACTCACCCAAATGGGAGGTGTTCAGCTTTTGAGAAACTCTTCCTAGAAATTAACCCTCCCCTTGCACAAATTTTTGCTGCCATTTGACAGGATTTCACAGTGAGGGCAGTGTCCCTGTGAAAGTTTAAAACACTTTGAGAGAAGATCAACCTGCCTTTTCTAGCCTTATTTTTTTCAAGGAAAGGTGATTTGCTGAGGAAAAATAACAGGGAGTTCTGACGCATCCTGGAGATAAAAATATCCCATTCCCTGAGATAAAAGTAATAATTTTATTGAGTTTTTGTAAAGAAGTAACATTTCACGGCCGAAGAGAGAAAAACAGAAGTGTTGGAAACGTATCTTTTTTTTCTTTTTCTGCACAAAGATATTTCTCACCCACCTGTGAGCTCAGGTGTGCTCTCCCAGGGGAGCGTGGAGTGCATCCTGCTGGGGTGGGCAGGGACCCCCCCTCAGAGGTGAGGGGTACTGCTTATCCTACCATGAGGAGGGCAGAACACTGGGCTTGTCTCAGTTTTTCTCTCAGTTCCCCTCTTTTTTTTTTTTGCCTGGAGGAACAAAGGTGGGTGAGTGGGGAGAAGAACAGACTCAGGAGATGAATGCCAGCAGGGAGATGCTGCAGGGCTTGGTCACTGTGCTGACTTGGAAGGGACCCACAAGGATCGAGTCCGGCTGTCAGCCCTGCACTGGACACCCCCAAAAGTCACCCCATGTGCCTGACAGCATTGCCCAAACACTTCTGGAACTCTGTCAGGCTTGAGACTGTGCCCCCTGTCCTGGGGAGCCTGTCCTTTGTTGTGTTGCTGTCTCCTGTTTCCCCTGCAAGGCTTTCCCAAAGCCCTGCTTATCCCCCTTCTCCCACCCACTCTCAGCATCAGGGCAAGGTGTGTCTCCTCCTGCCATTTCAGAACAGACTATTTCATTTCAAAAAGCACAATCAGGCCAACCCCTGCCTTGTGTTTCCATTCCAGGGTCGCAAACCAGGCTACTTCTCCTTCCTGGACCCCTTTTCCCCTGGCGTCTGGCTCTTCATGCTGCTCGCCTACCTGGCTGTGAGCTGTGTCCTCTTCTTGGTGGCTCGGTAATGTCGCGGTGCCATCTAGCGTCACACTGGCACACCCGGGGAGGGGCTGCCCGGGGGGATACGGGGACATCCACTGCCCCCAGGCCACCAGGATGGACTGGGCAGGACTGGGGGACAGCGCTGTGCCAGCTGGGGACTGAGGTGTTGTCACCGTGTCCCCACACACTGATCCATGTGGAAGCCTGGGATGGGCATTGGTGTGTCTGGCAGGAGTATCACACCCTGGCTCAGTACGTGTTTGGTGCCCAGATCTGTGTGGGAAGGGTAGGGGAAGGTTTGGGAGCAGTGTTGGTGCCCCACAAACATTCCCTGTAGGTGCTTTTTGCCCCTTGCCCTGAGCAGGCATGGTGGAGGTTGGCAGGAACCCCCAAATCCAGTCAGAGATTATTAACACAAACTCCACGAGTGATGTTTGGTGCCTCGGGTTGCCCTGTGCAACCTGGGGGGTGTGGGGTAAAAGAAAGTTCATCAATGTCTTTCAGCAGCCTCTTGGTTGATGTGCAGATCCTCCCTTGGCAGCTCTCAGTTCCATTCCCCTATGACTAATTTAAATCAGTCTTAAAATACATCTCTGAGTGCTTGCCTGCAGCTTCTCCCCCCGAGGCCCAAGGTCTGTGCTCCACTGCTGTTTTCCCTGACCTCCCAACAAGCTGCTTATTGTTGGTGGCACGGATTGACTTTTACAGGCAGAGTTGAGCTGTGTCCTGGCAGTGTGTACCAAAGACATGCTCAGGGCTTCATGGCCCTTTTGGGACACTCCTAATACCCAATTCTCATTCCGCAAATTGGAACTGTGCTGTCACTTGGTCCCTTAGCATGGCTAAAGTTGTCATCCTGACAGGGCTTTAATGGGTTCTTCGAATGCTTTTACAGCCTCAGAAACGCAGTTCTGAAGAAACCATTGAATAATGCAGCCTGATGCTCTCTGCAGACCCGGAGCTGGTGCCTCTTTAGCCCCTCCTCATGTTTTAAACATGATCCTCCAAAAAGGTGCCTTTACCCAGCTTCCCACTGGAGATGGTGCTTTGGCTGCTGCTCTCTGCCTTGCTCAGCTATAAGGAGCTTTTGACCCTGTGAATTGCAGAGCCTCTCCCAGAGCAGTGGGTTTTACTGCCAGTGCTTGATCCACCATGGAAAGTCTGCAGGAAATAACCTCCTCCTTCCCTGGCATCACAGCGAGGCAGGAGATGCAGGAGCAAAAATAAACCCCTCATCTTGGTTAGATGCTGTGTGAGCTGGCAGAGTCCTGCAGCTCTTTTGGCAGCAGCCCCAAAATGACCCTCCCAGGCCTCAGCTTTGTTAACCATAGTAATATAATGAACTGCAGCATAGAAATTAGAAGACTTTCTTAGTAACCAGGGAACTGAGGATTGGAAACAGAAAAAAAAGAAGAGAGCTAGGCTGCAGTCACTTTAGTGACAGGCTCTCAGCTATTTCACATTCCCTGAAATGCCAGCTCTTGGCTTCCAACTAGACCTTGCCAGGGCACTCAGACCTTCTCGGAGCAACCATCTGCATCAATTCTTGATGGTATAATGCAGTCAGGTCTCACACACTTCACTTTTGAACTTCCCATCAGTGCTCATGCTCCAGCAGGGAGCCCAGCCAAAGATGTTTGATTTCAGTTTCCCATCAAGTCCATGCACACGTGGAATTATTGCTGCGGTGTGAATTTGCTCCCAGGGCTGCAAAGTCTGCCTCCCCACAGCCCATGGCCAGATTTTCAGCAGAGCCTCTCTGCTGCAGTTTTTGCGAAGCTCTATAAGAAAGCCTCTGGCTTCCGAGTCTTAGAGCAAACATTTCACACAGCTCTGAGCCCTGGGCAGCAACTTGACAGCAAAGTGCTTCCTCCTCAGAAAGCTCTGCCTCCAGGAGAGTTAGAGCTTCACAGCTTTTCTTTCTCTTTTTTTTCTGCTTCCCCTCTCCGAAGTGTCCCATTTCCCCGCGAGTCACCTGAGTTCCCTGTTTCCTGTCCTTGCAGGTTGACGCCGTATGAGTGGTACAGCCCCCACCCCTGCTCCCAGGGCCGATGCAACCTCCTGGTGAACCAGTACTCTCTGGGCAACAGCCTGTGGTTTCCCGTGGGGGGGTTCATGCAGCAAGGCTCCACCATTGCCCCCCAGGCACTGTCCACACGCTGCGTCAGTGGAGTCTGGTAAGGGGGGCAGCCCTCCTCCCCAGGAAGGCTTCTCTGGGCAGAAGTGGATGGAGGAGGAATTTCTGCATGGAAAGGGTTGTTAAACATTGGACAGAGGGGGTGGAGCCCCCATCCCTGCTGGATGTGGCACTCGGTGCTCTGGGCTGGTTGGTCAAAGGTTGGGCTCGATGGTCTTGGAGGTCTTTTCCAAGCTGAATGATCCTGTGATTCTGAGAGGTGGAGGGGTCGGGATGGAGAGCACATTCAGTCCACAGGGAAACCTCATGTCATCTTCTCTTCCCCTCTCCCCAGGTGGGCGTTCACCTTGATCATCATCTCCTCCTACACAGCCAACCTGGCCGCCTTCCTCACCGTGCAGCGGATGGACGTCCCCATCGAGTCCGTGGATGACTTGGCTGACCAGACCACCATCGAGTACGGCACCATCCACGGCGGCTCCAGCATGACCTTCTTCCAAGTAAACCCCATTCTTTGGCTGACTGGGGTAGAGAGTGCAGAGGGCACCCTTTAATCAGATTTGGGCCCCACTCCAGCCTGTCGTGCCTGTTCCGTTCCAGTCTCTGGCACGGAGGGGATTTCTGGAGAGATCCCTGCCTGCTTGGCTGCACAGGACTGGGCTGGACCCACAGTGGGTGGAGATGGGATCAGTGGTGGGAGAGGCATGGTGAAGGACAGGGAAGGAAATTTGACAAGGAAGCCAAATTTTCCTGTGTCTCCCTGTGTTTTTGATGGGATCTTAGCTTTTACCTGAGAATCTTTCAGCAATGAAACTTTAGCCAAGTCCCGAGAGGCTCAGAGATGTCACAGAGCTGGAATCTGTGTGTGGTCAGTGGCACTGAAAGCAAATAAATGAAGTGTATGCAAACTTATGTGGGCCATTTAGCCCAATTTAGTTTTTATCCTCCCTGCTCTATTCAGAAGGGAAATAAATGAGTGAATCTTTTCTGCAGTGCTATGAACACACAAAGAACTGCTTGAGGATTATTTATTTATTACTTTTTGAAATTGTGAAAGGCGAGAAGGCTTTTCTCACTTTCCCCCCCTCCCCAGCTCTGAGTCTGAACTGGATTTGGAAGCCTGAAAAATCTCTGGAGTGGGCCTGAGCTTTTCAGCCCAACTTTATGCTCTTCAGGGGTTTGGCAAGAAGCTACTTTTAAGCCAAACATTGCATCTAAAATGAGCTGAACGGAGCCCAAGTGACCTAAGGTGGTTGTGTATGAGGCGCTTGCTTAAGGAAGGCTTTCAAGTTTAAACCCCTGACTGGCTCTGTGCTGCCTGGCGGGTGCTGGAGTCCTTGGGATCAGAGAGGAAATTAGGAAGGGATGTTTTTGTACCATTTTCAATGCTTTAGGCTGTGTTTGGTTCCATTTTCCCCTTGTTAAGGATGGTGGGTCAAAGCAGTGATGGATTACACAGACTGCCTTCATCACCCCTCCCGTCCTGGATGCATGAAGTGTGTCCACTGCTGAAGCACCTTGGCTTGTAACCTGTCCTGGCAGCATTTTCTTGACAAAAAACACACAGGTTTAAGGTTTGAAAGTTTGAACTGGGGACAAACACACCCCTTGCTCGTCTGTCTCTTGCCTGAGGGACTGTGCACCCAGAGGGCAGAGCTGGACAGACAGGACAGGAATTAGGTCAGCAGCAGATTCCCTAAAGCTCTCCAGGATTGCTTATGAGCCACAGAAAATGAGCTCCTGACAGTGTGAAATTCCTAATGTAGACCAGAGCATGTTTATATTCAGTCCTTGTGCAAGCAGGTTTCACTCTTTGCTCAGTAGAGGAAGAGAGATTAACCATAGTCAACTTTCTCTTGATCAAACCACCAGCAAAGTCTGAGGGGCTGGTTGAGCTTGAGTTTATTGTAATCAGTGAAAAGACTCCAGTTCTCTTCAGCAGGTACTTTGATTTGCTGGGCGAACAAAAATCTGGATTTGGGGGACAACAAGTTCCAGAGAGTTTTGGCAATGCTTTTAGCCTTCAGTGGCCTCCATGGGGTGCTGGTGTCTGGCTCTGACACTGGAGAACTGGTAGGACAAGGTCCCAGTGACAGTCAGCAGGGTGTGAGCTCTACAAGGGGCGTTCAGGTTTAAGTCAGCCAAGCACACAAGCTCTTTCTCCTGGCTTTTTTTGGTCTGTTACAGAAACTGAATTTTTCTAAAATTGAATTCATGCAGAGAGCTTTGCCGGACCCTACTGGAATTAGATATGCATTTCATGCCCATCTTTGCCAACAAAGTCTCAAATCCACCAA
This sequence comes from Scytalopus superciliaris, assembly GCA_013400415.1. Taxonomy (NCBI): domain Eukaryota; kingdom Metazoa; phylum Chordata; class Aves; order Passeriformes; family Rhinocryptidae; genus Scytalopus; species Scytalopus superciliaris. The sequence goes on from VXBX01008473.1 coordinate 198,990, forward strand.
GATATTTGGGCCTCTAAACCTCATTGATATAAATGGTTAGGCATCCAATTTGGCCCCAGACCTGCTTTGACTCCTCTCCCCGTTGTGGCATCTTCATAGCAGGCATTTAATTCGGGGTTTAACTGAGGGTGAGACGCTGTTCCCTTTAGCTGTGCCTGGCTCCTTCCTCCTGCAGAACTCCCGCTACCAGACCTACCAGAGGATGTGGAACTACATGTACTCCAAGCAGCCGAGCGTCTTCGTGAAGAGCACCGAGGAAGGGATCGCGCGCGTGCTCAACTCCAACTACGCCTTCCTGCTGGAGTCCACCATGAACGAGTATTACCGTCAGCGCAATTGCAACCTCACGCAGGTCGGGGGCCTTCTGGACACCAAGGGCTACGGGATTGGCATGCCCGTCGGTAGGCAGTGAAGACAAATTCTAGTCCTTCTCAGCTGTCGGCAGAGGAGCTCGAGAGGCTGAGCCGGCTCTGAAGCCGACGCCGCGTCTCACAGCTCTGCCCAGGGTCGCTCTTTTGTACCTCAGGGGGAAAAGTCAAGTGTGCTCAAGTTGCCCCAAGGTGCACCCCCAGACCCTGCTCTGGTCCAGAGCCACGTGACACGCGACCGCGGCTCTTTAAATGATTCATGTGAAAGATGTCTCAAAATTGCCGCTTATTTTCTGCATATAATGCTCTTTGCTGATTGTCTCCTTCTTGAACCAGTGTTTGTGCATCGTTCTGTGCTCCTTGTTCTAATCCCAGAAGTGCTGTGATGATGCTGTTGCAACTCATGTAGTTTTTAGCACAAGTTTCTTAACAGCTGGTGGTTCTTAAAACTCCAAGACAGAGAATTGGGCAATTCAGTGACTATCTGAGGTAATAATCAGGTTTAACAAATGCAGGGGTTTTGTGTTTCAAATGTGAGAGCTAGCAAGAGAACATCATCTCCCAGGGCAGCATGGAAAAAGGGTGTAGTAGTTGTTATTCCAAGCAATCCACTGATCTTTCCTCCAGCCCTGACCTTTAAGCACTGGCACTTAGCAACACAAAGTTAAGGTGAATTACATAAGGCCCATCACACAAACAGTCACTCTAGTTTAGGTAACATGGGTAAGCTTGTAAAGTCACAGTAACCTGATTGTGAGTACAAACCCACACTCTCAGGGCTAAATCTGTTCTGACATTGTCTTGTTAAACAGTGAAACTGTAGCAGATAAGAAGAGCAGAAAGCTGCTCGCTGGGACAATAGTGCAGAGTTACTGGGAGGACTGGAGTCTTTCCCACGGCCCTTCCTGGGCATCTCTGGTAGCAGACACCAGGAGTGCAGCAGAGCACCAGGCACAGAAGGGAGCTGCTCTACCATGAGCATTTAGGCTTGGCGTGTAGGTTGAACTTGCTGCTGTCACAGTGCACCAGGAGTTGGAGTTCAATTGGGGTCCCTTCCAACTCAGGATATTCTACTCTGTGCCCAGTTTGAGGGAAGGAGTGTCAGAGCAAGGTGGAATGACAAGAGAGGGACCCCAGTGGTCGGTGTCACATTGAACTGCCCATTCAGTCCCTGCAGCCAAAGCTCCCCTCATAATGGACCTCCTTAAGTGGCCTGGGTGAGCCTTGGGGGACAGGCAGCATTACCCCCTTCAAGTGGCATTAACCAGGTGACAGTCCCAGCAGGTTTTCATGGCTTACCCAGACTGACATCCCCTCCAAACCATTCCGAGACGAGCTGCTGTAGCTGGGCACACTGGTGGGGTGAGTGGGGAGGATGAGTGGGGAGGAAGGCTGGCCCAGGGGGTGCCCTACCACATCCCTCTTGGTGTTGCAGGCTCTGTGTTTCGTGATGAGTTCGACCTGGCCATTCTCCAGCTGCAGGAGAACAACCGCCTTGAAATCCTCAAGAGGAAGTGGTGGGAAGGAGGGAAGTGCCCCAAAGAGGAGGATCACAGAGCCAAAGGTGAGCCACACCACTGGCCAGCAGTGCAAGGATGAACCTCCATCTGCACACGAGTGTTCCTGCCTGAGCAATACTTTTTCCCCTTCTCCTGACCCGAGATTCCTTCCTTCACAATTCAAGGAGAAAGCCAAACAGCTCTGCTGTGCCTCACGCTGTGTGTTTTTGCCTGGGGCAGAGATAGCGGGAACAACCAAATGACAAATATTGGAGGCATATGGAGGGTAAATTAGCTTCTAATGAATGCCTGGGAAAATGGATGGCTGAAGAGATCAGACCAAAATCCTGAGTTCCTTGAAGGGAGATGGATCTCCACCACAGTCCTGCTGGTTAATGGCTCCAAGTGAAAGTGTCTTTTTAACAGCCAGGGGAAGGGACACAAGGACTTTATTAGTACATCTGTAAACCGAGGAGCAAATTCTTTTGGGTAATGGTATGCAAATTGCCATAAAAGCTACCACATTAGGCTGATGTCCCAGCGTGAGAGCAGTTGCCAGCTTAACACAGTTGCTGCATTTTTTAGTTCTGGCAGTTGCCCTTTTCTCAGTAAGTGTTTTCTGGGAGGCCAGCGGGTCCCCCAGTTAAAAGGATGGTCTTCTGACCTTTCTGAGGGCAGAGACGGAGAGCCAAAGTGGGTCTGTGGTAGCTATTTTGGTTTTATTGACCTTGTAGCAGCTGTAGGTGTGTCTGTGCAGTCCGTGGATGGGACCCCATGGGGCTGTGAGTTGATGCTCATTTTGGGGCAGTGCTGCACTGCAAGCAACCCCAGCTATTAATCTCAAGGCTGGAGGTGTTGGCCCAGTGTAAGACATCAGGTTCTTGCTATCAAAGAAGTTTCTTTGAAGGTAATCAGGCACATGGGAGACTTTTCCTCCATGTACTGTGCAAAAAGGAGCTCTGAAGTGGAATCTGGGCTGTGGGCTCTTTTGGGATGGCTTTGGAAGGGGGTACCTGGAAAGCTGGGCTATTTCTGGCACTGCCTGGTGTGTTCTGTGACCCTGGACAAGTTTTTCTCCTGGTTTGTTCCCTTTGTGATGGCTTCCTCAGTCTGGGAAATGAGGAAGGCTGTAGCCTGCTGGCATGTGTATAAAGAGGAAGGAAATATCTGTGAGCTTGGGAATGGGTGCCTGAGGTAACACTCAGGCAGAATGACAGGAGCATGTAGAGAGAGATACTGGCCCTAAATTCAAATTTGAGAGCTGCTGGGAGGAGAAAATGGCCTTTATCTTGGATCTTAATTGTGATTATGGGTTATGTTTTCTGCCTTGCAATTGCTGTGAAAGCATCTCTGCAAAGGGCTGATTTACAGAATCACTGCACTGCTCTGGTGGTGCCAGAAGAATGAAGGAGGAGGAGGGAGAAATGTGACCTCCTAAGTTTTAGAACAAAGCAGGTCAGCAATTTACAAGGATTTTGGTGAGATTTTATGTCTAAAAGCCACGCCGAGATTAAGTCAATAAATCATTGATTCTTCACTTTGATTTAATGCTAGAGAAGGGAGAGGAAGATTTTTATAGATGTTTTAGTTGAGTAATGGCCTCAGTCAACCCATTGCAAAGCACCACATGCTTTTTAGTAATCAATCCAATCAGAGGCCCAAACCCAACAGGCACAAGAGAGAAAAGCCAGATCCTGGACAGCAAATGCCAAGGCCAGCACTGTCCCCCAGCTCATCTCACAGTCCAGTCCTGCAGGGCCAGGTGGAGGCACAGGCTGCAGTTTGGGGACCAAGGGCTGCGGTGGGAAGTGAGGTGGCAGCCTCAGCACATGCGAAGCTCGGGCCAGGTTCTTGAGGGATGGGTTTTTCCTCCAGCTCGTGAACTTTCTGGGTTGCAAGCTGTGTAGTTGTGGTAGTTGTAAGCAAGTTGTCCAAGAGAGGTGAGATGAGTCACCCCATGGAAGGGGCTGTTTCCTCCTGGAGAGCACCCAGCCCATAACCAGTTACCCCTGGGTGGCAGGGACCCCATTCTGCCACCCTATAGTGTGAAACCGTCTTGGGTCCTGGTCTTGTTTGGAACCTTTACTTGCTGCTGCAATACAAGCAGCTGCAATAATTTCCCCCCAGCACTTTAGCACAATCAAAGGAGCTTTTCTTGGTGCCAGCTTCCTTTAAAGCCCTTTCCTTTCTTCTTCATCTCTGCTTCTCTAACAACCTTGCTCATCTTCCTTTGAGAAGTTCAAAGCAACTGGAGCTGGGTGAATAATTTGCAGGGATTAATGTGCCCAATTGATCTCGCATTTTTTCCTCTTGTTTTCAGTTTGTCCACAAATTGCTTTGTGCTTCCCTTCAATGTATTTGCTGTTTATCTGCAAAATCATCATTTCTGAGAAGGGATCTTCGATCCTGCAGTTATTGCAAGTCATTCACTTTGCCATCTGAGTCATGAGGGGCACTATTAATAGGACAGTGCTGGCTCTGTGGTTTTGGTCCCTGGCTGGATATCTGCAATGCCAACAAAACAGCAAAACTCAGGATTTCTGTACAGTGACAATTTATGTCATGTCTGCCTCTCTGCATTGTCCCTTCTGCTTTACTTTAGGCCTGGGAATGGAGAATATTGGTGGAATCTTCGTGGTGCTCATCTGTGGCTTAATCGTAGCAATTTTTATGGCAATGCTGGAATTTTTGTGGAGCCTCCGCCACTCTGAACAGTCAGAGGTAGGGCCTGAAAATGTCCTGTGTGTTTATTGCTGTCTGTGGGGTGCTCTGAAGCAAGTCTAAAATCCACGAGCTCCTCATGCACTCCTACTAAGAGAGAGGCTGTAGGGATGCTCCAAGGGCTTTTGAAGAGTTCAAGGATGTGTGTAACATCCAGGTATCTTTCCTGGAGATGGGATCACCTGAGGATTTCTACTTGCAATAGGTTGGGTCTTGTATTGGTGTGGGGATCCAGAACACAGGAGGGTCTCTGATGAGAGGCAGAATCTGTTGGGTCAAACTGAGCCCAGGTATTGATGTTGAAAGCCAGTGGCACTGAGTCTGTAAGAAATTGGCATCAGAATCTCGTTACAGAATCATAGATTTGTTTGGGTTGGAAAGGACCTTAAAGATCGTCCAGTTCCACCCCTTGCCATGGGCAGGTCACTCAGGGTCCCATCCAACCTAGCCTTGGAGACTTACAGGGATGGGGCAGCCAGGCTTCTGTGGGCAGCCTGTGCCTCTCATCCCTCCAGAACCCGGAGCAGACACAGCTCTGTGGGTCTCTGAGCTTACTCGGGTGAGCAGCAGGTCTCGCGTGTCCCTTCCAGGTGTCGGTGTGCCAAGAAATGGTGACAGAGCTGCGCAACATCATCCTCTGCAAGGACAGTTTCCACCCTCGTCGGAGGCGAGGGGGGATGATACGGACTCGCCCCGCTCTGCCGGAGGAGCGCCGAGCCCGCAGCACAACCACGCTCAGCAACGGGAAGCTGTGCAGTGGGGGCGAGCCAGACCCCCTGGCACAAAGACTGGCACAAGAAGCCGCCCTGGTCGCCCGAGGGTGCACCCACATCCGCGTGTGCCCCGAGTGCCGCCGCTTCCAGGGTCTCCGGGCACGGCCGCCCGTGGGATCCCCCGCACGGAGCGAGGAGAGCCTGGAGTGGGAGAAGGCCACCAACAGCAGCGAGCCCGAGTAGTGCCAGGGGCTGGGGGTGTTCGGGGTGGGGCGTTCGGGTCCTGTTCCATTTTACAGAACATGGACTTGTACAATGTCAACTCGTTTTTAAGTCAACAGCAGTTACCCGGCTTCTCCAGAGCAAGGCGGACCTTGGTGTCGGTGTCCGAGGGGACACGTGGCTCGCTGAAGCCTGGCGTGGCAGGAGAGGGGTCCTCGGGCTGGCCTCCAGTGGTCGTCTCCACGCCACTGAGGGAGGAGGAGGGATGTGGTGGGTGGCTGGTGTAGCAGGTATTGCCCACCCNCAAACACAGTGAACTCAAAGAGGCCTTGAAACGCCTGGAATTTCAGGGGTTCTGTGTCTTTTGTTTCGTTTTGGGGTTATCTCTTGNTTTGATGTGGATAAGGGATGGGAAGGGAGGAGTCATCGTTTCCTTTTGGTTTAATTTGGGCACGTCAGGACCTAGTCTCCAAGGCACCGCGTTTCGGGTGCCGAGCTCTTCTTCCTTTTNGGAGCACTGGGGGGGGCTGCCCTTTCCCACCAGCGGAGGGAGGGGGTATTGGTACCCCCAAAGCACCCACAGCCCGTGCCCTGAGGTGACTCGGAGCTCTGCCCCAGGCTCAACGAGCTCCCTGTGACCCACAGAGCACCCTCAGCCTCGAGGGTGACCTACAGCCCATGTCCAGCAGCCACACAGCATTTGAGAAAACCATTCGCCCGGGATCTCATGTAAGGAAAATATTTACTTCCCTAGAAACAGCAGCAGCAGCAGCAGCAGCAGCTCACCCTGCTTGGTACAGACATGGGGGTTTACATTGACGAATTTAATTTTCTGATTGAAAAACAAATTCTATGCAATTTCCGACTGTAAAAGGAAAGAGACGACAATGGAGAGGGGCAGGGGAGATAAAGCCTTGAGTGAAGGTACATCCTGTTCTTGAATTGTTTTCTTTTCTTTTTGTCTTGAATGTACTGAAATAAAAGATGTCCTTGTATAATCATGCTTTTTTTTTTTTTTT
>VXBX01008473.1:215460-258428 GCA_013400415.1 Scytalopus superciliaris
TCTGTGCTTCGCTCATCTATCTCTCTCTCACTTACAAATTCATTCCCCTGGATCACGTCTCGGGGAGGAAGGGGTCCCATCTCCTTCCAGGCGGGTGTTTGTGCTGTTTGTCCTTCCTCGCGGTTTGTTTTCCGCCTGTGCAAGCACGCCAGGGTGTGTTTGGTGTGTGGCCGCTCGGGATCTGCCCCGAGTTTCGTTGGCACGTCCTCAGTGCTGTCCTTCTCCTGGAGGGGCTCTCCTCCTCCTCACAGGCTTTGCAGCAGGGGGTGGAAATGTTTCTCACGGTGTTTGTGGTGTTGTCTTTTCACCTCGCTCTGCAGCAGCGCGCCGGGTTTCCCTGGGATCTCGAGGCAGGGTCCTGCCCCTCTTTGCAGACACTTCCCAGAGCTGCCTCCAGCTCTGGGCTCCCAGCACAGGAAGGATGTGGAACCACTGGAGCGAGTCCAGAGGAGACCAGCAAGATGATCAGAGCAGCTCTGCTCTGGGAGAAGGCTGGGAGAGTTGGGATTGTTCAGCCTGGAGAAGAGACACGTTGGGGTGACCTAATTGTGGCCTTTCAGGACCTGAGGGAGCTACAAGAAGGATGGAGACACACTTATTACAAAGGCATGGAGTGACAGGACAAGGAGGAATGGCTTCAAACTGCCAGAGAGCAGGGTTAGGGGGGATACTGGGAAGAAATCCTTCCCTGTGAGGGTGGGCAGGCCCTGGCACAGGGAGCCCAGAGAAGCTGTGGCTGCCCCATCCCTGGGAGTGTCCAGGGCCAGGTTGGATGGGGCTTGGAGCAACCTGGGCTGGTGGGAGGTGATGGAACAGGGTGATATGTAAGGTCCTTCCAACCCAAACCACGCAGGGATTCTCTGTTGTTTGTCACTCTGCAGCCCCCCCAGCAGAGCATTTAAACAGAGCAACAAAGGCTGCATTGTTGACATCTTCCTGAGGCCGAGTGCATGGTTTGAAACCTGCGCTGTCATTTAGAAAACCCAGAGTTATTTTAGGACGTGGATTGTTCCTCGTGCTGTCAGCAGGGAAACACTCAGGAATGTGCACCTTGGAGGTCACCCTGTGCCTTTGCACTGACAACATTCCCTTGAATCCTGTCATCCTTGCTTTGCACATTGTGCTGCTCTTTGCCCTCAAGTAATTGTAGGGATTCAGAAGTGTCACGTGCATGAGAGATGATTACAGGGACTTGAAATCCCATGGGAGGGCAAGTGGACAAAGTGACTGCCCTCCCTGTGACATTTTTGTCATCTAACAAGGGCAGTGGTGTGCAAAACTAAAGCTTGAGAAAGAAAAGGTTGTTGATTCAAAGCTGCTGTTGAGTGTGAATGTCATTAGTTTTTTTCTCAGCTCTGTGCTGCTCTCACACTATAGCTGAAAATACCATTTTTTGCCTCTAGTATGATGTCAAGGTGAGTTTGTCTTGTGGAATTTGCAGCTGATGTTTGCTCAGCAGATAGAGAGGAATGGAGTTGACAAAAATACCATGTGAAGGACAGAAAGCTTTATGCACAGGGCAGTTCCAGAATTTCCAGACCAGGAGGTCTGAATGTTTGGCAAGCCCTGTTTGTCTGTGGGATAGTACTGAGCTCCCAAACCACTCTGGAACGAGGCCTTTCAGCCTGAAACCTTGGCTGTCAATGCAGATTGTTCCTGTACCATGTGGGATGTTTTAGCCTAAAATTAAATGCCTTGTTCTTAACATGGATCTCTTTCTTGATTCTAGATAGACTGGTGACATGAATTAAGTTTGAGATATGAATCAACCCAGTTGTGGGGGTTTATTTTTAAAGTAAGACCAATCCTTTAAGCTGCTATTTGTGACTTGTAAACTTTATATATAATATAAAAATTATAACAGGCTTCAGCCAACTTGCAGCTTATTGTGCTGAAGTCCTTTGTGGTAGGTGTGTTTTAGGTAGCCTGGTCATTGAGAGGTAAAGCAGAGCTTGTTAAACAGGTGATTCACAGCAAAGGGGACCTGACCTTAGTGAGATCACTTCTGTTCAGGATTTGATATCTACATTTTGTACTACAAGACTTGTGGAAACCTGGGAACAATGTGATTCTCTTTGTGCATGTATCAAGCTCTGCTCCTTTATTACAAAACCATAAAATGCCAAGTTCAGAAAGTAGGGCAGAGAATCTTAGTCCCACCTGGGTCTAACACCATCGAGGGCTCCTTGTGCCAAATACACTCCCAGCTGCCACTTGGTATCTTTCTAGGCAGGTCAGCAGGCTGTGATGTGCCAAGTCCTTTTTCCTGTGCTGTCCTATGGCATGCCTAGATAGGAAGGGCACAGTTATCTCCTGACACACTGGGCAGCTGCAGAATGGAGCTGGCAGAGCTTGCCTTTGGGTCTGGCCAAACAATGTGCTGGGGAGTGTTTGGTGACACAGCAGAAAAGGGCAGTTTGTAAACACGTGTTGGAGCAATCTCTTACTCACAAACAGCTGTTTGCTCCTTCCCCTCCTTGCTGCCCTGGGAGTGTGTTTGAGAACAGCTGTGGATTTCTCACAGTCCTCCTGGGAGGTGCAGGAATCACCTGGGGCATGTTGGAGCTGTCCTGTAAGGGCATGTGGGGTAAGGAGGTCTTGCCATGGTGTGTTTGTGCAGTTTGGGCCCTCTGGTTTTGGTTTCTTTTTAGGTAATGTGTTAATTTAATCTTAGATTTGGATTTGACTTGTTAGACTAACCTGTCCTTCAGAAGTAAAACCTGTTGCCCATCTGGTTGCTTCCTCTCCTGTGTTCTCATGCACCACATCTACAGGTGACTATTAGCTGCTGACTGTTCATATGCTCTGTTTTTCTCTCCATTAACCAGAAGTCCAAGAAGGGAGCATGGACCAGCCCAGTGGAAGGAGTTTCATGCAAGTTCTTTGTGAGAAATACAGCCCAGAGAACTTCCCATATCGTCGTGGGCCTGGCATGGGGGTGCATGTCCCAGCAACTCCACAAGGCTCACCCATGAAAGGTAGGCTTCTGGTCTTCCTGTGCATCTGGGGGGAACCAAATGAAAGGGGAACCATCCTGAATTGCCTTTTCAGGGCACCAAATGCTTTCTGACCTAGTGGAGAAATCCCCTCTCCTGTGCTTCTGACCTTGCTGTCTTGAGGGAGTTGAGCCAGATGTGTGTCTGAAGCACTGTGCTGCTCATGGGTGTCCTTGAGCCTCCCAAGCTGCAGAATCTGTGTCACTGTCTCCTTTGAACTAGATCCATTTCACACCCTTTAGTCTCCCCTCACTGTCTGATATTGGACTTTGGTTCTTGGTTTATACAGAGGAGCCTGAGATTCACATTCATCCCACTAAAGCTGCCCCTTCTTTGTGTCACCTCTTGCCCATCGTGATCTGTCCGAGTTGTCCAAACATCCATCAGGGTGTTTTGTGTCACAGTTTGTGCCACAACCAGCCCCAAAGGGGGAAATAACCACGGAAATCAGCTGGGGGAAGTTTCCAGTAGCTGAGTCTGACAGAGGAGAAAAAAGGGCCTGAGTTCACTTGAGGATAAAACACTCGGTGTGTCTCTCAAAATAAACATGAATAGGAAATGGGCCTGATGGAATGTTCAGTCAGTGCTTTCTGTCAGGTAAGCCCCTGCTTACCTGAGCTTTTCAAACGCTGAAAAGAGGGCACATCTTAAAATGTGACGGAGACACGACTTGCAAGTATGTCATGACTAATTCCCAAAGTGCACTGCAATCCTTTCAAGAAGCCAAACAATAATGAGCCAGAAAACTTGGAAACTCAGATCACTGCAGATAATTGTCTGCTGCTAGAACCCTTTCTAGTCATGTAGCTGTCAAGTGTTAAGGAGAGAGAAAAAGGGCCTACTCTTTAGGAAAAAGCTGGCTGTTAAATTTTAATAGATTTTGATGCTCCAGAGAGGTGGGAAAGCCATATTGCATGTGAGGGAGTGTAAGGCTGATGGCTTGCCTTGCCTTAACATGGATTTCTTGTGTTGAAATGGTTTCCTGCTACAAATCCAGAATTTTCTGTCTTGTTTTGGCCTTACCATATCAGGCTGTGATTGAGGTCCAAGTCCTTGGCTGTATAATAGCTTTGGGAACATTTACCTGCCTGAGAAGGGATTAGAACAAAACTGAAGCAGAAATGTAAAGGCAGGGTAGGCACTTGAGTTTCAACAGGGTGTAGGAGTGGTGAATGCTTTACACTGAACATGGAAAGGGAGAGCTTAGAAAAGAGCTGTTTAAATGCATCCTTGCTGTTGGTAACCCTGGTGGGCTAAGGGCAAGAGGATAAGGGCTGTGCAGCAGATGCTCCACCTAGCCCTGAGCCCTATCTGCAGCAGCAGATGCCTGGGCAAGAGCACAAGTCCTGGCAAGAACTGATATGAGAAATACCATAAATGACAAAGGACTGGCCTGTCCCTGCTGCCACGTGCACAGAAATGCCTGTAGTAACTGAAGAGCACTGATACTGAGTGGCAATGCACGTTTAGGATCTAGAACACTTCTCAGTGATGCCAGTTGTCCTAAAATTCTTATTTATCCCGAGCTCCTTAAATCTGTGTAAGCTTTGGAGTTGCCGGTAGATTTTTTTTTTCCCTTTTGCTGAATAAATACCACGTCTGGAGGTTGCGTGACTAAAACCCAGTGCTGACCAGGGGGCAGCTTCTCTTTCCCCCTGTCCCAGACCGCCTGAACCTGCCGAGCGTGCTGGTGCTGAACAGCTGTGGCATCACCTGCGCGGGGGACGAGACCGAGATCGCCGCCTTCTGCGCGCACGTCTTCGAGCTCGACCTCTCCGACAACAAACTGGAAGACTGGCACGAGGTAAAACAGTGACGTCTGCCTCTTTCTGGGTATCTCTGATGTATCTCTGTGACTCTGCGTTTAGGAGAGTACTTTGTTCTTTTAAAGGAGAAGGAGCTGTGGGGTTTTTGTGGCCGCTTTCTCGCATTTGAAGGTGATTTTTATTTACTCAGACAGCAGCTGAGTGATAAACGTGATGAAATTAATCCAGCTTGGCACTTCACTCCGTTTACCTCGTGACTTAAAAATCTTGGCACGTGGGTGAAAAATATATATCATGCAAAGCACTGGAACTGGCATTCCTAACATGAAAAGGTTAATAGGCAGTGCAGGTTTTAACAGTAAGAACTGAGGAGGTCCCAGGAATGGCAGTTGATTCCAAGCTTTGCTACTGATCTTGTGATGGTGGACAAGGTATTTATTCTCTCTCCACGTTTGTTCCCTTATCTGCAAAACAGATTTAGTAACATTTACCACAAAGGGTGTTTCTGAAGCCTCGTTAATTAATGCTAAATGGTATTGTAAAATCCTTCAAAGTGCTTGGATGAAATAAGTTCGATAAATGCAATGTAATATGAGTTAAAACAATCTCAGTCTCTTCAAGTGTCATTAAGTTCCTCACTGGATTATGCTCTCCTTTTATGTTGGTGTTTATTGTTGAAAATATGTGGAAAAGAATGGCATGTCTTACGGTTTTTTGTGTGAAACTCCTGTCTTGAAACAGGGAGTGAAGGCAGTGTGTGCAGGAATGTCCCAGCTCAGTGGGGCTCAGCTCACATCTGGCCAGCAGCTGGGAGAGCTGCACATACACTGGTCCCTCACAAGCTGCATGTCTTGCACCCTGCTCTGTGTTCAGCCTCTTTAGACTTCCCTGGAACTGAAAGCCCTCTGTGTACATTGGCCCCTTCCTCCTAGACAGGATTATGTTTGCACAGCCCATCCACAACTGATAAAAACTCTTTAAAAGCTGCCTGTGATGGGGATTCCAGATCCCTGGGTGGCCTGTTCCCGTGCTTAGCTAATAACTTCATAGTCTAAACTGTGTAATTTCAGCCTCCTGTGCTGCAATTTAAGCCAATTACTCCCTGCCCTGTTCTCAGCAGGCACAGAGGAGCATCCGTTGCTGTTCCTTATACAAAAGACTTTATACCCACGAAGAAGAGGTTTTTTTGTTTCCTTTTATTATTTTAGCATAATAATGAAAAAATCCAGTTTTCCCAGTCATTCATCATAGGCCAGTTTTGCTAAATCCTGGTTTTTTTGTTGGGCTGATGTCAGCCACTTTGTCTACTTAATTCCTGAGGTGTAGCACCCAAAACATGACATCATCAAGATGAGGTCTGAAGTGAGGCAGTCATTACCTCATGTTTGCCACACTGAATTCAACCTCTGCAGGAGACAATTGCCCTTTGCCAACAACTGGGCCCTGTTATTGACCTGTGAGTGTCACGGTCTGCCCCATTTCCTCCCACACCAATTGCTTTGTGGAGCATAGCTCTTCAGACAGGTGTTCTCTGAGTCATAATTATTTTTTAAATTATTATTTTTTTCCCTGAATGTCAGTTTTTTGACTGTTCTTGAACTGAACTTCCATCTTGGGGGTTTCAGGTGGCTTTGCTTTGGCCTCTAGTCTTGTAGCAGCCTTTCCCACCCACAGATTAAAAAGGCACAGTGTTAATTATTCTGATCACAGAAAACATAACAAGTATTACTCTTCTAGAGAACTCCCTCAGCATGTGTGCTGGCTTTGGACTGAACTCTTCACTCACAGTGCTGTTCCAGGCACTGTAAACCCCCAGTTTGCCAATGCAGCTGGTGTGTGGACGGTGTTGGAAGCTGCCATTCCCTGACACTGGTTCCCCCCGAGTCAAAGGGGAAAATGAGATTGGTATGAGGTGTTCTTTAGGAGTTGACTGAGCTCTGGGGGAGCAGTGGAAAGCTGAGCAAGTGGCCAGTGTTGGTCATGAAGTCCAGAGACATGTCCATTGCCTCCCTGCTGAGAGAGGTCTGGCCTGCTGGCTCCTGGAATGTGCTGCTGCTCAAGCTTGGGGGTGAGGTGGATTTTATGACCTTTCCCAAGGGACTGGCCTTCTCTTATCAAGCTGCTCAGAGAGTGTAATTAAATAGAGGCAAATGAGCAATTAGCCAATCCATCTAGATCAGGAGTAGCTGGAGTATGAATTACAGGTAGATAGCCTTATGTTTTCCCCCATATCATTCCTTTGGCTTGTGGTGAGTCCGAAGGGCCCCCTTTTAGGAGGTGGGATATTATTGCCTGAGGTCTGATTACTGACTGACACACATTGCTTTCTTTCTCTCTTTTTTTGTTTTTTTTCCCCTCCCCATTAGGTCAGTAAAATTGTGTCCAACGTTCCTCACTTGGAGTTTCTAAACTTGAGTTCCAACCCTCTCAGTTTGTCCGTTCTAGAGAGAAGGTGCGCTGGGTCCTTCGCGGGCGTTCGCAAACTTGTGCTCAACAACAGCAAAGCTTCCTGGGAAACAGTCCACACAATCCTGCAGGAATTACCAGAGTAAGCCTGGGGATGTGGGGGTAGAAGGGGGTGTTTGCTGTACACAGGTCAAGGCTGGGTTGTTGAACTTCAGGGTAAGGGATGAGAGCATCACTGATTTAAAAAAAAAGGGATTTTTTTCTTTCTGTGGGAGTTTGGGAACTGGCCAAGTCAATGCTTTACACAGTCTGAAAAGATGAACTTGTGTGGCACTGCAAGGCCTGGAGCTTCTTCTCCAAATCTAAATACTAGAGATGGATAATCACCTGAAGGCAAAGGTAGGAGGTGACACCATTTCCTCTGAGTCACTGCACAATGAGTGATGCAGTGCATACCTGGACCAGTAATTGGATGGGATGTACCTCTGAGGGTCTGGCCACTTGTCTAGTAATATTTCATCCTGCTTTTCTGTGTAAAAGTGTTGATTTCTGTGGCTTGGCTAGGGGCCACCTTGGCATTCTGCTTCCATGGATCTCCTGGTTGGCTTCACTTGTATGACAGGTTCCTCTTCCTATGGCTTTGTAAGCAGAGATGATGACAACAGAATATCCTGTGTGGCCAACCTGCACTTCCTTGTGATTGGGAGAGCCAGTTTAGTTGTCTGAAAACTTAGTGGGACCTGTTCTTTCTTTACTGGGAATCTTTGACAGAACCAGTGATGTGGAGGAAAAAAAATCATCAGTGTTGTATTGAAACACCATTTTAAATTAAGTGGTGAGCACTGGGAGCAGGTACCAATCACCTTTAAAGTACAGTTGCTGGCTGCTTGGGCACAAATGTCAAAGACAACCCCGAGCAATGTGTTGCAGAATTAATCCTGGGAGGTCAGGGGAACACTTAGAGGGGTCCTTTAATCTCTGGAGAAAGCTTATGGATGGGAGCAGAGATGTAGTGGAAACATTCCACATGGAGCTTTCAAAGGTTGCAGATCACATAGAAAGTGTTTCACAAAAATGTGTTAAAATCCCATAAAACTGAAATACCATTTCTCAAGGTGTGTTGAGGTGCTGACATGATCCTTCTTGTCCTGTGCAGCTTGGAGGAGCTCTTCCTGTGCCTTAATGACTATGAAACAGTGTCTTGTTCTCCGGTTTGCTGCCAGTCTCTCAAACTGCTCCACATAACTGACAATAATCTTCAAGACTGGACTGAAATTCGAAAATTGGGCATTATGTTTCCATCCCTGGACACACTTATTCTGGCTAACAACAACCTCACGACCATTGAAGAGTCAGAAGATTCCCTAGCAAGGCTGTTCCCCAACCTGAGATCCATCAACTTGCACAAATCAGGTGAGAGCCTGGGAGCAGGATGGGTTTTGTCCTCAGGATGAGTGACAGTGGTTGATCAGAGTCTCACCTCCTGTGTAGGTGACAAGGAATCAACTAGCCCATCTCTGTGGGCTTCACCTGCTGCTTTTGATAGTCAGTTGTTACCAAAAGATGAGTTAGAGTAGTGTGGACCAGCAGTTGCTCAAAATGAGTTGGCAGAGGTGTTTTATGTTAGCAGTTTTCCTCTGTTACCCATCCCTGCCTCAGGTGCTCCTGGCTGGAGAAGTACAAACAAATTCCTAGCAGTGGAGGGGATGAAAGAATCCCATTTTCCTTTTATTCCATGTTTTATCTTGGGTAAAATGAGGGTACGTGCAGGTGTGCAGCACATATCAGCCATTCACCAGCAGAAGCTGTCTGTCATCTGTGCTCAGCCATTAGGAACTCACCACAAGCTATGCTTGAAGCTGCTTTTACACTGTAGCCCCAGAGGATTTTCAGCCAATGCTCCAGAAAGAGAATGAGCCTTTGGAATACTGGGAAGAGCACCCCGTGCTCAGAGAGAAGGAGCTGCAGGGCTGTGACATGTTGATGAGATGACACATACACCAGAAGTTCATCTGCAGGAGTACCTAATGCATCATCAGCTTTTGTTCTTTACAGCTTTATATGCTGTGCAAGTGCTAGTTAAGTGTCAGGCAGGTAGAAGGTACTTTATTAACATGCTCTGCAATGTAAACATCAAGGAATCCCTGTAATAAAAGCTTAAAGCTAACTAGAGAAGGAAAAGCCTGTTAAGCTGGATTTGAAAGCACTGTCTCACTGAGGAACAAGTGCTCCTGTGGTAAGTAGTTTTGCAGTTTTGATGCCAGGTATTTAAGAACTCTGGGTTCTGTGTTGCATTTTGATGTTTTGGGAGCTGGAAGTCAAACAGAAATCCCAAGGAGCATGTTCAACTTCCTGAGTTTTTTAGACAAAGCTGCTGCACTCCAGAATTCTGTCACATGAAGATTCTACAACAAGTTGTGTTGATCTCTCAGGGCTGTACTGGTGCTCAATCCTCAGGTTTTTTTATTTTACCTTCCCTGCTTGGTCTGTTATCCCAAATATCAGGTCTTGAGGGGACTGAAATTGAGTTAAAGCCTTTTTCATTAAATGCCTGGATGGCTTCTGGGACTGTTTTACTGTTGGGTTGTGAGCAGAAACGGGACCCAAGGTGGTCATGTGTATGAGGTAAAGCCACTTGATGGCTGTTCAGTGATGCCTGGAATGGCAGCAGTCCTGGAGACTTTAACTGTGAAGGCATCATCACTTTATAGACACAGCCATCATAACTGATGCTGGTCAGTCCTCAGCAGCAAGGCCAAAGGCTGAGTGGCCCATAAAAAACTAAGCCATGGAGATCATTCTTTTTGACTTGGAAAACAGTGCAAGAGAATTTCAACTGCTCTGTCTTGTAAGCAAAGGAAGGGTTTTTTCAGCTCTTCGTGAGCAAAAGGAACAGCAGTGACACTCACCTGTCACACATGTTCTTTGGCTGTCTCTGATTATCTTGGATACATAATGTTTTATCTGTGTTTGTTTACACAAGTCTTTCCTTCTGAGCAGGTCTGCACTGCTGGGAAGACATTGACAAGTTAAATTCTTTTCCCAAGCTCGAGGAAGTGAAATTGCTGGGAATTCCTTTGCTGCAGTCCTACACCACTGAGGAACGAAGGAAACTGCTAATAGCCAGGTCTGTGTTTGTTCTGCTCAGCAGGAGCTTGAGGTGACAAAAAATGGGTGGGAGCAGGTAATTGTGGGAAGAGACTGGTAGGAGATGGAGTTCTGTGTGAATGCAGGAAGATTTGAGCTTGGGTTTGTTGTGTGGGAAAGTTGGAATAGTGGAAATGTTAAATCTGACTTCTCTGCTTCTCAGAGAGTTTTTTGAGTCTCAAACATGCCTGTGCATGTGATGCGGGTATGTGGTAAAGTGAAACACTTAATTTTGAATTTGTTTGGAGAAACTGCATAAAATTTGCCTTCTTTGTCGAGGGGCTCAAGGCTCAGCTTCCTGGCGGGATTCTCCAGATGCTAATTTGGGACAGGCAGCTTTTTGTCTCTCTCTTTGGACAGCCCAGCTGGGTTTCTTCTCTTGCTGACTGTGTTTCTTGGTGTGTGCCTGCAGGTTGCCATCCATCATCAAGCTCAACGGGAGCATCGTTGCCGATGGGGAGCGAGAGGACTCGGAGCGATTCTTCATCCGATATTACATGGAGTTTCCAGAGGAGGAAGTGCCATTCAGGTGTGCATCCTTTGTTGTGGAGAGGCTAAAGGAGAGGTCACTGAACAGATGGTGTCACATGGAAATCCGGGCTAACTGTTCTGTCCTTCCTCCTGCCTTGCCTTCCTCAGTCTATTTTAGCTAAAGTTATTTTAGTATTGTCTGATGATTTGTAGGGTCACTTCTGAGTCAAATTTGGCCTTAAATTCTCTGTGTCAAGTGTCTTTAAACAACATGACTGTTCAGTTCATGATCTTCATTGTTTTCCTGGCCTTCCTGATGGCTCCCTTCATAATCCACCTGTGTTTGGGAGTGCCCAAAAGCCACTACAAATCATGCTCTCTGGTGCCAGGCCAGGGCATCTAATCCTCTTGACCATCTGGTGTGTGGAATGTGACTGGCAATGGGAAGCTGTCCCGTCACTTTCAGGCCTGCAAATCACAGGTCTGATGGGTTTTCTTTGCCAAAAAAGTATATCCAATGATCCGTTCATCTTGGTTAAACTAATGAACTTGGACAGATGCTGTTCAGTTGGTATCTGCTCTGTGCCAGCATCTACTTACTGCTCCTAATGGGCTGAGGCAGGATCATGGAGCATCAGGCCACTGCCTTTACATGCCTTTTGCTGTAGAACCCTCATGTGCTTTTTGACAGCAAAGCTTCATAGCCCTTTTTTACAAAAAAGGAATAGGACAAGAGTGTGCGTGTGTGTGTGAGTCTGAGGGGACAGACAGAGTTAGGGACACACTGAAGGTCAAAGGGATGACGTGGAGTGGATGACAAAGGCACAGATGTAATCTGGTCAGTGTTTACATTGGCTGGTCAGTGTTTTGCCCAGCTTAATTCTTAGGTAGAATGTCTCTTGTTTTCCTAAAACACTGGATATGTGACCTGCTGGTACAGTAAGGGCGTGGGAAGGCTGGAATGGGGGATGAGGGCCTGATGTTTTGTATGAATACTAATAATTACAACTTTTGTTAAAGGTGTGCTGGGGTCAGTTCAGAGGCAGAGAGCATTCATGTAGTCAGGGAGACAACACTGCTGATCCCTCTTGTGCATTTTTCTGAGGACAAGTCCTGGCTCGTTATTTTAGGCGGCCTTGAAGCGGAAAAATTGAAAGAAATACTGGAAGTGATAGCAGCAGAGGCAGAGAAAGCAGGGGAGGGGGAGGGCAGACAGGGACTGTGAGCCCACGGTGCTGCTGCCAAAATGGATTGTTTTCCATAACATTTTGTTTCTAAGAAAGCTGTTTAGTGTCTCTGGTGGTGGCAGGTGCCTTGCATGTCCAGGACCCATACATTGCTGAGAAGGACACAGTGGGGTACAGCTTAAGGCACACGTGATGCCACTGTTAGGACATGGACCTTGGGAACAGGCTGTGTGCACCCACAAAGTTACACATCACCACACACCACTGGGGTCAGTTTCCAGGTGGAATTTTCTGTAAGAGATCACTAATATCTCACCCATCAAGGAAAACCAGGCTGATTTTGACCAACCCGCTAGGAAAATTACCTCCCCCTCCGATCTCTTAGCCTTTAAACACTCTTACTGCCTTTTTCATGGTCAATGGCCTCTTTGTCTGAATCCCTTCATCTGTGCAGCGTTTCCAAGAGACTCCTGCAGCTACTAAAGAGGGTTATTCTGTTCTGGAGGGGTTGTGTGCCACTATAGACCATTTTCTAGTGAGGCTGCAGATGGCTGAGAGTGTCCCTAGTGCTCAGGGCTGGGTTTCAGTTCCTGGACCCTTGGCAGCAGCCCTTGTAGGAAGGGAAACCTGGCATTCTTTGCAGAGGGATTTTATGTCTGTTTGTTGCTAAAGCTTTCTCTTCTTTGCTCCCAAATCTGGTGTGGTCTCTCCTTTAATTAGAATCTAATCAGGACACACATGTCGTTGCTGGGGGGACAGCATCTGCATTGCAGTGCTGCCTGGAGCAGAGGGAGGACACACTGGAGCACGGAAAACTTCCCAGTGGGAGCAGCCCCCCTCAAGACTGTCAAGGTGCAGCATGAGATAAACTCTGTCATGAGAACCCCCCTGTTTGCATTTGTGTCTTCCCAGGCTGCAGCTCAAAGGGATCAGGAAGGGAGGGGAATGGAAAGAACAATTTATCTCTCTGGATGTCGTGGGTTAGAGGGAGCACTGAGTGTACAATCCAATATTGGCTGTCTGTTGGAGTGACGTCGCCGTGTCTGTGGGTTTTTAATGAGTCCTCTGCTTGTCTGGGCCACTGTTTATCTGCAGAGTATCAGAGACACTTTTAGCCAGGCTCAGTTCTTCAGCATGCCCTGCTCTGGCAGCCAGTGTCTGCAAGGGTGATTAGAAAAGTCTCCATGGTGCCTATTATCGGGGTACAAAAGAACCTTATAAGCAGTGTGCCTTTGCCCTTATTGATTTGAGGGAAGCCAGTCACTCAGACTCCTGACTTTCTTTGCAGCTCACAGCTGCTTCTGCCTTTCCTCAACAGAAGAAAATTTAAGACAGCATTGCCTGACCCTTCACGTATTTACAGCACCTATTTGGTTAATCTTAGCCCAGCCATGGTGCTTCTCTCTCAGCTTGCTTGAAATTTGTTGCCTTCTTTATACTCTCCCCCCCATCAGCCCAGTTCACTGCAGTTGCCCTTAGTGCACCAATCATGGCTGTAATTCCAGTCACCAGAGTAGAAATTATTGCTGGTCTGCAGCAACAGAGATGGTGAGAGTTAAAGAGGTGTCCCAAAGTGGGCCAAGGGCTTGGAGCAGCAAGGGGTGGGTTCCTCTCTCCCTCTTTTCCCATCGGATATAATCCTTCTAGACTTGGAGCAAACTGCTGCAGAGAAACCTTCCCCATTGGTGACACATTGCTTGGCACTCACTCTAACTGCAGGTGGGTTAAATATGGGGAGTGTGTTGTCTTCTCTCAGCACTAATGGCTTTTCCAAATAAATAGGCCTGATCCTATCAGCAGGGGACTGTGAGAGCAGGGCACCAGCCTGCCTTTGGACGCTCTGCCCTGGGGAAGGCTCGGTTTGTCCGTGAGACTGGGGAAATCCTAGTGTGTTGTGGCCCTTACCTCATTTCCCAGCAGACAGAGTGTCTGCTGTTCTCCAGGAACATTCCTGCCTTCAGCAGGACTCCCTGGGGTCGCCCAGCCTGCCAGGTCCCATCATTTCCCGACAGGGGCCGTGACACAGCACCGATCGCATTCAGCTCAGACTGGGATGGGGAACAAAAAGCGCTTTCTGTGCTGGGCAGAGTGGAGGGGCTCTGAAATGTTACCTTTCCTCAGCAGCTCTGCCTTTGTCGTTTCAGTCCCATTGTGTTTTGTGCTGCCATTCCAGCTCTTTCCCAGCCAGGCAGGGAGGTGCAGACTTGCCTGATGGGAGTGATACCCGCTGAGAGTGAGACAGACTTTCCATTGCCAGGGAATGGCTCCCTGGGATGGGCCTTGGGAAGGACACTAGAGAACTTGGCTCCAAGGAGAGTGTCAGTGGGGTGTGTGGCTCTGCTGGTAGAATTCCCATCTTGTTTTAGAGTAGGTGTGAGGGATCAGTTGGCAAGAAGTCCTGTTTCGTTGTCAGCTTGCAAACTGTGCAGCAGCTCACCTTGATTTCCTGATGGTCCTGAGCTCAGTGGAGTGTAACGTTTTGGACCTGACTGGCCTTTTGGAAAACAGCAGGGATGTCTGAAAATCAGTTAAACCATGAAGCCACAGATACTGGGAGTCTAAATTGAGGGCCATATCATGTGTGTGAGCACTGGTTTAGTTCTGGCACTCTTTGGTGAAGTGCTTGCACTGGACCAGGGGGCATAGAGTTGTGAATGCAGTGTCCTCTTTTTCATCCAAATGCCTTTTCATCATCTTGCCTGAGAAACACTGTGTGCTCCCTGAAGTGTTGGGCTGGCAGGGGACAAAACAGGGTTCATACCATCCAAATTTATTCCTACTGAATGTCTCTCCAGGTCATCATACTTGAATCAGGGTCAGTGTGATCTCATGTGAGGAACATTCAGGCTTGTGAAACGTGCACTGGCTGTATGAGCAACTGCACCATAATCCTGGCATTGTTGGGTTTTTCAGGTATCACGAGCTGGTCACGAAGTACGGGAAGCTGGAGCCCTTGGCAGTCGTGGATCTTCGGCCCCAGAGCAGCGTGAAGGTGGAGGTTCACTTCCAGGATAAGGTGGAGGAGATGTCCATCCGTCTCGATCAGACTGTGGCAGAGCTGAAGAAGCACTTAAAAACTGTGGTGCAGCTGTCAACGAGCAACATGCTGCTCTTCTACTTGGACCAGGAGGCTCCTTTCGGTCCCGAGGAGATGAAGTACAGCTCGCGAGCACTGCATTCCTACGGCATCCGGGATGGGGATAAAATTTATGTGGAGCCCAGAATGAAATAGCCTCTCCTGACCACACACACGCCCCCACACACCCACACACATGCATTAAGGAGTTTTTGCAAGGTTTTTGTTTCAGTTGGTTGGTTGAGGTTTGGTTGTGTTTCTGTAGCAGGTGATTTCTTAGCCCGGAGGAAGTGCCCTGATGTGAGAACCATGCCCACCATCCACTGCAGCTGACCTTGAGGTGACAATTGACTTCAGTACGTGTGTTTCAGTGTGGGCAATACCTTGATGTTTTCTTTGATGCTCCGGTATACTCGTGATTTGGCATGAATGGTCAGTTGTTCAAGCTAAAGAATGCCAGGGTCCATAAGGGAGACAACAGCTCGGTGCAGAATTTGACCTGTTGTTTTCTTTTCCCAAGTTTTTGGTGTTTTGCTCCACCAGAGCTCCCTTTGGCCTCGCTATCTGACTGTGGCTCGAGCTTGCTGAAGTATTTTCTTGCAGCTTGGTGCTGTCTCAACCTTTTGTTGTGCTCGAGTTCACAGAAAAGATCTCCAACAGTATTTATTCCGCTTGATTCAGAGCTCAGGTACTTAGTGCATCCACTTCACTCCACTGGTTTGGTTTCTATGAGTGCACAAAATGGGGGAAAAGAGAGAGAATTTACCAGAAAGAAACTTTATTTTCGAAATGCACACCCTGTACCCACACTGTGCTGTTCTGATTTGGGGGATATAAAGGAGTGTTGATGGCTGTGCCCATCTCAGTGTCTGAAGCCTGCAACCCTCTCAGTCTGGAGGCAAAAGGACCGTTGTGTGTGTTGCAAAGTGAATTTTGGAATGTGGTGGGATGGGCGTTGCTTTGGAAGGGCTTTCAGAGTAACAGGCCAACGAGGGGTTGAAGAGCTTCCCCCACTGGCCGTGGCTAATCCTGATGCTGAAGAGATCCTCCATGCACTTAACCTTTTACCAGCTGGTACTGAAAGTGGAATGGCTAAAACTCCTCTCCTGGGAGGAGAGGAAGAGTAAAGTTGAAGTTTGTGTTTGTTGCTGTTGCACCAGAATTCAAACCTAGCACTTTCCCCGGGGCCCCTGGCTGGGGGTCCCTGCTTAGGGTCCGAGCCAGGAGGATGTGTTGGCTCCGATCAGTTCCTAGAAGTTGAGTGACAAAGCAACCAGACTCATGTTTGTTGTTCAGCAGGTTTTCACTCTGTATTGGCTTCTCCCACCTTGTGCTGCTGCTTAAGTTAGCCCCTGTTTTCTACTGCAGAGCAGATTCCCTTTCCTGTTCAGTGAAATCCTCTTTCCTTTCTATCTCTCGTTTGGCCTTCCCGTGTCTTCCCTTGTTCCTCTGCTCCCTGACAAGTTGAAGACTTTTCAGATTTCCTAGTTACAAGTAGCTGCATAAAAGTTTTTGAAGCTGTGCAGTGAGGGCTCTAGTTACACATGAACTCCTGACCTTAATTTTGAAATGCTCCCTTGTCCCCACGTGCACTTTCTTTCCCATGATGCTTCTGTTCACATCACCAAGCTCCTTTGCTATTCTTGGAGTCGTGTATTTCTCTTCATATTTCACCTAGATTGTGGGGTGGGATAGGGTGGGGAGGGGATGAAGTGTTATTTCATAGTCTTCAGGTTCAGGTTATGGGGACAGTTCAGAGGGGAGTAGTTCCTCATCCAAAGTAAGGATTAAAAATAGGAGGATTTAAGACAAATTAATAATCTGTGCCTCATCCCCCTGCCAAAAATACCAATTTCTTGGCCCCGTTGAGGGGAGCAATAGGGAAGGGAGCAAGACTTTCCATAGGTAGCATAGAGACCATGGCACTTACTGCAGAGCTGTGGTGCCTGTAAAACTAAACAGCAGGGAGGTAGTGGCAGTGTAACATAGCTTTTATAAGCTAGAGCTTTACTGAAGATGTATTTTCCATTTGGGCAGTGAAAGTAATTTGCTGCCTTATAGCAGAACTCTTAAGCCAACACTTCTGTATGATATATACATACGTACGAATAGGAAAAGTTGTGGTTAATAAGATATTTTGTTATAAAACAAAGTTTTATGAAGATATGGTTGTTTAATATTAGAAGCCTATTTCAGCCCTTGACCTCCAGTGTAAGTAGGTTACCCCTGAGTCGCTGCAGTGTCCAAGGTAAGCGACCAAGAGGGATGCAAAAGCATCTCTGACCTAATTCTGTAGAGCAGTAATTGCCTCTGTGGGTTTATTTATGGCGTTGTACCTGCTATTAATGAGATGCTGTAACTCTTGACCAACTTCCTCAGCACAATTAAGTGTCTCGGTTTCAGAGAAGGGAATAAACAAAGACCATTAAAGAGCTGAATGGGATGATAAAGAAGACCCAAGTATGTGCTTTTAAGTTTGTTTGCCCACTAAAAATTGGCCTGTCCCTGGAGGAAATGGTGCTGTCACTGCACTGGCTCAGAACTGTCAGTAAATCCTGATTTTATTTATGGCAGACCTGGTGCGAACTGGAAGATGGAAAAAGAGAACAGCTACTGACATACAAGGTCAGTGAGTGCTGGGGATTCGGTGCCAACGCCCCACCCACCTCCCCTGCTCGGTCAGGGCAGCAGAAGTCACAACACCAACATCACCACCTTGCCACTTCTCCGGGGGAGGTTTTTTTCTGGACCATGTTCTCAAGGCATTCACCTTGTGGAGCACTCACGGGGTGGAAACCAAAAGTCTTGGTTGTCTTCCCAAGGAGAAAGAGTCACATCCAAAGCCCAGAGACAGTTTGGGTGTCCAGGGGATCAACTTTGGAAAGTAGGACCAAAAGGCACACAGCTGATGTGGGAAAATACCCCAAATCCCTTTCCCTGTAATACCTTTTGGGAAAGGGTCTTGTGTGTGTGCCATGTTTGTATTAACAGGGGAGAGGGCTCTGAGTAGGAGAGGAGGTTTGGGATGCTGAGAACCACATAGGGTCCTGATGTGGCAGGAGGCTGGATTTAAACCCATGTGATGTCAGGAGGGGCTGTGTCCAGGTGAAAATGTCCCTGGGTCTGCCACATTCCTTGGAGAAAACAAAATAGATTTGCAAGCTTCCCTGACTTTTGTGTCCTTCTGTCTGAGGGCTACCTTTGTCAGAGCTGTTTTGCTGTTCCTGCTAGTTCATGCATTACAGTCTGCTGCAGGCAGGCACCTGCTCCACCAGGAATTAGGTGACAGCTGTATACCAAAGTGTCACACGGCTCCGTGTGCTGAGATTTGATGCTGTGCTCTTGTGTTTTTGGACACGTTGCTGTTGAATATCCATGTTTTGACCAGATGTTTCAGGCAGATCACTTATTAATATGCATGGGGTGCTTGACCCTCCTCTGCTCCCTCGCTGGGGTTTGTGACACCGTTTTTTTGGGAGCTGCATACATCCCAGAGGCAGGTGAGAGTGTGACCCAGGGAGGAGCTGCCCCTGGGGAGAGGCTCTCCGAGCACCCTCACCTCCTGGGGCTGCAATCCCAAGGAGGTGGCTCTGCCGCTTCTGCTTGGAAATGAGATTCTGTAGGTTCTGTTCGTGTACAGATTTGAAAATGCAAACGAGGTGCTGGAAGCAGCCCAGAGGCTAAAATATGTATTCCTGGCAGCTGTGCCTCCCTCGTTTGGATGTGGCACTTTTGTAGGCGGTAGAGAGACGCCTTCCCCAGAGCAACGTTAGAGGGGCTTCAACCAGCTCGGGCCTTTGCCTCTGTGATTGCTTTCCTGCAGTTACTGGAAAATTTCAAATATAATTTAAACATGAAGATCTGTTCTTGCTCCCTATTAATGTTGCATCCATATGTAATTTCAAAGAAAAAGAACTGTAAGTCCATCTCGTATTTCATTCTGGTTTCTCTCATGGGGGATATTCTTCCTGCTCCCACGACTTGCCTTTGGTTTGCTCGCAGACTTAGCGGTGGAATTCAGGCCAAATAGGTAATTGGTTTGGATCAGTTCAATAAACTTATGTTTTTACACAAAAAAGAAAACAAAAAAAAAAAAGTTGTCCTGAGCTTTGCCCTTTTGTGTCCCCTGAAGCAAAATGTTTCCCTCTGTCTGACCCACATGTTTAACATGCACCTTTGGTACAGTGAAACTGCCTACATGGTTTTGTGCTGCTGATGTTTGTGCTGACTGTCCTGTGAGCTCAGGCACAGCCTCCTCACCTGTGATGGTGCTTATTGAAAGGAGAAGGAAGATCTAGTCCTCTTCTGGACTGTGTTTCTCCATGGCTGTGGCTCATCTCCACATCCAGGTGAAGAACAAGGCTCGAGTTCACTGTTACCTGCTCTGTGTCCTCAGTGGGACTGGCCCACAAGTTTCACCCTCATGGCCTGCACCAAATGACCCTGGGGAGAGGCAGGAGAAAGAAAAGGCTCCTCTGGATGGGACACAGATCCTGGACAAACCTCTCCCCATGGGCTGTGCTGGGTCCCTTGAAATGGGAATGCAACAAGGCACTGAGGTCAAGCAGCCAGAGAACCCTTTATCTCATCTTTCAGTGGTTGCTTTTTCTTGGGGTCAGGCATGGGAGGAAGTTTTCTGCTAGAAGAATTAAAAAAAAGAAACGCTTGGTCCTTCAGCTCCGATGTGTTCAGCACTGCATGATGGGAACATCCCTTGCCAAAAGAAAATAGCCTGGAGGACAAAGTCTTTCCCCAAAGAGACAGTGAAACCTAATCAAACTTCATCAGTGTAGTCTTGCCCAGGACAAACAGGACCAGAATATTAAACTGACAAAGGAGCAGAGGGAAACTTATTTTCACCAGTTTTCTCTGTGTTACAAAACAGAATGAGAAGAGTCAATTGATTTTCCTGTGGCTGGTAATGTTTAAAATGTATGGCAGGGAAGGGAAGAGCCAGGGTGCGTGGAGTGGCAGGCTGGAAGTAATCTGTCCCTGGAATATCAGTTAGTGCTGCCATCCCCCTCCCCTCCTAAAATAGTTGTTGGTTTAGAAAACGGTAAAAATACATTTAAAAATGGAAGACTCCTGCTAGCAAGGCCATGTTTGGAGGGTAAAAAGAAAGCAAACTCCAGGATTTGCTGTGGAGGTGGTGTGTTGCCTGGTGCCCTGATGTGCTAAAGGAAACTGCTGATGTAAGAGACAGCACTTTGGGGGTGAACTTGATAAACACACTTCTAGGAGCACCCAAGCTCCTGGGGAAAAAACTCTGGGCTTCTCCAGTGCTTCCTATTGAGCTGCTGGCATTCCTGTACCCTCTCCACTCCTGACAAGGGACAAGGAGAGGGTGTACAGGGAGCACAAGAGGAATAACTAACTCCTAGCAGGGAAAATGGGTAGAAAAGAAGGTCAGGCTGTTTCCCCACAATGGATTGCTGGAGTTGGAGCACTGCCTGTCCTACCTGAGCCTTGCTGCAGGCTGGGAAAGTCAGCTCTAATGTGGCTCTGCTCGTGGCATCCTTCACCCCTCAGCTGTTATTCCACCTCTCCCTCTCACCTGATGTGGATATGAACCAAATTAAAGTGGTTGAAATCTTTTCTTGGGGTACAGATCGTCCTTGAATAAGCAGCTTTGGTCAGCTCACCCCAGTTACACCCACAGCCCATGCTTTTACCCCACAAGTTAGTGGTGTATCTATCAGCCCAGACGCCAGAGGCAGGGAAAATCCCTGTGGAAATGGCTGGTTGTATGAGTGAAAACTAATAACGCTCACACCAGTCCCCCAGAGAAACTCCCCACCACCAGCCAGTCCTTCCAGAAAGGTTGGAAACAGGAACAGCAAGGAAACCCTCCCTGGAAGATTTGGAGAGGGAACGCTGGACTGGGTGAGTTTTTGCTTTTCCACTTGTAAAAGCAGAAGTTACAGTAAGTAAAACAAGACCAGGATGGCAAAGTAGCTCTGTTGAAACTTGAAGGCAGTGCCTTTGAACAGCACTTTAAGCCTAGCACTGCTTAATGCTAATTCTGTAACATTATATAGATGGGCTTTTTTTTTCCCTTTTACACAAAGGAGGAAGGGGCTCAATTCTTCCGAGGGTTGGGTTTGCTTTCCCCTGAGCAGCACAGCTGTGAGCCCAGCTCCGGCTCGCTGACATTTCCATCTGAATCCACCTGAAGGGGGTGAGCTCTGGGGGAAGAAAGAGGCTCCTCTCCCTCTCCAGGCCAGAATCTGATCTCCAGATTAGCTTGCTCGTTATCAATAGAGGCAACAGTTGTGATTGCAACTCAACACTGCTCCAGCCCTGGAAGAGCATTGACGAAAAGGGAGTTTTCAATTGGGAGAGCAAGGGACTGAGCCATCCTTTCAGTCCCCAGCAGGGATTGGCACAGGAGGACCGGCATGCATTCTCCATTGACATAGGATTTTGCCCTGGTCTACCAAGATTGGTCTAAAATTTCAGACCTGGTTGCTCCTCTAGTCTACAAAACAGGTTGGTAATTTCTTTTTGTCATACCTAAATAATTGCAGGTTTGAATGGGATATGTTAAATAACGTGCTCTTTACTTAGTCTGTGGTGTTTCCCGAGCGGTGCCGGTCTCGCTCTTGTCCTCGGACTGCCCAGCCTCCACCAGTCACTGCCTTCCTGGTCTCTGCTGAATTCTGACTCAGATTTACAGTCTGTCTGAAATCCTGTCATCCTCCTTTCATCTTTCTGAGACAGGGAACGTGATAAAACTTTTTGTTGAGGAATGAATTTTTCTCTGCGGAGAATGTGGTTGCTGGGAGCAGGCTGGGACCAGCGGTGATGTGAGTGGAACACTGAGGAGCAGAGAACAGGGAGGAACTTTCCTTCACTGTGCTTAATCCTTTACAAGCTCCCAGTAGTGGGAATCAAGTGGAAGTGATGTGGGACAGGTGATGTTGTGGGTTCTGTTAGGTACATATATATACATATGGGTGTTTTTAGGTGTTGGATCTGTTGATCCAAATACACCATGAAAACAGATCCACAGAGAACACAAAGCACCACTGGGTGTTACAGACAGATACCTAAAGCTGAGAAGGTGGAGAGGCTGATCTGAAAACTCAGGCTGTGCATAATGCATGGCTCTGGTTGGTGTGTGAAGCTGATCATGCACTTTTCCGACTGGCACACACACACTAGGAGCACAGGAGACCTTCCTGGGAGCTCTGTGTGAGCCCTGCCCTGGAATCCACAGGCGAAGAAATCAAAGCAGGTGTTTTAGCAATATTTTCTATTGGATTAATAACGAGTAACAAATTGCATTAGGCACAGAAGGAATTAAAGCTGGCATAGGGTTTCTCTTTCATTTTCCCAGCCCTGTATCTGCTCTCTCTCATTGAATCCTGTGTGGCAAGGAGTTCGTGCTTGCTCCACACCCATGCAAACCAGTGAGTGATGGCTGTGGTAGGAGCCAGCACGGAGGATTAGTGGAAGTAGTGCCTGAAACCCCTTAACCATGAGAGCACACCACAGCTCGTGTTTGGAGCAGTGCAAAGCTGCTCCCCTTGGAAGTGGGCAGGAGTGTCCATCCCTGCACTAACCCTCAGGAGAATAAAGAGCCCACGGACAGCTGGGGCTGTTTAAAACTTCTATTTGCCAGGTGAAATTAATGGCAGCTCTTCCATGTGGGCTTCCTTTGGTAACGCCAGCAGGTTGTTTGCTGTTATAATCAGGGAAGTCTCATTACACCACTTGATGGAACAGGCATTTTGGGCCTGCCTGGCAGGTGAGGGACCTCCATCTCTGAAACATCCACCTCTTGACAGCGACAGCACTTGGGGTGTCCTCAAGGATGTGTTTTCCTACTGATACGATGCCTGTCTGGGTTTCTTTCCTTCCTGTAGGATGAACAAACGATCCTTTCTGGGAACCTGGGTGGCCCTTTTGGTGATAACAGCCCGGCAAAGAGGTGAGTGTCTCCTGCTCAGGTGCTGGGAGGCCAATATTCCCATCTGTGCTGTGCCCAGAGACCCCAGAGGGCTTGGGAAAACACCCCCAGCTCCGTGGCTGGAGCAAGGGCAAGAATGAGGGTGAGCTGAGTGTTTCCCGTGGGGAGGGAGAGGCTGGGAATTTTAAGGGATGCTTGTGTGTATCATTTATATGGCTGTGTGTGCACACATGGAGTAAGTAATTTTGGAAGAGACAATTATATTCCCTGGCAGTGTCTTTTAGGAGGAAACCTAATTTTGCTGGGAAATGTCAGAGCAGTCATGACAGCTCAGGCTGTAGCCCCTCACCAGGAGCCCTGGGGTCCAGCAGGGAGGGCTGTGCAGGCAGGAGGGAGGTGGCTCTGGGGGTTGGTGTTGGTGCTGTTTTACTTCCCTGAGCACCCCACCGTCTGAAGCAGCAAGCCCTGCTGATCCTGGAGCAGGGAGAATGGACCTGCTGTCCTTGTTGTCCCACGGTGAAGCAAAGAGATAGGTAGTATGACTTGGTGGCAGTCACATGGGAGGCAAAAAGTGAAGCTGCAAACTGTCCCACTCTTGTGGTCACTTTGCTGTTGCCCTACCAAACCTTTGGATGATGCTTTTTCTCCTGACCCTGTCCCAGAGCTAGAACCTCTGCTGTGGCTTTTCTCTGGCCTCTCTGAAGTCAGAACAGGTGCTGACATTGCCCTAAGGACTCTCATCTCTCTCTCCTTCCAGCGCACACCAGGGGGAGTCTGTATCCATTCTGGCAGAATGACACAAGAACACCCAAAGTTGATGATGGAAGCTCTCCTGAGATCAGGATCTCTGTCCCCTTCATCTATTTTGGAGTTCCATACAGAAGCATTTATGTAAGTGAAGAAACAGAGACCTTCCCTTTTTTTCTTTTCCTTGCCATTAGTGTCTGTATTTTAAATGCTCTCTCCCTGTCACCAGGAATTGGAAGATTTATTAGCAACTACCTGACAAGTTCTTAGATTTCATGAACTGATAGGTTTTATGATTAAGAAAGTCAAAGGTATTTTTAATAGGATAATGTTCATGGGAAAGGAATATAAAAGGCAGTAAATTTTCTTTGTAGGTGATTGAATGGTACAGCAAAGCTAAGGGCTTGACACAAGGGACATTATTCCTTGTTCCATGACAAGAAGCAAGAAAATGCAGAGACCTGCTGGAGGGCAAAAAAGGGGCAATGTTTTTGTGGGTGCCCAAGACAAGGACAGGCTCCTGCTCTTCTCAGGTGATAGCATAGCAAAAGCCTGGCTGAGGGGACAGCAACTCCTCCAGGCTGGGTTTGGACATCATCAAAACCTTAGACAGGAGCCTAAAGTCAGCATGACTGTGCCACATTCCAGGCACATCCATGTTTTGTGGTGAGCTGTTCTCTGTACATTCAGAACAGGGGCAGAGACTCATCTGTTCCTCAGCTTACATCTGTATACAGCAGCACTGGGAGAGCAGGAAACCTGAGGGGGTTTCAAACCCTTTGTGTGGTGGGAGATTCCAGCATCCAGAGCAGCAGTGCCATTTCTCCATGCTTTGCAAAATTGTTTTGGGGGGAGCATTTTCAGCAGACTCCAGGGAGGCTGTGGTGGCACTGTGTGTCCAGAGCCCCAGGACCTGTCACAGACAGCAAAGCCAAAGGCAGTTTTT
This sequence comes from Scytalopus superciliaris, assembly GCA_013400415.1. Lineage (NCBI taxonomy): Eukaryota > Metazoa > Chordata > Aves > Passeriformes > Rhinocryptidae > Scytalopus > Scytalopus superciliaris. Next base: position 240,115 of record VXBX01008473.1, read on the forward strand.
TCCCTGGGTGCCTGCTCTGGTGGGTGCCTCTCCTTTGCTGTCCTGTAAGAGCCCTGTTTAGAAGGCTTTTCAGGGTTTTTTTGGGGGGGATGCTTTTGGGGTTTTTTCAGGGGTCCTTTGGGGGCTTCCTGCATTAGCCCTTGGCCACCCCTGGTAGGATGAAGCTGAATCTCTGCCTGGATGGTCAGGCTGCCTCACCTGCTGTCGGTATCCAAACCACCTTCAGCCGAAACCCTCTCACTCCAAATCTTCTGATAAACCAGCAAGTTTCTGCTGCCTGCAAAGGCCAGCTCAGGCAAAGGGGACTCTCTTGGTGCAGGTCAACAACAATGGTGTGATCTCCTTCAATGCCCTGGTCAGCCAGTTCACCCCCGAGGTCTTCCCACTGGCCGATGGCCGGGCGTTCGTGGCGCCGTTCTGGGCTGATGTGCACAACGGGATCCGGGGGGACATCTACTACAGGGAGAGCACGGACCCTGGGATGCTCAGGAGAGCCTCCAAGGACATCCGCAAGTACTTCAAGGACATGGCCTCCTTCTCTGCCACCTGGGTCTTCATCGTCACCTGGGAGGAGGTCACTTTCTATGGGGGGAGCAGCACGACGCCGGTAAGAGTGGTCGGCTCTGGTTCTTGGTGGTTGGGTTTATATCTGTGTATTTATATAATTGTCCTGGCCGCTGTATGCAAAATTGAGTGTGTTTCATTGTGTTCTCCTTCTCAGTTCCCTTCTGGGCAGAGGAGCACCATGGTCCTTTCATTCTCTCCTGCCACTCCTCCTCTCCAACCTACTGTATGAGCCTCGCTCCTTGCTCTCAGATCTCCAGGGAAAGCATCACCTCTTTGGTATTTGTAGGCAGTGTGTCTAAACAAGGCTCTGACACCAGTGAGGAGTTTTTGGCTTGATCATAGTGTAGTTATTTTTTGTTAGATCAAAATGCAGACACTTGTGATGCAAACTGACCTGCCTGCAGGGGAGGCCAGTCAGACTGACCAGGGTCACTTCTGTGACTCAACCACCTCATATTTCCATAAATGTGTGAGTTGTGTCTCACAGGGTGGGGATGGCAGTGTGGTGTTTTTCAGGGCACGAACAGCTTTTAAATGTCTGGTTAATATGGGAGCTGTGACTGCAGCTGCTGTTGAGAGGTCCATGTTGGGCTGTTGGTAGGGCTCGTGCTGAGTCTTGGGGTGCAGACACAATCCCTGAATGATTTGGGTTGGAAAGGACCCCAAAGCTCATCCTGTCCCACCCTCTGCCATGGGCAGGGGCACCTTCCACTAAACCAGATTGCTTCAAGCCCTGTCCAACCTGGCCTTGAGCACTGAGTGAGTGAGGGATCTCAGCTATTTTTTGGGGCAAGGCTTGTTTAAGCTTAGCTGTGTACTGCAAGTACCAAGAGCTGGCTTCTGTCTGAGGAGTTGGCTCTGACAAACAGTCCAGCTCTTTTCCATTTGTTAGAGAAGCTTGAAATTTAATGCATATTTTTTGCCAGTCTTGGCAGCACTCGCAGAAAAAACCCCACGTATAGATATATATATTTGTAGACAGCAAGCAATATAGAGCTTCGTGTATTGCCTGAAGAATTACATTTGCAACACAATGCAGTTTGTTTTGTTGTGGAGCAGCCTTCCTGCTCGAGAGCAGCCAGGGCTCCGGGTTGGCACGTGGGGTAACGCAGTGCAACTTAAGCAGGAAATTCATCGCAATGCAGGAAAGCTGCAGGAAACGATTTGTGGAATGTGGCCCTGGGGATGCTGCAGTTGCTGCCTCATGATGTCACCTGAAATGGGTCCATTTTCTGAGAGTGAGGGTGCTCAGTGGCCATGAGCATCGAAGAAGGAGCTGTTTGGGGTTGGTCAAAGTGCCAACCGTCTTACATCTGGCACCAGGTCACCTCTTGCCACCCTCCAAGAGGCCCCTGAGCAGAGCAGGGTCTGTTGCTCCACCAAAAAGCTGTTGTTGCACTCTCAAAGTGATACTGCCTTCATGTGTTACCTGTTAGTGATCTCACAGCATGGCAAAAGACTTGGCAAAGGTGAGCAAGTGTGAAGAGGAAGCCAGAAGGAGGAGGAGGCAGAATTCCAGGGGAAGGATGCAGGAGTGGAAATGGTGGCTCTCCTGCTTGTCCTGGTGTGAACTGTGCCATTTGCAGCTGCCATGAGGCAGCTCTGCCCCCACCTCTCACTCTCCCGACAGTTCCCAGTGTGCAGTGCCAGGTTAGCACCAGGCTCCTGATTAATTAAAGAGGGGCATCCCACACTTAGTCCCCTGCTAAAATGCTGTTTGCTCAGAGGCAGGAGAAGCAGTTCTCATGGCAGAGGAGGGGCAGGGTTGGGGAAGGGCAGAGAAATGCAAAAAGCTGAGAGAAGTGATTGAGTTAGTTCCCAGTGAGGAGCTCTGCTGCTGGATCTGCACAGATAGAGGAAATATCTCAAGGGAAGAGGATTTTTATGTCTTTTAACACAGCTATAAATGGAAGATGGGGGTTATGGTGCCCTTGCTACCTGGCAAAGCAGCCTCTTCCCACCTGGAGCCCTGCTGGAATGTGTCTAGAGTTTGGGAGGCTGGAAATGCAGAGTCATTTCAAGGGAAAGGAAGAACATGAGCAGCAGATTTAGCAGGGAGTGAGGGGATTTGGCAGCCAGCAAAGTGCATGATATACATGGCTGACTTGGATGTAATCCATGGTTAGCAGTGTGGTAGGATATGAATGTGGAAGGGAACTGGGAAAGATAATGCAGCGAGGAATAAAGCTAAGATAGGGTAATGGAAGATAACAGATCTTAACAACCTCAGTCCTGCCCACTTCTTTTTCCCTGGGAGCTCATTCTCATGCTGCCATCTATTGGTGTTCACTTGGATTAGAGACAGACTTGTCCTCCCAGGTGGAGGACAGGGCAGGCACAGGAGCTGCTGGAGTTGTGGCAGCAAACACAGGCATATTTTGGGTCTAATTCAGCTTCTGCAGCTCTTCACTGCGAGGCTCCTGTGTCTCACCTGGGCCAGAGGTGAACGTGGCAGAAGGGCAGGCCAACAGCATGAGAAAAGCAGTATCACCTTGTGAATGTGCTCATGGTTTTCAACAGGTGAACACTTTCCAAGCTGTCCTGATCACAGATGGAGTGTCTTCCTTTGCCATATTTAACTACCACGAAATCAGCTGGACCACGGGGACAGCCAGTGGAGGGGACCCCCTGACTGGTCTTGGCGGGGTGATGGCCCAGGTGAGGCTCTTGCTCCCATATCCCTGTCTCTGTTGAACTCTTGGATGACTGCCTATATCTTTCCCAAAATGTCCATGCTTGATCATGCCACTTAATCCTCCAGTGTCCCCAGCACTCCTTATATCTCACATTTAGTGATGGCAGCAGTTCCATCTGTCTGAGGAGGGGGAGGTTCCTGCATAAGGGGAGGTTCCCTCAGTTGCTTCCTCACTTTACCTTGGCTACTCAACACATAAACCCTTAGATCTATATGTACAAACATATGTATATATACATATATAAATCTGTAAACTTACATCTATTCTATTTGTAGTACCCGTTCAGATTTTCACTCACATCCAAACTATCTGAAAATTGAGATCCCTTAAAAGAGTTGTTAAAAGTAAAGAGGAGGGAACAGAGAAAGAAGGAAATGCAGCACTGCTTTCCCGTGGCTGAGATGGGTGATGGAATTTGCTCTCTCTCTGGTTTAGGCTGGTTTCAATGGCGGAAATCTCACCAACTTCTTTAGCATGCCGGGCTCCAGAACTCTAGACATAGTCAATATCGAAGAAACAACCAATGTTAACGTTCCTGGGCGCTGGGCTTTCAAAGTAGATGGCAGAGAAATAGATCCGGCCAATGGCTGCAGCCTGAGAGGTAAGGCAGGAATGGCATTGCTTGTTTTCAAATTTCGGGGTGCAGTGTAGCAAAAGGTGATGCTGTTGGGACACTGATGGAGAGGTGCTGACTGCCCTGGGCTGCTGCTTTAAGCCAAGGCATCCCCACGAGCTGCAGCTGCAGAACAGAAACATGAGAGCAGGTGCAGCCTCTGAGTTGCTGCACCCAAGTTCCAGTGAGAATTGGTGGCAACAGGAAAGACCTGGGGACAGCAATTTCCTCTTACCCCACATTAGGGAGGCTGGTCTTGTCGTTCCATTTCCCTTGTTTCTGCAGGAGGAATAGCAGGCTTTGCATGTGCCTGCACCAGCTGCAGAGCCTGTGCCTGTGTCACAGGCAGCATGGGGCTGTGAACACATTAATGGATGCTCACAGGGACTCTGCTGCACAGAGATTATTGCATTGCCATTTGACAAAGCTGTCAGGAGCATCCACTGTGCTCCAGGAGTCTTTCTAGCAAGAGAGGGTTGTCATTTGCTGATGGACACTGAGACATGCAGCTTCTTTCTGTCCTGGTTTAGGACTGTACGAAACAAATTCCACAAGACTCCAAGGCTCTTGCAACCCCAGCATAGGTTTAGGTCCAATTCCTCCACCCCCTTCCAGCTGCTGAACTCTGGAAGAATAGGCTGGACTTTGCATAGGGCCTGGAAGCCATTCCTGGCTTTTCAGGGTTTTTTTTTGGTAGGAGGCAGGGAAGAGAACAAAAGTTTCAGAGAGGTAAATTCAGGCAGTGCACGGCGGCTGAGAAGTGTGAAAGATGGCCAGATGGAGGAGAAGAAACTCTCCCGGGTACTTGCCACTCTTGTTCTTCCATCTTCTCCCAGCCTCTCACGTCTCTCACCAGACAAACCTGCCTCCCTTTATAGTGCCACGTCTGCTCAGTCTGTGGGATCACTCAGCATTCCCGTTGTGGCTGGTGTGTGGTGTGGAAGTTACTTATCAACAACTCTTTGGTTTCATAACTACTACTACAAGCTCTTTCTGAATGGGAGCAAATTGCTCCTGGGCTGCTGATGGCAGAGCCACTTTTTGGCCAGCAGAGTTATTTGAAGAGGGGAATTACAGAGGTGGCAAACTGCTGAAGGACAGTGCAAGTGCAACAACAGTGCTGGGAACAGCCTCCAAAAGAGCATCAACTTTACCAGTGGGCTTTCCCTTTGGGAAAGCAGCACAAATGGCTCTTGTGCCCTGCACTGCTGAGGCAGAAGGAGAGTGGTGGGTGTCCAAAATGTATGGAATAGCCTTCAGGTTTTCCAGCCTGTGTGTCGCAGCCCTGACCCTGGATTCGTGTCAGCACTCACAGCATTCCATGGACTTGTGGCATGGGTAGGACTCGAAGAGGATGGATCATACACTGAAAACAAAGCTTGGGATTGCAGCACTTTGCTGAGTGACTCTTGCTGGGAGTGTGCACAAAGAAAGCAGCTGAGAATCCCAGTGGCAAGACACTGTGGGTGGTGGTCTTGCTCAGAGGGCCAGCAGACCCCTCCGAGGGGAGTCAGTGCATTGGGTTCCCCTGTTTAGAGGAGTGATGCAGTGTGGGTTTTTCCCCTTTCTGTCTTTCCAGGGCAGTTTCTCCGCCAAGGGGAGATCTTTTGGGACAATGCCAACTGCACCACCAAGTGCCGCTGCCTGGACTTCAACAATGAGATCTTCTGCAAGGAGGTGGCTTGTGGCCCCTTTGAGGCGTGTGAGACGAAGGCCAAATTCTTCCAGTGCGTGCCAGTGGAGAGCAGCACCTGCGTGGTGTTCGGAGATCCGCATTACCACACTTTCGACGGCTTCCTCTTTCACTTCCAGGGTTCCTGCTCCTACCTCCTCGCCAGGCAGTGCTGGCCAAGCTCCCACCTGCCCTACTTCAACGTGGAGGCCAAGAATGAGAACCGAGGCGGCTCCTCCGTCTCCTGGCTGAGGGATATTCTTGTAGAGGTCTACTCGCACAAGATTGTTCTCCCCAAGGGCAGCTTCGGGAAGGCAAAGGTAAGAGCCCTGCTGGAAGGGGGGAACTTGCATGGCTGGCTCCTCTGAGGTGGCAGCGAGACTGTGAGGGCAGCTTGGAGAGCAGGGAATGGCATTTCTGGCCTCGTGTGTCTTGGGGAATGGGCACGGGTGACAGGCATGGCAGAAAATCCCTGTGGGTGACCAATGGCTGTCCTTCTGTGCATATCCCTAACCCTGAGACCCCGTAATGGGTCTGTACTCCCTGTGTCCCATCACAAATCCTTCCAAAAGGGGTTCCTTCCCCTCCAGCTGGCTCAGTCTCCCGGCGTTGTTCCCGCAGGTGGACAACCTGGTGGTGTCCCTGCCCATCTCCCTGGAACTGGGCGCAGTCAAAGTCTACCAAAGCGGCCTGTCCACAGCCCTGCAGACGGACTTTGGCCTGCTGGTGACCTACGACGGGGAGCACTATGCCTCGGTGTCCGTGCCGGGCACGTTCATCAATGCCACGTGTGGGCTGTGCGGCAACTACAACAAAGCCCCCGAGGACGACACCCTGCGCTCGGACGGGCGGCCGGCCATGTCCGTGCCGGACCTGGGCGAGAGCTGGCAGGTGCCACACCCCGAGAGGAGATGCTCCACGGGCTGCCTGGAGAACTGCAGCCTCTGTGACCCGGCCACCGAGTCCCTCTATTTCACCCCCGAGTACTGCGGCTTCATCAACAAGACTGGCGGGCCGCTCTGGGAGTGCAGCTCCGTCCTGGACCCCACTGCCTTCATCCACAGCTGTGTCTACGACCTCTGCAGCGTGTCTGTGCCCAGGGAGAATGGCACCGGCCTGTGCCAAGCCATCCAGGCATACGCCACGGTGTGCCAGGCCCTGGGAATCTCAGTCGGAGAGTGGCGGACCCAGACGGGGTGTGGTAAGTGTTTGTGTGTTTGTGCTAGAGCCTCCCCCTCTCCATGGGGAGGAGAGGGATGATATTGCCTGTGTGCCCAGCAGTGCATGGCATGAGGGGAAAGAAATCCAAGGAAGGGAGCTGCCTGAGGTGGAGAGGCTTGGGAGAGAACCGACTGGTTCCTCCTCTCCATGGCATCAGACTCCTGCTCCAGCAAAAGGGTGGTAGAGGTCAGGCATGAGGTGGGAGCTCCACGTTGCTCTGCAGACAGCCAGGTGCCATGATGAGAGGTGGAGGCTGGACTGGGATGGGGACTGGCTCTGGGCACTTCTTAGCCCACTCTCCCTGTGGCCTTAAAGAGCTGCAGGCAGCTTGGTGGCTCTGGAGCTGCTTTGGAGAAGCCACTCTTGCGTGAGAAAAATGGCCAGGGAGGAAATGGAGGGGGCCGATCCTGTCATTAAGCAGAGCTCTCAGGTGTTGTCTCTGCTCTGGGTCAGTAGGGAAAGGGTGATTGGCCACAGCCCGTGCCATAACACGGTGCCCCTGTTTGTGTCCCCTCTGCCCACAGCGGCGGCCGTGCAGTGCCCGGAGCTCAGCCACTACTCGGTGTGTGCCAGCAGCTGCCCTGCCACCTGCTCAGACCTCACAGCCCCGCTGGCCTGTGCCACGCCCTGCACCGAGGGCTGCGAGTGCGACGAGGGCCACGTCCTCAGCCGGGACCGCTGCATCCCCGCCCCGCAGTGCGGCTGCGACGTGGGCGGGCGCTACTACCCCGTCGGGGAGTCCTTCTGGGCATCCACGGACTGCACGGTGCAGTGCCAGTGCGAGGACGGAGGGGAGGCCAAGTGCTTCAACACCAGCTGCCCCGAGGGGGAGGTCTGCACCATCGAGAACGGCTACCGCGGGTGCTTCCCACAGCGAGAGACGGTGTGCCTGGTGGGGCAGGACCAGGTGCTGCAGACGTTTGATGGCATCGCCTTCCCATACCCGCTGGAACAGTCGTACACGCTGCTCAAAACCTGCCCCGAGAGGCCAGACTTCGTTGAGGTGGACATCAGCCAGAAGAAGGCTGGATCTGCTCCCAACGGGCCGCGTGTGGTGCGGGTCCAGGTCATCGGCCAGGAGGTGAAGATCGGAGGTGCCCGCCTGTCGGACATCAAGGTAAAGGGGCTGCCCTGGGCCAGGGAGGGACGTGGTGGCTCGTGGTGTGACCCAGTGTCCCCTTGGTGGAGGGCTCATGGGTTTGTGGCTGTGGGCCAGACCCCACAGTGGCACGTGGAAGAAGCCCATGTGAACCATCACCATATGGGGGCTCTGAAGCTGTTGTCACAGCACCAATATTCCTGTTGCCTGGATTAGTTGCCTCCTGCAACTTGTAGTTTTTCCCCTGGAAAAACATGCTCTGTGGGGCAAAAAGCAAGGGAACAGCTGTGTGCCCTCACTCAGGGGAGGCTCTGGGTGTTGCAGGGTGAGTCAGGGTCAGGAGGTGTTTGGTGTGACTGGGCAAAGTCACATCACCCTCCCTGCAGCATCTCAATCTGCTTGTTCCTTGTAGGTGAATGGTTATGAGGTGGAGCTGCCCTATTTCCACCCCTCTGGACGGCTGGAAATGTACCGTGGTGACAATGGCACCGTGCTGGAGTCGGAGGGGCTCCTGGCCATCAGCTACTACGACTCGGGGCTCCTGGAGATCCGACTCTCCACCAGCTACTTCAACTGCACCGGCGGCCTCTGCGGCCTCTTCAATGGCAACGCCAGCGACGAGTTCAACCTGCCCAAGGGCAAGTTCACGGACAACCTGGAGCTCTTCCTGGAGAGCTGGACCACGTTCGATGAGATCTGCAACGGCGAGTGCGGGGACCTCCTCATGGCCTGCAACAACGACTCGGAGCTGCTCAAGTCCTACAGGAGCCGCTCCAGCTGCGGCATCATCAACGACCCCGCCAACAGCTCCTTCCTGGAGTGCCACAGCGTGGTCAACGTCTCAGCCTACTACAGGACATGCCTCTTCCGCCTGTGCCAGAGCGGGGGCAACGTGTCGGAGCTGTGTGACTCGGTGGCACGCTACGCCACCGCCTGCAAGAACGCTGACGTGGACATCGGCCAGTGGAGGAGCTACAGCTTTTGCCGTGAGTCCACACCCCAAAGCTTTTAAGTGCCCAGGGTGAGGAGAAGGAGGTTTGGAACCCACCAGCCTCAGGCAGGGTCTTTTTTTGTTGGTGATTTGTGGGGGCGCAGAGGTAGGGCGGCTTTTCTTACTTGGGTGCAGGGATTGCAGTAGTTTCTAAGCGTGCAGAGACACATTTCACAGCAAAGCAATTTCAGGGTGGCATTTCAGGAGGCAGCAGAAGGTTTATGATGCGGTGCAGGAGCATTCCAGAGCTGCAGATGGTGTCTGGCAGTGCTGTGAGCCACCACCAGAGGATAATTTGCATAACACTGGTTCTTAGCTGGTGCTGTAAACTTGCCATTGATGGGAGAACTTCCATGATGTGAAAAATCCCTAGTGTGGAATTACATGGTGGGAAGGCAGTGCTTGTCTCTGCCTCAGAGGCTTTGGGAGAGGGTTGGCTCGGTTGGTTAGAGCATGGTGCTAGTAAAGGCAAGGTTGTGGATTTGATCCCTGCGTGGGCCATTCACTTCAGAGTTGGACTTGATGATCCTTGTGGGTCCCTTTCAGCTCAGAATATTCTGTGGTCTGTTTGGGAGTCCAGTCCTTGTACTCTCTGAAATAACAGGAGGAGGTGTCATTTGGCATGTGGCAGGGCTGTGTCATATGGGGGCAGTGATGGCTGAGAGGAGAAGGGGTTGCAAAAGGAATGGAAAGAGCAAAGTGCTGGCATTGTTTTCCCTCGTGCTTTTTTTGCCCCCAAATCAGTCACCACTCACCCCGTTCCCACTTCTTTCCTGTTCCTCACCCTGTGCTGCCCCAGGGGCTCACACCCTCTGTTTGCCTGCCCTGCAGCTCTTGCCTGCCCAGAGAACAGCCACTTTGAGGAGTGCATGAGCTGCGTGGAGACCTGTGAGAGCCTGGCCTCGGGCCCCGTGTGCACAGACACCTGCACGGAGGGCTGCCAGTGTGACGAGGGCTTCGCCCTGCGCGGCACCCGCTGCATCCCCCGCAGGGAGTGCGGCTGCAACTTCGAGGGGCGGCAGCTGGCCACCAACCAGACCTTCTGGATGGACATCTCCTGCCACTTCCTCTGCTACTGCAACGGCTCTGACAACAGCGTGTACTGTGAGAATGTCTCCTGCAAGGACGACGAGTACTGCCTGGAGGAGAACGGCCTCTATTACTGCCACGTCCGCACCGATGCCTCCTGCATCATCTCCGGCTACGGGCACTACCTGACTTTTGACGGCTACTCTTTCGACTTCCAGAGCAGCTGTGAGCTGGTTCTGTGCACCACCATTTCCCGGCCAAGGGTGGAGCGCTCGGACACGTTCCCAGCGTTCACTGTCACGGCCAAGAACGAGGACCGGGACACTTCTCTGGCCCTGTGGGTGAAAGAAGTGGAGGTGGAGGTCTTTAACTACAACATCGTCATCCACCGTGCCTACAAATACACCGTGCTGGTGAGTGCAGGGACGTGAGGGCTGTGGTTTCGTCTGTGTGGCTCCCTAATCACAGAGTGATTTCTTAGGCTTGATGGTCTGCAAGGTTTTCCGGGGGTTGGGAAGTGTGGCTGCTTGGGCTCATCCCTAGGGTGTGCTGCCAGGCACAGCTTTGGGAGGGGGGTTCTGTTTTGGGTGCAGGGGCAAGGCCAGCAGGGACCTTGCTCTGGGAGTGCCAAGCTGCCCTCATTCCAGTCTCCCTGTGGCAGCTCCCATCATCATTCCCACTCACAGGACATGTTGCTTCCTTCCCTGCAGATCAACGATGAACGTCTGTACCTGCCCCTGAAGCTGGGCCAGGGCAAAGTGAACATCTTTGCCTTTGGCTTTCACATCGTGGTCGAGACTGACTTTGGGCTGAAGGTGGTGTATGACTGGAAGACCTTCCTCTCTGTCACCATCCCACGTGGCTTCCAGAACCTCACCTATGGCCTCTGCGGCCGCTACAACGGCAACCCCGAGGATGACCTGGTGGCTGCGGGTGGCACTTTGGCCACCAGCATTACCGACTTCGTCCAGAGCTGGGCGAGGAGGGACACCTTCTGCCGGGTGGGCTGCGGCGACCGCTGCCCGGCCTGTGGGAAGGTGGAAGGCTTCTGGAAGCCCCAGCAGCTCTGCAGCCTCATCCCGAGCCAAAGCGGCGTCTTTGCCAAGTGCCACAGCAAGATCAACCCCAGCTTCTTCTACAAGAACTGTCTCTTTGACACCTGCGTGGATGGTGGAGCCATGCAAACAGCCTGCAGCTGGCTGCAGAATTACGCCAGCACGTGCCAAACACAGGGGATTGCCATTACTGGCTGGAGGAACTTCACCTCGTGCTGTAAGTACCATCCTGCCTCCAGGTCCTTCTTTTTCTGGGGTGCCAGGGAGGGGAAGACCCACAGCCAGGCAGCCAGTCCCTCCCATGCTTGCTTGCAAGGTGAGGTGGAAGTGTGGGATCAAGTCTGGGACGCTCTATTTGCAAACTGCATGTGGTACAGCAGGAACAGGGATGAAAAAGGAGAAGCCTCAGGCTCATCCATCCCTCTGCTGTTAAACAGGAATTATATTAGTCGGCGTTGAAGCCAGGAGTGTGTGTTTGCTCTAATGAAGCTGCAGCCCCTTGTCAATAAGATTCCGATGCGCTGTTCAATCAGGCTCCTGAGGATGGGGACTGCACGCGTCTCTGGCAGCCAATCTATCTGACAAATCAGATGGGAAGTAATTGTCTTTGCTAACAAGACTGAAAATTAAATTTCTGTCATTTTTCCTTCTGACAAGCAAGCTCATGGCCCAGAGGCACTGCTCTCACAGGGCGGTGAGGCCACTGACCGGCACCCTGCGTGGCAGGTCCGAATTGGTCCCCCTGGGGAGCCAGGTTGGTTTTGTCCACGGAGCTAATCTGTGTCTCTCTTGTCCTCTGGTAACACCACAGCTGTCAGCTGTCCCCCCAACAGCCACTACGAGAGCTGTGTGTCCCTGTGCCAGCCCCGCTGTGCCGCCATCCGCCTCAAGAGCGACTGCAGCCACTACTGTGTGGAGGGGTGCCAGTGTGACCCCGGGTATGTCCTCAATGGCAAGAGCTGCATCCTGCCCCACAACTGTGGCTGCTACTCTGATGGCAAGTACTACGAGGTATGCTGCTCACATCCTCATATCTGGCTGGTATTTCTGGGCAGAGTTCATGCCTGAGTGGGGATGACAGTCAGGCTGTGGGTGGAGAGGAGAGAGATGTCTTTCCATGGTGTGCTGCCTTTCTCTCTGCAAGAATCATCATGCTGTTGCTGGTTGAGGGTCACCCAGGTGTCAAGCATAGGAGGGAACTGGTGGAGGCAGGATGGTGAGTGCCAAAGTCCAGTACTGTATGGCCAGTTGTTCTAGGTATTCCACACATGACAGATTGTTTCACATTAAACTTACTTACTTGTAGCTACTGGATGTCACTCAGGAGTTTGATGCAGCAGAGTGCTGTGCTGGTAGCATTGCTCATTTTGTAGTGGGTTGTACTTGGTATCAGTGAAACTGGCCTGTGTAAGGTCTTTGCCAAGCCCCACACCCATAAGGAGCCAGTATTGGGGTGCTGTCAAATAGGGTTCCAAGCAGATGGGGTTGGAAGCCAGCAGAGTGCAAGAGAGAGGTCACTGTGGGTTTTGTGTGTGAGGGAGGTTGTGGTGGCAGTGAAAACATGCAGCTGCCTCATGTGTGTGGGTAGCAGAGGTATTGCAAGGTACAAGCAAGCTGTTCTTTGCACCTTTTTCCTTGTCCTTGTTGCCTGCCCTTGCTTGCTGTATGTCAGAGGGGCGTAAACCTCGCCCAGCAGAGAGCAGGGCAGGGTTCCCCAGCCCCGCCAAGCCAGTGATGGGTCCCTCTTTCAGCCCAAGCAGCTCTTCTGGAACGGGGACTGCACCCGCCGGTGCCGCTGCTTCCGCCGCAACCTGATCCAGTGCGACCCCCGGCACTGCAAGTCAGATGAGGAGTGTGCCCTGCGCAACGGGGTCCGTGGCTGCTTCAGCACCCGCAGCTCCTTCTGCCTGGCGGCGGGAGGCGGCGTGTTCCGCACCTTCGACGGCGCCTTCCTCCGCTTCCCCGCCAACTGCGCCTTCGTCCTTTCCACCATCTGCCAGAAGCTGCCCGACTTCTCCTTCCAGCTCATCATCAACTTCGACAAGTGGTCCTCGCCCAACCTCACCATCATCTCCCCCGTGTATTTCTACATCAATGAGGAGCAGATCCTCATCAACGACAGGAATACCGTCAAGGTAAGGTCTCCCCAGGGTGTCTGCAGGGCTGGGGAGCTGGGTAGCAGCTCCCAAATGGAGTGGGATGGCACTAAGGGCTGCCACAAGGGCCCTAGACAGCTGTTAGTGTTTTCACAGCTGGGTTAGTGGGAAGTATTAGTGGAACTATTTTTGAGTGGCTCGCGCTCACATCCACAAGCAGAGGATATGGGAGGGACATCAGCTTTGTGTATCCCCCACCTTGCTCCAGGTGAACGGCAGCCAAGTGAGCATCCCCTTCGTCACGGGGCTTTCCACGAAGATCTTCAGCCAGGAGGGCTTCCTGGTCATTGACTCCAGCCCCGACATCCAGATCCGCTACAACGGCTTCAACGTCATCAAGGTGACCCTCGGGGAGCGGCTGCAGAACAAGGTCTGTGGGCTCTGCGGCAACTTCAACGGCGACCGCACGGACGACTACGCGACGCTGCGGGGGAAGCCGGCGGTCAGCAGCGTGGTGCTGGCTCAGAGCTGGAAAACCAACGGCATGCAGAAGAGGTGAGTGTTTGGACAGCCCTTCCCCACGGGGTGGGAGCGGGGCTGGCCATGTGAGCCCCCCATGACGTGCCCGGTGCCCACAGCTGCAACGAGCTGCAGTACTCGCAGTACGCCGCTTCCTGCGACAACGTCCAGATCCAGGAGCTGCAGAGTGACAGCTACTGCCTCAAGCTGACAGACATGAAGGGCTTCTTCCAGCCCTGCTACGGCCTCCTGGACCCACTGCCCTTCTACGAGTCCTGCTTTCTGGATGGCTGCTACAACCACAAGAAGATCCAGCTGTGTGGCTCGCTGGCCGCCTACGGAGAGGCGTGCCGCACCTTTGGCATCCTGGGCACCGAGTGGATCGAGAAGGAGAATTGCTGTAAGAGGAGCAGGGGCTGTTTGGGTTGGAGTTGCTTGGACTGCAACCCAGGGAAGAGGGGCTGGAGGTGCCTGTGCTGTGCTCTGAGGGTGAAGGTTGTGTTTGTGCCCTGTCTTGTGCTGTTTAGCAGGAGTGGTGGAAGATCCCTGCGTGGGCGCCGACTGCCCCAACCGCACCTGCGAGCTGGACAATGGCGGGGAGCTGTGTGGCTGCATCGAGCCCCCACCCTATGGCAACAGTGAGTCCCTGCTGTGGGTCAGCACCAAGGGGGGTGTTGGGCCACTGTACCACCAGGGCTTTGGGAAGGGACCTCTGCCAAGATGGGTTTTCATGACTTTACACAGGTCGGGATGGGAGCAGGGAACAGGTTTTCCAGGGTGCTCCTTATGGGCATCTCTGCCTTGGGAGCACTTTGAGCAGCAGGGATGTAGGATGGGCAGGGCACGCCACAGGAGATGATCCCAGCCCATCTCTGGGGTGAGGAGGAGTGCTGGTGTGGGCCACTTGTAGTAATCTGAAGTTGTCTTCTCTTCCAGCCACCCATGACATCATTGATGCAGAGGTGACCTGCAAGGCTGCCCAAATGGAGGTGTCCATTTCGAAGTGCAAGCTGTTCCAGCTGGGCTTTGAGCGTGAGGGGGTGCGGGTCAATGACCGCCACTGCCCTGGCATCGAAGGGGAGGATTTCATCTCCTTCCAGATCAACAACACCAAAGGCAACTGTGGCAACCTGGTGCAGGTGAGCCAGTACATGGGGCGTGGAGCACTGGGAGAAGGGGCCAGTCCTCTACAGCAGCCCAGCTTGACACCAGGTTGGGGCAGGGGCAGCACATTGATGCAGGCAATGCTGGGGAACTCCTTTTTTGGGGTGGGGGTTGATCCAGGGATAGAGGGAGAGCAGGGACAGCTCTTGTAGAGTAAGGATTATGCCTCGTGGTTCCTAGCCCCCCCATTCCATGCCCTTTTGGCCAGAGGCAGTGGACTGGCATCAAGACCCTTAGTGTTACACAGCTGGTTTAGAGGCCGGGGTGTCTTGAGGAGCAGGGGAGGAGATGGCCAGTCTCGAGTGATGCCCTGTGTTCCTTCTGCAGTCCAACAGCACACACATAGTGTACAAGAATACAGTGTGGATCGAGAGTGCAAACAACACAGGCAACATCATCACCCGGGACCGGACCATCAATGTGGAATTCTCCTGTGCTTATGAGTTGGACATAAAGATCTCCCTGGATTCGGTTGTGCGGCCGATGCTCAGGTGAGAGCCAGGGCCTGTTACACAGGCGTGGGAATGCACAGGCAGATGGCCAGGCAGCAACAGCTCCAAAGCAAGGCCCCAGTTTGGGGTCTCTTGGCCTCTCCTCCATCTGAGCCTGCATTTTTCTGTCATCATTAGTGTGATTAACCTGACGGTGCCAACGCAGGAAGGGAGCTTCACCACCAAGATGGCCCTGTACAAGAACTCATCCTACAAGCACCCTTACCGGCAGGGCGAGGTGGTGCTCACCACCCGGGACGTGCTCTACGTGGGGGTCTTTGTCGTGGGGGCCGACTCCAACCACCTGATCCTGATGCTGAACAAGTGCTACGCAACCCCTTCGCGGGACAGCAATGACAAGCTGCGCTACTTCATCATCGAGGGAGGGTGAGTGACCATGGGCCAGCACAACCTGCTGCTTTCTGTGGTGTCTCTTGGAGAGGGTCATTTGGAGCAGGGACCTTTTGGCCAGTGAGATGGTTCCAAAATGTGGAAAGGGTGGGGAACAGGGCAGCCAGTGCTGTTAGGGCAGCACTAATTTTCTTAGCATAGAGGCTGCACGTCACAGAGTCCCAGAGGTGGATAGAAGTGCCCTTCCTCATGTCACTGATGTTGTGAGCAATGGGGTGTCTGTAGGAGACAGGGGGATATGGATCAAAGCACAGGCATTTTGGGAAGTGGGAGCATAGTGAAGTTGGAAGTCCCAGAGAGAGATTACACAGTCAAGGTATGATACCCTTGTACAGACAAACCATGGATCTAAGCACGCCACTTTGGGACTCAAGGTGAGGGAGCCTCACGGGGACAGGGGAGAGTGGTGTCCCTAGAGGGAGGCTCCTCGTCATGGGAGGGTCGTGGTGAGCATCAGTGCTTTGCACAGGTGCCAAAACATGAAGGACAACACCATTGGCATAGAGGAGAACGGGGTGTCATTGACGTGTCGCTTCCATGTCACTGTGTTCAAGTTCATCGGAGACTATGACGAGGTTCACCTGCACTGCGCCGTCTCACTCTGTGATTCAGAGAAATACTCCTGCAAAATAGTGAGTGGGGCAAGGGCAGAGGGATGGGCTGCTTGATTTGAAGGGCTCTGTCAGTGCAACAAGCCAAGCTGATGTGGCATCAGAGAGGTGACCGGAGATGCATCCCCAGGGGTGAGAGCGGGAGAGCTGAGTGACCCTTTAGGCACTGGGAGGAGAGGCTCTGCCATGGGCAGGTCACCTCAAGACCTGAGCCTGGTTGCAGGTTTCCTTTAGGAGCTGGGCTGGACTGAAGAGCACAGAAAGGGCCCAGGCACGGGCTGAGGGTGACAGAGGTGATGTTTATCCCTGAACAGAACTGCCCTCAGCACACGAGGATGGCCAGTGCATTCGCCGAGGAGTCCAAGGAGCAGATCCTCTCCGTGGGGCCTATCAGGAGGAAGCGTAAGTGTGTGTGACCTCAAGGAAGGCCTGGGGGCCTTGCCTGCCATCCCAGTCTTGGGCAGCCATTGCTCATGTGTCCCCTTTTGCTGTTTGTGCCCAGGATCAGACTGGTGTGAGGACAACGGTGGCTGTGAGCAGATCTGCACGAGCCGGGCAGATGGACCCCTGTGCAGCTGCGTGACAGGGACACTGCAAGGGGATGGCAAGAGCTGCAGGGGCAAGTACCAGGGCTGGGGAGGGTGGCTGGCACATGTGGGGTGTTGCAGACAGGAGGGAGGTGGAGGGCAGGGAGCTTGTGCCCAGTGCCTGAAGGCTGAGGCCAGTGATGGCAGACTTAGAAGAGCTGGCAGACAGGCAGCTGGAAAGGAAGGTGATGGTCTGTAGAGCATGGTGCAGGACAGTTACAGGGTGGAGTAGGGGCCATGGGCAAACTGGAGACCAACAAAGGGGCTTATGGGAGCAGGGTCTAGCAACAGGGTGAGGAACTGAGGGGGGTGCTGGACAGACACAGTTTTTGGGGTGTCAAGGGGAGGAAGGCACCCATTGTGTTGTGTGCCAGGGCTCCAGCTCACACGGGTCTTGTTGTGTTGGCAGCCTCCAGCTCTTCAGGGGAGCACCGTGCCCAAGTGACCCTTCTGGTGGTGGCCCAGCTGTGGCTGTGGCCACGCAGAGCTCTGCGGGACCTGACCTCGTAGGCGCGGCGCTGCCGCCCAGCCAAAAACTGTTCTCGCGCCAGCCGGAGTCTTTGTAGGGTAGGAGACAGCCCCCCCCCAGCGGCCAAGCTGCCTCCAACCCAGCCTGCTGTGAGGAGGGAACGGGGATGGGACCTGGAGAGAGCCTGGATACGGACCCAGACGTGAAGGTGGCACACGGCAGGTGCAGAGGCAGGAACAGCAAGACAGAGCTGGATGTTTGTCAGCACCGATGTGGGACTGCAGTTTGGGGGATTTTTTTGCAGGTTTCTGTCCTTGGTGTGGACTCAAAGAAGGGGGTTTGCAGCTTTCCCTTGTCGCTGCAGGGTAGGTGGCCCACACTGCTGGCAGTAGCATGGGACAGGCTGGAGCATATGTCCCCTTGTGTGTGTTTCCACAGTCCTTGGGAGCTGACAGCAGGCTCTTATGAGTTCATGGGCTCAGCCATAGGTAGGTTGTGGGCCAGAGCAATGCATTGCCATTGCTGGATGTTGTAACACCTTGGGACCGTGTCACCCTCAGGCTTGCTGGAGTAGAGGTGGGGTTGAGACGTGTGCTGGAGAGGCAAACTCACCCCCAGGGGTCTGGAAGTCTTGTTGTGCTGTAGTGGTGACAAGTTGGTCCTGATATTTGGCAAGAGGTGCTTTCTAGGCAGGAACAAGAGCCAGGGAAGTGAGGGATGGAATTCCCTGCCATGTTTGTGCGGTGCATCGCAGCAGAGTTGTTTGAGGGTCAGAGCAGGATTGGGGTCTGGGGGCACAGGGCAGCATTGGGGTGCCTGGTGAAAGAGCCAAGAGCAGCCTTGGGGTGCTGGTGGGTGTGGGGGGCTGTCTGTGTTGGTGTCTTGTCTTGTGTTTGTACTCTGTGAAACGGCTGCGTGGGAATAAAAAGTGTTGTAATCCTTCGTAAGCTTCGTGGTCCTGTGTGAGTGTGACAATGATAGGGAGAGGCAGCTGGGGCCGCTGCAGAGAGTGAGTTTGACCTG